>JAAXCT010000437.1:0-510206 GCA_012490785.1 Eragrostis nindensis | reverse complement strand
CTGGCAGCTCTCTAGGATCTCAAGGACTGTCCCCACAGACCAACACACGTCTTTTCTGCGCACTTTGTCCTCACTCGTGCGCACCCGGGAAGGACTTCCCGGTCGGTCACCCATCCCGAAATTGCTCCGGGCCAAGCACGCTTAACCCCGGAGTTCTTTCGAGATGAGCTTCCGGAAAAGAAGTTGCAACTGTTGGTATGAGTATTCTTATCAATCTATTAAGCCCTGGGCCAGGATGTTACATTATTAACCATTTCATAGTAGATGCTAATGTCGGCTGCCGATAAATGACAAGTCTGCAAAGTAAAATAGATATATTGTAGTAACTGAACCACATTAAACTATGGCGATACGGAAGATAATACTTTGTATAGGTTTTGTATTGTCCTAGTGTCAACTTCAATGATCAAGATGCTACAATTACTGTTGGAGAGAATGATTGCTTGTATTCCTCCGAACCCTAGAAGGATGGGTAATATACTTCTATACATGGGCCTCTAGATGGGCCTCTAATATGGGCCATACACATACACCACCCCCCCCCCCGGCAGTCTGAACTTACCGGCGCAGCGGAGTTCAAGACTGGACAAGAAAAGAAATACACACAAGTGTACACCCCCCCCCCCCCCGGCAGTCACAACTAGCCACCAACTACGTTGAGACTGGACCGAAACTCCGAGAAAGTCGAGGAGGGGGACCCTTGGTGAAGATGTCCGCAAACTGGGAGGTGGTCGGGACATGGAGAATCCGAACCTGGCCCACCGCAACCCGGTCCCGCACAAAGTGCAGATCGATCTCCACGTGCTTCGTCCGCTGATGCTGAACCGGGTTGGAGGAGAGGTACACGGCGCTGACGTTGTCGCAGTACACGAGGGTGCTCTTGAGGAGCAGGCTGTGGAGCTCCGCCAAGAGCTGCCGAAGCCAGGACGCCTCAGCCACGCCGTTAGCTACAGCCCGGTACTCCGCCTCAGCACTGAAGCGGGAGACAACCGGTTGCCGCTTGGACGACCAGGAGACAAGGTTGCCGCCGAGGAAGACAGCGTAGCCTGAGGTGGAGCGGCGAGTGTCCGGACAGCCAGCCCAGTCGGCGTCAGTGTAGACGACGAGCTCAGTGGAGGGAGACCTGTGAAGAGCCAGCCCGTAGTCACCGTGCCACGGATGTAGCGCAGGAGCCGCTTCAGAGCAGCGAGGTGTGACTCCCGGGGATCATGCATATGAAGACAGACCTGCTGTATGGCATATGTGATGTCCGGCCTGGTGAAAGTGAGATACTGCAAGGCACCAGCAAGACTCCGGTAGGCAGTCGGATCAGCCACAGGAGCCCCCACGTCGGCAGATAGCTTGCCCTGAGTGTCGACAGGAGTGGAACACGGCTTGCAGTCATTCGTCCCTGCCGGTCCAGAATATGAAGAGCATACTACCGCTGGTGAAGAAAGAGGCCGGAAGGACAAGGCTCGACAGTGACACCCAAGAAGTGATGGAGCACACCCAGATCCTTCATAGCAAACTCCTGCTGTAAGCACTGAATGATATTCTGGAGCAAGGTCTGACTGGACGCAGTAAGAATGATGGCGTCGACATACAGCAGCAGATATGCAGTCTCAGAGCCACGGCGGGAGACAAACAGTGAGGTATCCGACTTGCACTCAGTGAATCCCCGAGAGACCAAGAACGTGGCAAACCTGGAGTACCAAGCGCGAGGAGCCTGCTTCAGACCATAGAGGGACTTGTTAAGGCGGCACACCATGTCAGGACGACTGGAATCCACAAACCCCGCTGGCTGGCTGCAATAGACTGTCCAGACAAGGTGCCGTGCAGGAACGCATTCTTCACATCCAGCTGATGCACAAGCCAAGACTGAGAGAGAGCAATGGAGAGCACTGTGCGAACTGTGGCCGGCTTCACCACCGGACTGAAGGTCTCATCATAGTCCATACCAGGTCGCTGAGTGAAACCCCGGAGAACCCAGCGAGCCTTGTACCTGTCCAGGGAGCCGTCAGCACGACGCTTATGCGTCCAGATCCACTTACCCTTGACCACATTGCCACCAGACGGACGCGGCACGAGGTCCCACGTCTGGTTGGCAAGTAGGGCCGCGTACTCCTCCTCCATCGCCCGACGCCAGTGAGGATCCGCCAGGGCCTCGCGGACAGAGGAGGGTAGCGGAGAGATCTCCGGCTCGACCGCTGCGGCGGAGAGGGTCGGAGACGGTCGCGCCGCCCGCCGTGTCACCATGGAATGTATGTGGCCAGGATCCCGATGGATGACCGGTGGGTGGTACACTTCTGGTCGAGCCGAGAGCGAGCCTGAGGTACCTGGGGCGCGGGCACCTCCGGTGGTGGAGGTGGAGGCGCAGGGGCCGCTGGGTCCGGGGCTGGCACGCACGGCGCCGGTAGACCAGCACCGGCTGGGCGTAGCGCGCAGGGGCCGCACGTGGCGCGGGAGGAGGCTCCGGGGCCGCGCGTGGCGCGGGAGAGGGCACCTGGGCCGCGCGTGGCGCGGTTTGAAGGCACCGGGAGCGGTGCCAGTGTGCTCCGAAGACCTGCAGGTAGAGGGTACACTGATACAGGTGGCTGGACCACCGGGTCAGTCGGAAACACGACCTCGAGCTCGGGATCCAGAGAGGGAGTAGTGGAGGTGGAGTAGGGGAAATCGGACTCGTCAAACACGACGTGCCGGGAGATGAGCATCCGGCGAGAGGTAAGGTCAAAGCAGCGATACCCCTTGTGGTCAGAAAGGAAAACACACCTAGTCGAGCGGGGCGCCAGCTTGTGAGGAGCAGTGGCGGAGGTGTTAGGGTAGCAGGCGCACCCGAAGACACGGAGGTGATCGTACTGAGGTGGGGTGCCGAAAAGAGCGTGGTGGGGAGTGGGAGCGGTGATGGCACTGGAAGGAAGGCGGTTGAGAAGGTAGGTGGCAGTGTGGAGTCCCTCGGCCCAGAAGCGAGCAGGAAGGGAGGCCTAGAAAAGAAGGGTGCGCACAACATCATTCGTGGTGCGAATCATCCGCTCAGCCTTGCCGTTCTGGGCGGAGGTATACGGACAAGACATGCGCAGGTGAACGCCACGAGAGAGGAAGAAGTCGCGAGAGGTGTGGTTATCGAACTCTCGGCCGTTGTCACACTGGACGGCCTTGATGGTGAGGCCGAACTGAGTGGACACCCAGGCAAAGAAGTGGAGAAGGGTGGGAAACGTGTCAGACTTGGCGCGCAGCGGAAAAGTCCAAGAGTAATGCGAGAAATCATCAACAATCACCAAGTAATACTTATAGCCAGAAATACTGATGACAGGAGAAGTCCACAGATCACAGTGAATGAGATCAAGGATGCGACTCACATGCAAAGAAGAAGAAGAAAAAGGAAGTCTAACATGACGATCTAACTGACACGCATGACAAAGATGCCTCTCAGGTGCCTGGGACAAGGAAGACCGGCACTACGAGTAAGACGAGCCAAGGCGTCGCGGCCGGGATGACCAAGCCGGCGGTGCCAAGTCGTGGAAGAAGAGGTGGTCGCAAAAGCAGCAGAAGTCAAAGGCGAGGATGAAGCAGCGGAAGGAGGCAGACGAAAGGTGTAAAGAGGACCCTGTCTGTCACAACGGAAAAGCCGACGCCGGGTAGCTAAATCCTTCACAGTAAGACCGAAGGGGTCAAAATCAACAGAACAAGAGTTGTCAGCAGTAAACTTGCGAATGGAAAGCAGGTTGTGAACCATCTGTGGGGCAACAAGAACATTAGAAATGTGAAAGCGACCAGGACCAGTGCCCACAGAGGTGACAGGAAGACAAGAACCATCGCCAACCATGATAGCGGAAGGACAGGAGGGATGGGGAGGGTGGACGGAGGAAAGTATACCAGCATGAGGCGTGGTGTGGAACGAGGCGCCCGAGTCTGCAATCCACTCCGCGCTGACCGGCGATGGCAGTGCCATGGTGCTAAAGGACTGGGCCAGCGCCGGGTCCCACCCCCCGGCCAGGTCTGAGGCTGACAGCGGCGGAGCGGGTGGAGTCCATCCGCCAGGCCAGGTCAGAAGCTGGTGCGGAGGACGAGGCCTGCCTCCCAGAGTCTGGAACGGCCACATCGAGCATGTCGATGCCCGCGCGGCGGCGGCCTGCGCGGCGGCCAGATCCACCGGCGGCGGCCCCCGCGAGCGGACGGAGGAAGGATCCAAGGCGGCGGCCCCCGCGCGCGGGGTGGCGGATAAACGGCAGCGGCGACGCGGACGGCGGCGGCCCGCGCGGCGGCGTCCTGCAGCGGCCTGAGCGGCGGCGGCCGGATCCACGGAAAGCAGCGGCGGCCGGATCCACGGCGGCGGCCTGCGCGGCCCGCGCGGCGTCGTCCTGCGCAGCCTGCGCGGCGTCTCGGCGGCCGCGGCGGGCGGCGGCACGGCCAACAGACTCGCGGCGGGCGGCGGCGCGGCCAGCTGGCCCGCGGCGGCGGTGACGTTGGCCGAGGCCGGCGGCGCGGCAGCCATGGAAACCCTAGGTAGCGGTGGAGCTGGAGGCGAAGTGGCGAACTCTGTGTGAGCTGAGCTGAGCTGCGAGCCGGCTGGGAGCTGCAAGCCGGCTGGAGAGCCGAGCTGGGACGTCGGCTCAAAAGGAAATCGAGCCGACGTCACGATCGGGATCGGCAGGGGCGGCACGCAGGGGGGCCAGGGCAGGGCGTCGGCGCGGCGGCTAGGGCGGCGGCCAGGCGGGCGGCGCCCGCGCCCGCGCCCGGCGGCGGTGCTCCCGAGCCCGCGGCGGCCACCCGCGCCCGCGTCGTCCTCCGCGGCGTCGTCCTCGGAGGTCGGGATGGAGGTGTCGGATCTCCCGCCGCCGTAGAGGTCGAAGGTGACAGAGGAGACGGCCATGGGCGCGCCCGCCGCGAGCGCCTCCTCCAACTTGCGCCGCTCCTGCGCGCGCGCGAGCTCCGCGTCGATCGCGTCCATGGCGGCGGCGCGTGCGGGGGCTAGGGCGTGGTGACGGCGAGGCGAGATTTGGGGATGGGAGGAGAGGAGAGGGAGGGAGGGAGAAGGGAAGGGCGACGGCGGCGCCCGCGCCGGCGGCCGGCGGCCGGCCATGGGGCGGCGGCGGCGGCGGCTAGAGGAGGGAGGGAGGGAGAAAAGAAGATGGCTGTGATACCATGTTGGAGAGAATGATTGCTTGTATTCCTCCAAACCCTAGAAGGGTGGGTAATATACTCCTATACATGGGCCTCTAGATGGGCATCTAATATGGGCCATACACATACAGCAACAATTACAAGAACATGACAGAAAGATCAGATACCACATGGACAAGATGCACACAGCACACCTGATCTAATGATCAAAAAAATATTAATTGATAAGCAAAACAGGAATGGTTAGGGTACAGTAGCTGAAAATTATTGAAGAGACAGAACTTTTGAAGTGCTATCTGGGTTAAAAGGATAGAGCAAACACTACTTGGTGAACTATAGGAGCTAAGAAAATCGAGATATTTAATTGAAAGGAAGCATCTGGCGCTGATCTAATCAACAGTTGCAGAAAAGAAACAAAAAAGTGCAGTGTCTTCTTGCAGTGAACTAGTAGTAATAGTTGTTGGAAGCAACCAGACAACACAACTCAATCTTTTCTAGAGCTAATAGTGTTTTCCTTCGACAGCTATTTGCCCCCATCCTCAAAAGGGCAAAACTAATTAACAATCAGTATTGATCCAAAATATTAACAGGAAAGTACGCGGAACTCACGGGAGGAGCTTGTTATTCTGGGGTGTTGAATCAGTGTTCAAGATTCAAGAAAGCACTTGTTTGGTGGTTCCAAAAAAGAACTTGTTTAGCGATACGGCACATCCTGCGAGATGCAAGATCAGATGCTCTGGCACATGGCTACGGGCTCCTCATCATTTGACTCGATTAAATTTAAGGTCTCAATTTTGAAATTTTCTTCTTTAAATTTGTCTATCAAACTCTCCTTAACCGATCAGGCCATCACATGGAAACTGCTGTCTTGACTTCTAGAAACAAAAAGATCGTGTGCCATGAAAAGGTTTTTATTGGCCCTTATGTATAATCTGGAAAATGGAGTTGCATGATCACACCCAGGTTAAAACCTGCACTAGATATATATATGTCACCATTACACAATACCCTGAATGTCTGATAACTAAAAGTTGCCTAGGCATCTTAATTTAGCTCTGGTGGTTTCTGACAGCTGTATCTGATGCCACTCGAGTAACATGACTACTGAAATCACTGCAGATTCGGCTCTTCTCCTACTATAGTTGTCACTATGGGCAGATCACATGATCAGCAAGACAGTGTTGGCCCAAGCAAGGCAACTGAACCAATATATCTAGCTTGTGCACTTGTACGTTTCAAAAATATATAACAGTAATTAATCTTGCAAATGAAACAAAACTAAAACAGAGCTGACAAAACCATGTGCCGCCCACAAATACAGAACAAAGCTAGAAAGCGCTACTGATTTATTGGCTTGTTTGAGTGTTTATGAATGTTTAATCACTTGTTTCAACAAGGGCTGTCAAGTATACATGGAGCTCCTTTGTACATTACTGTTTTAGCTTCTTTTGGTAATATATTTACCACAGTAAGGCTAGGGGCTTCCCCTACTGTAATCCCAAAGAAAAAAAGAATACCTTCATGAGCTACTCAAGCTTAGATCATGTTATCTCAAAATATTTTTTTCTTACATAACATGCCTCTTAACATTTGACATCCACATATTATTAACTATATATTTAGTAAACTAAATATCAAGCTTGTTTAGTGTTAATATTCAAATGGAAAAGCTCAATGAATCACATATTGTCATATTGAGATACATAAGTAATGGGCAATTGTTACGTAGACAGAGGTTATGGGAATTTCAGGAATAGAATCTAACCTGGATCACCTCAGATTGCAAGTTGGGCCTCCAAAGCACTGGTTCGTCAGTTAGCATCAATATTCGATCATAAGAAAACCCTTAGAAAGTAGCAGCTCAACTCGTACGCTTCAGATATTATGCTGGATATGCACCAGCTGACCAGCATTTCCATCATTCTTCTGTGCTGCCACCATAACTGCACCACGTTCAAGAAGTCACTTCAAGATGACATGCTTCGATTCTGCTTCAGTTCCAGCAGCATGGATAGTTGAAGGCCATGCTGAATTCCGAGCGAGCAGGGCGGGGTCGCGGTTGAGGTGCGCGGTGGCCGGCACTTGGTGTCCACGTTGTTGACGCCGGGGATTGTCTTGATGGAGGGACGTGGAGGCGGCGGCTGTGGAGACAGAAGAGTGGAGGAGGGGGGAGGGAGGCGGCTATTTGGGCAGCGGCGCCGCGCCATGGGAACTGGAAGTCAGGCTGTCACCGAGGTCGGCAGCGGCAGCGGCGGCGGTCGAGGTGTGCTGGCCGTTTTCTCGCCCTCTACTCAAAAAAAAAAAAACATTGGCCCATCTTGATTGGGCCTTCATGTGGTCTTTTTGTCCTAATCTGCTACGAGCCCATGGACCGTCGTTTTCCATTTACGCAAACGAACTCTCAACAAAATGCACCTGGTTATGCTCAAAAAAAAAAATGCACCTGGTTTCCCTCAAAAAAAAAATGCAACTGGTCGGTCTCTCTCATCACTAGAAACACAATGCACAAGTTGCCGCGCTTCTACCGGTTACACCACATGTCCGTTCGAACCTCCATGTTTCAATTGGTTTTGCAAAATAGTTTTATGATCGCCACTTGCTTTTGCGCACCATTGAAATACTCTGGGGGTAAAGGTGCTTCTAAACATCACCGAGCACCTTTCAATTGTTGTTGCAGGGTCACGAAAATGTAAGCAATAAGACTTCGGAAGTATGTTTAGGAAACATAACCTACATTTGCTCCTCAAAACTCAGTGTTCCGTACTGTCACAAGGTGTATTCTCGACGTGGCTGTACAGTTGTGCACTTGTGTTCAACACCGAGATCACAAGATAATTGATTGCGTTTGTGTGAACCAATGAGCATTCACTGGTAATTTAGTGTTTGGGGAGTTGTAATTTAGTGTTTTTTTTTTTACTTGTTGCTCCTTTTTCCCTATGCTGTGCAACAAGGGATGGAGCCTTTAGCTTGTTCTTTGGTTGTAATTTAGCTTAAATAGCTACATGCATCTATCGATGTATCGATGTAGAGGCTGGAAATAAAGTTTTATTCTCTTTTCTAAAAAAAATGAGCATGCACTGGTAGAAAGGAAAGCAGTGTAAACTCTTGCAAAAATTTGTGGAACTGCAAAACTTTGTGTATTTCTCGTACAACACAGTATCTGAGAGTTGATTTCGTGTCCATGCGGGGCTAATGCCCCCATTTCATTCTTCAGTTGCAATTAGCAGTCACTTCAGGTCTAAAATGCCACGCAAAATAAAAATGCCTTCCTTTTTTGTTACTACCGCATTTTCGGTTTGTCCAGACAACAAAGTTCTGAATTTTGGCCCCTTTTGCTTGAAGCTAAAAAGAGAAGAAGAAGAAAAAAAATCCAAAGATTGGCGTATATCAGGACGGAAAAATACACCACCGTTCAGAAGAAAATTAAAGGAAGGTAAAATACAATTACCACGCATGCTACCAACGGGTGGCGTCTACACAACAAAGCACAGTGCAAACCAGAAGCCGAGAAGAATGATCTGCTTGCCGACAGCGATGTTCTTTCTCATGTGAAAGAGGCACAGCAATTGAACAAGTGACAATGTCGCGAGGGGCGCAGGACGTACATGCCAAATAGTTAAGGCTTTATAATTGATCTTCTCACGGTCTCACCAGTCCGCTGAAGTAGAGGAAATCGACTATCCTTCAGCCCTAGAGAAAGAAGAATAAGGATTTAGAAAACAGCTGAGCAAATAGTTAAGGCAGCAATGCTATGGCATAATATGAGAGTAGAGTGGTAATAACAATTACCGAATTAAAGAAAAAGGATCAATATGCACTAGTTTAACTCGGGATAACAGAAAAATAAATCGCATAACTGCTAGTTACTATATCATTAGCACAATTGGGAATCACACGATATATTGACGGCAACTTGAATACTTGGCTAAACTGTGAACATTATGTAAACAACACCCCGCTGCGACCCAGAGGAGACGCCAAAAACCTTGAAAGAGGAGGAACTAAGCATCCACTCTGCTACTAGATATCAGAACGCCAATATGACAACAACGCACGGTCCGGATCCAGAACTTAATCGCGACCTGAAGAGAAACAGGATACTGGAAGACTCACCCCTGCTCTCCACTTGGTTTTCCTCCCCCACGTGGGGAATTTTGCGTGGCAGAACATTTCTCCTTTATTCCTAGGAAAAAAAAAGGACAGAAACGAAAGCCAAGTCAATTCGCAGGGGAACAAAAACAGAGTCGTTTATAAGGACGACGCACGCTCACCAATAGTAACGATCACAGCAGCTGTAGATATGGTGGATGATAGTGTACGGAGACGGCACGGGCTCCTCCCCCAAGTAGTCACCGTCGGTAGCCATGGACCAGGCGCGGCTTCTCAGATGGTATTGCCCAAGATACTTGAACGAGGGGTGCAGCATAACGACGGAGTCGCCGGCGATGGTTGGATGCGCCTCGGAGGAGACGCACACGCTCCTTCGCAGAACGAAGATGGAGTTGCCTCCAATGGATCTCAGCGGGATTAACCGTCCCCGGACAAGGTCAGCGAGTCTGTGAACTCGAACCTGCCACCTCGAGCGAGCGGTGGTGGCGACCAACAGAATCTCCGAGTCACATTCGGCCATGTACATCGGGATGCGGAGCTTGTTCATTGGGACGGTGGCAATCATCCTTGGCGGCTTCAGCAAAGAGGACGACGAGGCAAGAGGAGAGCCCGGCGGCACACGCTGGGGCGGGTCGACCACCCAAATCTGTGAGCGCGTCGTGAGGAAGTAAAGCTTCCCTTGAGACGCCAAGATGTTTATCCTGTTGTCTTGGGTTTCCCAGTCTGAGAGCGTCCACCTCCGATCCTCGGAGGTAGCGAAGGCCACGCGGCGTACCCGCTCCGTGTCGAGGGCAAGCATGGCGGTAACCACTCCTCCGTCGCCGACGTCGGGGCTGAAGGAGACAGCCGCGACCACCTTTCTCATGAACTGCAAAAACTCAATCTCTTTCATGTACGCTCGCTCCAAGGGGTTGTGGGCGAAGAGCGCGGTCAGCTGCGGCCAGAGGGTGGCGAGCGGCGGCAGCTCGACGACGTCGCCGGTGAATGGGTGGAGGAGGCGGACGGCCGTGTCGTGGTCCCGGTGCAGGAGGAGGAGCCCGTCCACGGAGTCCATGGCGAAATGGTTTCTGAAGAGCGGCGCGCGGACGCTGGCCACGGCGCCCGTGCGGAGGTTGAGGAAGCGGACGCGGCCGCGCAGCCGGGTGTGGCCCGGGTACAGGTTGTAGCCCTCGGGCAGCATCGTCCAGTGCCGCGGGTGGAAGCGCGGGTCCACCACGCTGCGGCCGCGCGGGCAGTCGGTGCTCGACCGCCATTGCCGGCAGGCCGCGCGGAAGCGGAGGTAGTCCGTCACGTCGCCGGCCAGGACGCGCCCGGCGATGACACGGACTAGGTCTTCGTCCAGCGTTGCCCAGGGGGTCCGCAGCTCGGAGTCCTGATCCGCCGGAGCAGAAGTAGTACAGGATGCGGCGGCGGCGGAAGGCGGGCACTTCCTCTTGCGCGGAGTCAAACCCCGGCGCGCCGGACCAGCGCGTTTCCTGCTGTTTGCAGGCGACATCTAACCGAAATCACAGATCTGCAAACCTGACCACCCGTGGAGATTGGAGATATAGTCCCATCAAATAAAACCGCACGAAAACTGAAGGAAGGACAGAGTTAAAAAAAATCAGCTTTGGAAGGAATACGATCCCAAGAGTCTCAGAGTTCGATCCGATCTAGTGCTGAAGAAGAAACGAACGCTGCCCCAAAATTAGTAGGTACGTGTAACGTCCCGGCTCCCTGAGCCAGGCCAGCTTACATCTGGCAGCTCTTTAGGATCTCAAGACTTCTCTCACAGAGCAACACATATCTTTTCTGCGCACTTTATGCTCACTCATGCGCACTCGGAAAGGACTTCCCGGTCGGTCACCTATCCCTAAATTGCTCTAGTCCAAGCACGCTTAACCTCGGAGTTTTTTCAAGATGAACTTCCAGAAAAAAGTTGCAACTTTGTGATATGAGTATTCTATCAATCCTATTAAATCCTGAGTCAGGATGTCACAGCACGGAACGAAGGACCTTACCTGATCGAGGCCGGTCGACTGGAGAAAGGGACTGGCGGCCCGGCCCGGCGTCGAGCAGGTGACTGAAATCTATGGTGGCGGCGTACGTTTGATAGAGTTTAATCTCGTTTAGACAACGTTTTTGATTTATCGTAGTGTGGCATGCATGCAAGACTTTCATGCATATACATGTCCGTGTGTGATCCAAGATCCAACAAATTTAACTTGTAATCTTGTACACTTCAAAATGACTGTAATCTAGCTCCCAAATGACGATCATGACACATAATCATATGACGATCTATGAGACTATATATATATTAGATGGTTGTTTTAGTTGGAATATTATACTTCCTTTATTTGTGGATGAAGAAAGCAATATTTATGAGTTGCCTAGCAACTACAACTCGTACAATGGTGTGAAAGCGAGTAATGCTACGTTTACTTAAAGTTTTACAAAACTGATACAAAATGACGTGTCATTGAATTTATAGCAAGTGTTGCTGACGTATGAGTGAATTTATAGCAAGTGCCTCCTTGAATTATGCTAATCATAAATCATGCAACCAATTATGTTTCGCCACGTCAGCAAAGCGTAGATTTTAAGTAAAACTTGTTTGTAAGATGTAGCACTGCTCGTGCGAAAGCCGTCTCATACTCCTACATTTTAGCACATGAGGAGGTTGCCTCGCGAAACAACCATTTTTTTTCTCTCACTACCCTCTCTCTTCCATGTCATCAAAAATACTATGTGGCAATGCATGAGACGGACTATAAGACTCTCTATGTGTAGTATTGTACCTGCCCTTATTGCTTGTTTGACTGTTTATGAGTAGCTCATCGACTGGATGGCTGTCAGATGTATCTGGAGCTCTATGAGCTACTTGAGCTTGGGTTGTTTTATTTTTAGATAAGTATTTTTTTTCCCTTTTACATATGATTGCAGTTAACATTTCACATCCAAACATGATTGACTATATCTTTAGCTGAAAATATCAAGCTTCTTTACAATATTCCAATCAGATATCTCCAGACACTATATATGGTACCCTTTCTTGTCAAATAGCGAGAAAGTTATCTTTACCAGCCATGTAGCGAAGTGAGAACATGAAGTTTAACATATATTATAGACGATGCAAAACTCTTGTGACAGTTTTGGAATTGTTGCTCATTTTATTTGAATACCAACGAATGGAAATGCAACAGATTATTTTTCTCTAGTCTCTAGCTACTATTAAAAAGTTTGATCAGGGTCGTAAGTAATTTGATTTTTAGTAAATATCTAATCTAATAACATCTAAAACATAAGAATATTAGGGAGATTGACTTGAGCATTGTGTTGCAATGTTTTTTTGTTCCAGAAGTATATCTTTAGATACAAGTTCAAATAAGTAATGATTTTGAAAGTTATCATAGATCTTCCGAACTTCTTTGATATTTGTGTTGTACATGAAAACTATCTTCGGTGTGTTCTTGACTGAACGGTAGCTAGAATCTTCTTGAACCTCGAAATTGCTTATTATGTAAACAAACCTTCACTTATCTTCAATTCATAACTTTCGATCAGATTATTCCAAATTCTAGCATGAATTTTCTCCTAGTTAAAACAAATGTTAATTAGTAGGTATACTCATGAATATTATGTGAAGAAAAACTGAAAGCAATGCATTTGTTCGTCCATAAGAATCATGTCTAACTTATTATCTCATCAGATGTATCGTTAATTGATCTCCACATCCTGATGATTTTGACTTTTATTTTCCCAACCTGCTTGTTTACTTATTGTCAATTGTCTCGGCTTTTTGTATGCCACAGTGTCACTGCATGTATATACATGAATACATTTGATCTTTGCAATTTAAAGTAGAAGTAGCATGAAAGAATATATTAATTGTAGCTGAAACAATGGTAGTGCATGAAGAAGATGCATGCTAACTTTTCTTTTGTAGTATATGAAGAAGAGGAAACATAAAGAGATATATTGAGCTTGATGGAAATATTTGGGGATATTCAGGAGAGGAGGACGAAACCATGAAACCAATCTGCATCACTGCTGGCCAGAATTCCAGCAAGATAACCAAGGTGATCCCGCGCGTGAAACCGGTGGCATAACGCTTGTGTGGCTGTTGAGTGAATCTGGCGAGAAAACGAACGTGATCTTGTGAAACCAGGTCGCTCAAGCGATTCCGGCGGTAAAATCTACAATGCTAAACGGTTGAGATCTTTCTTTTTTCCACCGATTAACATAAGAATTTTGTACCTTAGAGCGAACGTGGTAGATTCCATCTCATTCTATACTCCAACCCAAACTTTGCACTAATCGGCCCAGGTTGAATGATTAGCTTGCTTTTGGATTGTCCCACCGAAGGTGAAGATTTCTTAGGTTCGCAGCTAGACTGAGGCACTGAGCCATTATGGGCAACCATGCGCTACGAGGTCTTCCGAGAGCGCGCGCAATGGACCGGAGGTGAGAGAAAACAGACATGTTGCGAGTCTCGCGATATACCCGTTCATTAAATTGGAGGTGAGAAGAGAAACAAGTTGCGAGTAGAATTTGGGAAGGATGCAATAGCATCGTCACGGAGTACTTGTAGTTGCT
Source organism: Eragrostis nindensis (assembly GCA_012490785.1). Classification (NCBI taxonomy): domain Eukaryota; kingdom Viridiplantae; phylum Streptophyta; class Magnoliopsida; order Poales; family Poaceae; genus Eragrostis; species Eragrostis nindensis. The sequence continues at coordinate 496,418 of JAAXCT010000437.1, read as the reverse complement.
TGTCCCGTTTTCTCTGGGTAGAAGAAAAGTCAAACAAAGCCACGTCGACGACCACAAAGGTCTCTCTGTTTGCAAGCTCTCCAGTCTCCACTGCTAGCAGCTAGTGGCCGTCGTGCTCGACTTGCGGGCGCAGCAGCTTGCTGATGTCGTCGGCGATGAACTCTGCATCGGCGCCGCTGCCGTAGATGCCTCTCCCCGACATTCCGGCAAAGTATAGCCCGTTCGTCGCCTTCGGGCACGGCGGCCGCAGGATCCCGTTGTCGCCAATCAGCTCCGCGTCGTCGACCTGCGACGTTTAGCTTTTTGTCGCTTAGTGAAGCCTCAGATATCTGAACAGAATGATCATAGCTTTCGCGGGAAGAAGAACCTGGAGCCACCGCTTTATCGCACTCTGGTAGCCGGTGGCGAAGACGATGGCGTCGAAAGGATACTGCCTGCCGTCGGCGAACTCAACGGCGTTCCCATCCACGCTCCTAATTGGCGGGTAGGACCTGAAGAAGCAACATAAAGGAGCCATTAGTTCACCCCTAACAACATCTCAAAACATTTACATATGGCTGACTGTAATTGAGGAAGTCATCGCTGACCTGAATCTCGCCGTTCTTGATCTTCTTGTAGGTGCCGACGTCGATGACCGAAAGGATGGAGGTATTCAGCTTCCTGGCGTAGGGCCCCATGGGCGGCCTCCGGAGCCCGTACTTGGACGTGTCCCCGAACACGAGGTAGCACAGGAACAGCAGCAGCTTGTCGAGCAACCAGATCGGCAGGTACTTGGCCAGCTTGATCCCTATAGGTTCAGTATCCCTTTTGTCAGTATGTGAAGCTGTGCGACCAACAAGAGAAACTGATTATTAGGAGAGAGAAGAAATTTTCCCTAGTTAGTACCGTATAAACAACCATTCAAGATCAAGCTCGTCGACTACACTGTGTAAATTGAAGTTTTTGTTTCTTTGAAATACCATCCCCGATCCAGAGTACTGACCTCACCGCGGACGACGATGGAGGTGAGAGCGCCGGCTTCGGCGAGGTCGAGGGCGATCTCCATGCCGGAGTTGCCGCACCCCACGACGAGAGCGGCTTTCCCCTCCATCCCCTCCGGCGACTTGTACTCGCTGGCGTGCATTACCTTGCCGGGAAAGCTCTCCAGCCCGGGCACCTCCGGCACCACCCTCTCGTCGAACGTCCCGGTGGCAGCGACGAGGAACCTCGCCTGGTAATCTTCGGCCTCGCCGGTGTCGAGGTCGACGGCCTCGACCGTCCACAGCCCTTTTTCCCCATCGTACCGCGCCGACCGGACCTCGCGGCGGAGGCGCGTGCGGACGCTGAAGCGCGCGGCGTAGCCGTCGAGGTAGCGGATGAAATCGTCGCGGGGCAGGTAGTCCGGCGCGTCGGCGGGGTGCGGCGCGTGCGGCAGCGCGCTGACGGACTTGGGGAGGTGGAGGGTGAGGCGGTCGTAGGCGCGCTTCCGCCACAGCGAGCCCACGCAGTCGTCGCGCTCCAGGACCAGGCTCCGCACGCCGCGCAGTGACAGGCACGCCGAGGCCGCCAGGCCTGACTGCCCCGCGCCCACGATGATCACCTCCTCCGCCGCCGCCATTGCAGTGCAGGCTCCTGCAGGAGGTGACGATGCTGTTTAATCGAGATGTTTAAAGGAAGGAAGAAACAAGCAACTGTCCATGATATAATAATCTACGTACTGACGCAGAAAAGAAAGAAAAACTGTGGTGTCTTCTTGTTCTTACAGTGAACTAGCAGTATTGTTGGAAGCAAAGCAGCCTGCACAACTCCATCTTTTATCGGGCTAGTAGTGTTTTCCTTCAAGGGAATTTGCCTCCCATCCTCAAAAGGGACAATCTATGTAAACAATCAATACTAAATGTCAACAAGAGAGTACACGGAACCCACGCGAGGAACTGAATCAGTGTTCAAAATTCAAGAAAGCACTTGTTTAGTGGTTAGAGACGATTCTACAGCACAGCGGGCAAGATGCAGATCAGATGCTCTGGCACCTTTTCTTTTCTTTTCCTTTCCGATGAACATGCTCTGTCACATGTCCCCCGTCATTTGAATCTACCTCAATTTGGGCATTTTCTTTTACAATTTGGTCTAGTAGAAGACTCTCATTGACCGATCAAGCAATCACATGAAAGCCGCTGTGTACTGCACAAAGTTATTTATTGGCCATTATCTATATTCGGGAAATAGAACTTGCATGATTACGTTCAGATAAAAATTGCACTAGATATGTCTCCTTTACACGATCCCCTAGAACTAAAAAGTCACCTTGATATCTTAATTTAGCACCAATGTTTTTTTTTTTTGGGATATTTGGAGCTGATGCTGCCACCAGAATTGCGCCAAGCTCAAGCAGTCACTTCAAGATGATGTGCTTCTGCTTCAGTTCCAGCAGCATGGATGGTTGAAGGCCATCCTGAATTCCAGATATAGATCCATATATTCAACGATGGAAGGTTTTGGTAAAGTCCCTACCACTACCACTGAACTCAACCTTCACCGAGATCTACAATTCTTCTCAGATTCGACCATATTTAATTATGTACCAAAGTTTGAGCGCAGTCACAGTAGCACCCGTTCTGAGAATTAAACTGTTGTACTCACTTCCAAGCTGTGTAGGCCATCTCTCTGCTTGGTATGTGGGGGCCAGAGAACCTCGACAAAAGAGTTTGTAGAAGCGTTCCAAACATAAATAAGCGATCTGAAAGAATCCAAGAACGTATAATGCTGCATATTCGGCATCCACTCATGGGGCAAAGTACTTGCATTTTTGCTTAAGCGTGACAATGTACAGTTTACCAAAACATGGCAGCATCCTCGATTATTTGCACCAGCCATCGGCTTCATCACATTCTCTTGCACGAACTTGACTAATTATATGATAATACTTTCACAAACATCGCACATGGCACCATATTTTGTGACCATCAAATTGCCAGCATGTTGCCGAGGAAGGAGAACCTCCACATTGGGTTCCATTTGTGCACACCACAAACCGGTCAGCCAACCACCAAGCCTGAGTACGACGCAACATTCACAAGTATCCCACGGTTGTCATGCTTCAGAACTGGCCTATACTGCCCATCGCCTGTTTCACATCCCATGCTTCAGAATTTGTAATGCATCGCCTGTTTCACATTGCCCTTCAGACTTATCGCCACAAACAGGAATCCCAGCTGAATTCCGGCGCAGGGTCGAGGGAGGCTATAGCCTTATAATGCATCGTCAAGGACGCCCGTGCGTGAGTACCCCATCGCTAGGGTGTGGGTGTGGCAAGGCAGGACGCTGGGGAACCGAGGTGCCAGTCTACGCATTAAACAGCTTGCGCGCGGCCGCAAGGCAGCCAAGCCGTAGGAGTCAGTGGAGCTGCACGTTGAAAGGTGGATGCATCGGGGTGCCGGAAACCAGCGAGGGGAAATCGGGCTAAGCATGCGAGCGCCTGCAGAGGCGCCTCGCGGGCAGCACCAGGCGAGCCGGGCGGGGCTGCCGCCGTCGAGGTGCCTGGTGGCCGGATGGGTGGCCGCGGCGTCGGCACGGGTTCGCCTTGCTGGCGAACGGACGTGGAGGCGACGACTCTGGAGAGAGAGAGAAATGAGTTGGTTGAAGGCGGGCGACAGAGGGGAGGGTGGAGGGAACGTTTTCCCGCCACTTGTACAGTTTAAAACATTGGCCCATGTGAATTGGGCCTAAATCTGGTCTTTTTATCGTAATCTGCTACGCGTCCATTGCTATGTTACTGCCGTTCACTCTTTTTTTTTTGGAGGAGGAGGGGGGGGGGGGGGGGGGGGGGGTTGAATCAATCCTGCCGTTAGAGCAACTCAAGCAGTTCCCCTAAAACTCATGCATCAAATCATTTTTTAGGGGATGCATCAAATCCATTTTCAGTATTTGATGCATGAATGCTCCAGCAGCTTCACTAAACCTCATCCCCATCTCGTGGGCCCCACCGTGCCATGTCACCGTCCAGCCCTTTCCCTTCCCTCTCTCACCATGTCATTTCGTCGAACAGTTTGCGAGCAGGACAGCACCAGGAAGATGGCGAGCGCGGCGGAGCATAGCAGGTCGTCGTCGCGTCGCGTGTGTTGTCGCGCGTGCTGGAGAGGGTGAGGGAGAGGGCAGGGTGCCGTGCAGCCCGGCCGCCGCACCGCAGGAAGGCCGCCACACCGCGAGGACGACATCACGCGCGGCGGACGGCGGACGGAGGGGCCGTCGCATGCGCCATGGCGCGCAGCGGAAGGCAGGCCGGGATTCATGGCCGTCCGCGCCTCGCGCAGCCGCGGGCATCCGCGCCGTGCTTCCTCCATGGGCCACCGCAGCGAGCGCGCCACCAGGACGAGGTGCGCCTGCGTGGAATCACGACGCGCAGGCCAGCCTGTGGTGCGCAGCGTGCTCCTCATGTGGCGCAGGCGAGCTCCGACGGCAAGGTCGGGCGTCGTGCTATTCGCGCGAGGGTGGGATTCATGGCGCCCCTGCTCGGGATCCATGGCCGGCTGGGCTCCCCAGCTCCAAATCCACGGGCGTCGGGGTCGTGAAGCCATCGATTCGGGTCAAGGACGTCGGGGCGACCTGGCCGGGAAGGAGAGAGGCCGCATGGAGGAAGTTCATGGCGCCACCGCCATCCTCCATAGTCGCCGGCCTTGGAGCCCCTGATTTGGGCGGGGTCAACCCCAAATCGGATCACTAGTAGGCGACGGACCGAGGCGCGGCCATGGCGGGGCTCGGGGACGGCGGGCGGTGGCACTTCGGCGGGTGGCGGCGCCGGCGACGTGAGCGGGAAGCAGAGGTCAGCGCGAGTGGGAAGGAGGGGGGAGGGGGGGAACCGTTTCGCGCGCTCGGCAGTTGGAGTAAGGGAGAGGAGAGCGGTCCCCTCTATTCAGGGGATGGAGGAGAGAATTTGATGTATGGAGTAAAAGAGGGGATAGGGGAACTGCTGTAGCTGATTTTTTGGCCTCCCATGCATTAAATGGCAGTTTTTTGAGTTTAAGGAGAGAAAAGAGGAACCGCTGGAGTTGCTCTTAACTCAGTACTGTGGGACTGGGGTCTTAAACTGTTTGTGAAAGTATTTTGTGACGCAAACAGTTTTCTAGATAAACCAAGACCTCAAACCAGAACCGTACCATATTTTGTGACAATCCAATTGCCAGCATGTCACCGAGGAGAACCTTCGCCTTGGGTACCATTTGCGCACACGGCACCACAAATCGGTGACCCAGCTACGTACCAAGCCTGAGTATGACATAACATTGGGGTCGGCACTCGGCAACGGACTCTTAAGACGCATACCATCGTCTGGAAGGATATGGCGTACGGAAAAATACACAGCAAGGTCAGTCTATCACTTTCATTACTTTTCTTTTTGCAGGTCACTTTCAATTCAACTCCTCCGGTAACATAATGAATTGGGATTCAATTTCGCGTGCCAAAGTCGAGAGAAAAGTGCAGTTGACGCAAACACAAGGCGAGCACGGCGGATGTGCTGCGGAAAAAAGGGAAGGATGTGAACAAGATTTTGCAATTTTGTGTATGATCCATGATGAATCAGCTACCCACATAGGAGTATCTTTTAACTGCTCATATGCAAAGCTCGTATGGAAGGAGGTGGAATAAACAGGTGAGCAAGCAGACATTGCGCCAACTATGACCATAACTTCGGTACTACCTCCGTTTTTATTTATATGACGCAGTTAACTTTTTCGTTGAACTTTGACCAACAATATATCATTATGTAATTAGTTACTTAACGTGAAACCGATATCATTAGATCTATCATCAAAAGCACTTTAAGGTTAACCTATATATTTAGCTTTTTACATAAATATTTGTAGATAAGACAAATGGTCAAAGTAACGAAAAAAGTCAACTGCGTCATATAAATAAAAACGGAAGGAGTATAAGGAACTGGTGGACGAGGGAGGCAAGCAAAGGGTCAAGAGAAAACAGAGTCAGAGACAACGACTCCTCATCTATACAGGTTGGAACTTGTGGAAAGAACGGAACTGGAGACGTACGGCTTCAACATAAAGCTTGCACGGTGCAACAGTTGCCATCATTATGCAGGATGTCGACCTTGTAGGAATTGGCAGTAGTAGATGATTTTTACGAGATATAGACAACCTGCACATCCAAGTTGAAATGTAAATAGGGCCTTGCCTCCGGTCTAGGCAGCTGTTATTTCACTCTTTCTATGACTGAAAGTCAGAATAACTAACTGCCCACAGTTCCTTAACAAAAAAATCGGCATTGCATGGGAGCTGAGAATACAAACAAGTTGCTTTTTTTTTTTGGCCACTGTTGCGCGTAGAAGTTGGGAAACAGTAAACACGCATCCCATCATCACGGAACGGTATGTGGACACCAATATACCCATTGACCATTATGCTGTACGGGTGTGGAGCACGCACGCAAGTCTCCCCACTGTATCATCGACCAATCTTACTTTTTGTCCGTACGTACTTATTAGGAGTATGCAAGAAAAACAAAACAAAGCTAGAGACCACAAGGGTCTTGTTGCCTCTGTCTGCACGCTCTCCACGTCTAGAAGCTAGCTAGCTAGTGGTCATGCTCGGCCTGCGGGCGCAGCAGCTTGCTGATGTCGTCGGCGATGAACTCGGCGTCGGCGCCGCTGCCGTAGATGCCCCTCCCCGACATGCCGGCGAAGTAGAGCCCGTTCTTAGCCTTGGGGCGCCTCTGCCGCAGGTTCCCGTCGTCGCCGATCAGCTCCGCGTCGTCGACCTGCTAGTGACGAAGCCCTGCTGCCTCTGAAATTAATCTGAACAGAATGACAATAGTTTTAATTAATTGTGGCGAGACAGAGAACCTGGAGCCACCGCTTCATCGCACTCCGGTAGCCGGTGGCGAAGACGATGGCGTCGAAAGGATACTGCCTGCCATCGACGAACTCGACGGCGTTCCCATGCACGCTCTTTATGGCCAGTAGCACCTGCATGCACGATCGATCACGTTGAACAAGCAACATAAAGAGCCATTACTGGCTGACAGTAACTGAGAGAAAGCATCGGTGAAGACCTGAATCTCGCCGCTCTTGATCTTCTTGTAGGTGCCGACGTCGATGACCGGAAGGGCGGAGGTTTGCTGTGTCCTGTTAGATCAATTCGTCCTTAAACTTAGCAGGATCACTAGTCACAAGTTAGATCACACCTAGAAACATTAAATAAACACTGAATTGGCTTACCTGACATGTTCATCCCTTAAGTAAAGGGCTGACTAAGGTGTTGACGATGTAGAAGCGCTGCAGATCGAAGTCGAACCAGGGACACCGGCTTCCACGACTTCCAGCACCTTAGGGATCGGTAGATTAGGGTTTAGATTAAGCCTGGCGGCTCAACTCGTGATTAACTCAAGATTAGGGTTGATCAGGGTCTCCCCTTATATTTATAGTGCTGTAGGCGCGGGGCCGGGCCCTTAGATGGGCTGAGTTTTGCCTCCCGATCAAGGCAACTAACAGGGGCCTTAGTTGGATTCGGATTGGGCCTTTTGGGCCACATGACCGAGGTCAATAATTCCAACATTCTCCCCCTTGACCGAAGGTCAATAACTAATTCTTTATAATATTTATTTTATCAATCATGTGCAGGTGGATATACACAGATCAACAATCTCCCTCTTAATTGAACAATCTTAATATTAATCTTTAAAACTTATGTTCGCATTATGTTCACACTCAATACCACAGCAAAAACCCAGCGAATGCGTCATCAGCAGCGTAACAGCATACTGGGACAGCATTAACCAAAGTCCACTATAGTATCTTGATAGAACACTTATTAACTTATTTGGGAGTTTATTTATTTGGCCTCATCCAGAATCATATTTCAGGTTAATCACCAAATCCATACTAATTTCGCGAAAAATAGGATAGGAGATAAAACCCTCATTAGTCATGTTGCTAGCTATTTACTTAAAGCATTATAAATGACTTGATCCTGGGACCCTTCTTTCATAACACAATATTAGTTGTCAATGGGCTTGACACCCTCAACTATGGTCATTACTTGAAAGGAATACTGTAATTAAATACAGCGACATTGATTATAGTCAATGTAGACTTAATAATAATAATACCGGAATATATCTTATATGCCTGTTTGAATTAAAACATGCCATACAAAAATCAGCTTTAATAATGCTAATTTTGTTTTAGAGCTTTCTGCAGAATCGCTCATATCTGTAAGAATGAAGGACATAAAACTTAATTGTGCACATTTACGTCCATACACCCTCACAGAACCTTATCTGAATAGTACTTAATTAAATAAGCATGTTATATGGTGTCTTTAACTTTAAACACCTTTTCCAGTGGACCTCCCCTGGACTAAAACTAATAAAATTTTGTCAAGCATTCCGGCTTGTCGTGCTAAGTTAATGTCTTACAGATCTCAGCATATAGCTTCTATCAGAAGCTTTAGGAACGTCTTCCTATTTATCTTATTCTTATTATTATACTTATGATAATATTTGCTATATCACGCAAAATGATACAGGCATAATTATATTTGCATTCACGTAATGTCACTTCAGAGCCTCTCTCAACTTTTGTGCTTGAATGACAATCCCAATACTCACTTTGGTCCCATCAAAATGTCATACTCCCCAGAACTTAGGAAAGCGTCATCAGATGTTTCTTATGATATAATGTGATTTCTCCTTTCTTGGAATGCATGCTCATTTCTTTCAACTTACGGAGAAAATAATCACCTTAGAGTATCAGGATCTTAATTAATCCACCTTAACCTTATAAATAAATCACAGTTGCCCATGACATACAAACTCATAGTGAGTTATAAACTTAACATCTTAGTTTCCTTTGGAATCACTCCTTCAATATCTACAGACCCATTACAGTCTACTGCTTTGACTCCATCAGAAAATTGCTATGAGATGAACTATACTTATGTTCAAAAAACATAGACTCTTTTATGACCTCATTTACATAATCTTAGGAATAACTGAGGCTTTTACCTTTGTGCCCAAAAACACTTAACTTATCATTAAACATTTCATATCTCTGTTATTGTAGTACGACTAATGCACATTCTAAACAGAGATTGGAAAAGAATGGAGAAAATACTTATGGCACAGTGTATATGATAGAATCATATATGTATGTATACATATCTTATCTTAAATCATCAATGCAGGGAAACTTATCCTATATCTCATTAAGATTTTATTTTCCCCCATTTCCTTCCATGTGAGCTTCCATCGAACTCTGAATTAATCAGAATATTTAAAATGTGTCGGCCCATAAACTTATCTAACTTACAATGACAGCTCTTTAACTTATCATTGGCACGACGTTTCTTATACCACTGATCAGCTTTCCTTGCTAAAACTAGCCCACATCAGCTGTGGCCAGAAAATGAACTAGAGCAGCAAGGCTATGATTAAATGTCCACAAAACAGCGGTGGCCAGTATCATGAACACAATCATACTTCAATCATCTCTGATTCCATTGCACCAACCCACAACAGCGGAAGCCAGAAAATGGGTGGCACAACACAATCTGCGACAAATATCCCGTACCCAGCGGAGGCCAGAATAAAGAATAAAATCACACTTATTGAGACAATTAGTCTTTATGGAGTATATACTCCCTTCACAATGGTAATCATATCTCGCATTATAAGGCTGCCCTGGAACTTATTCTTAATGGAGCAGTTAAAATATAGCGAGTAAATTTGTCCTTAAAACTTATGGACAAAAGATCGTGGAGAGAATTATTACTTAATTTTCTGACAAGAGCAGATCTTAACTAATTATTAACTGGAGCGTCTCCTCTTAACTGATGAGACATTCCATTCTCCCCTTCGAATTTGTGGTCTAAACGTGAGTGTGCCACATATTCGACAAGGTCTCATCTTTTAGCTTAGAACATCTAATTCTCACATATCTATACTTATTATAATAATAGATACTTAAAAGACTTGATGACATAAAAGATATTTCACAACTCAGAGATAACACACTTATACTTATATATTTATAGAAACAAAGTTTCGCTAAATTACATTGAAATCATCAAGTTACAATGTTGAGTTCACTAACTTAATCTAAAGGAAACAATATGATAACTCAACTCATTTCCATCAACTAATGCTAAGAGCCACTCCCCTGGTCTTATGGATCTCATAAGGAGGCATTAACAAAATGGTCCACACATGAGTCGGAAATTTGCAATCCAAAAGCTTTAAGCTCATGGGCGATGTCCCACATGCGATTGATATGCAATAGTAGTCCACCTTGCCCACCTTGCCCGTCATAACGTGTGGTAGTTAGCCTTCGAATGAGGTAACTTATGCAGATTCGCTTATGACTTATCTCAATGAAATATAAGAATTCATCAGCAGTCTTGTCCTCATTTGCAGCAAATGCGCCCCTTATGCCTTGTGAGATGGAGCGCATTATGATCCTTTTGGCAAGCTTATTATCCCTCTCCCATATTTTTAACTTGAAGTGATACTCATTCATCTTCTCATCATAATCCTCAATGCCAGGAGTAGGAGGAAATGGCTTGACATTGTGTAGCACATGATCAAGCTCCAGAAACTTGAGAATGTCTTGCACCTTCAGTTTCCATAGAGGAAAGTCAATGCCATTGAAGGGCTTAATGGTCTTCATGTAGCTTTCAAGACCATTGTCTGAAAATGACAAAAGCGAAAATGCTTAGTCAACTTAATCAATGCAACTTACGCATTTCTTATTAATCTTAAGGCATAAATGATAGTGATGGAAATGTAGATAGATAAATAAACTTAATAAACTTAAGTCTGGAATATTAATAGTACAATAAGATGCACTTAATAGCATAAAAGATAACCCTACGGTGGTCTGGTTACAATCATGCAATAAGAAACAACTTGCATCACCGGTGGGGAAAACAAGCGTAACTTATTCTAAAACTCATAATTAAAACAACGGTGGTCAGAATTAATTACAAGTTTACTCTAGATGAACTTCCCGGTGGTTCCATTCAAATAGAGGCATCTTAAAAGCACTTGAATGAATAAATGAATATTCAACTTAACTTATATGGTAATAGAAAACTTAATTATGGACAAAACTTATCCTAAAATTTAAACTTAAAAGGCTTAGAAAAAATTTTAATGGCAAGGCAACTTGCACCATAAACTTAAGATGCTCATAAGAACTTAAAACTTAAAACTTTATTATGAGCGCGTGCTTATTTATCTGAGGGACGGAGTAAGCATAAAACTCCATGTAATTAAAAGGTGGTGCAATGGTAAAAAGAACTTAATTTGCACTAAAAATAATGAGCTGCTTAAAACTTTATAACTGAAACTAATAGCTTAAATAATCTTAAACTTATTCCTTAAAATATTATGCTCATGAAAATCCAAATATTGGAACATAAAAGCTAATAAAATTTAATATAAACTTAATATAGTGGATGAGCATAGATATTCTCAAGATGACAGCGGAAGCTTAAATTTAGCAAATGAAATATTGCTACTAAATATTCTTGAGAATTTAGCTTAAATATTATCCAACTAGGGAATATACTGAAAATTATACTTATCTTAAGCTAAAATATTAAAACTTAAATATACTTACGGAAGAATACTTAATTCTTCTCAAAACTTTAAAACTTAGATAAAGGAAATTCGCTGAAAATCCAAAAACGCGGCCCAACTGAAATGTGCGCGGCCCAGCCCAGCGGGGCCCGTGCGTAGTCGCACGAATTTCGGCGCAGCTCAACGACGCGGGCCAGCGAAGCAGGCCAGAACCCGGCCTGGCGGCCCAGCAACGCGCGCTCAATCTGGCCCAGGGAAAAGTAGCCCAGCGCGCAAGCTAGCAGGCCGGCAGATCGGCCCTGCGCGCTGCGCGCGCGCGCTCCGCGCGGATCTGAGCCGTCCGTTCTGATGGACAGTGGAGGCGGCGGCAGTGAACCCTAGTTCACTTTCTCCCTCACTCGCTCAGCCGCTCGTCTCGCTCTCCCTTTTCTCACTCGCCTCACTCCGCTTCCTCCACTCAGAACGAGCGGCGAAGCGCGCCATCCACGCGCAGCTGGCAGCCATGGCGCCACGGGGAGAGTCTCGCCGGCGCACGCGTGCGAGAGGTCGCGCGCGGCACCGTCGAGGCCCTCCACCGCGGTGCCCTAAAAGGCAAGGCCGGTGCGTGTGGAGCTGAGGGCGCAAGCACGTCGGTGCCGGAGGCGCACGGCGGCGATGAGCACGCCGGTGGCCGGAGGCGCACGGCGGCGATGAGCACGCCGGTGGCCGGAGGCGCACGCGACGGCAAGGAGCGGAGGCGGTGCTCGGCGGATCTGAAGCGGGGCTCGTCGGTGCACGGAGGCGCGCGACGGCGAGAGGAGCGGCACCCTCAACGGCGACCCGGAGGGCCGCGCGCGTGCCGACGAGCTCGCCGACGTGGATCTTAGGCGGCGCGGCGGCGACGTCAACGACGCGCACACGTGCCGGTTCCCCACGCGGCTGATCTAATGCCGCACGGCTGGATCTGATGGTCGAGGGAGACTCATGCACGTCGGCATCCGGGGATAGCCCGACGGCGTGGAGCAGAGGAGTCGGCGACGACGACGACCCGGAGGCCGACGAGCGCGTGCCGGAGTCCCGCGCGGCTAGATCTAACGCCGCGCGGCCGGATCTGAGTGCCGGCGAGGTGCGCGCACGCGGCGGCAACCTCGTCGGCATCCGGAGGGAGGAGGCGACGACGTCGGCGCGCACGGGAGCACGCGTCGACGACGACGTCTGAGGTGAGTTCCTCATCTTAATCTTGATCTTAATTAGGGTTAGGTTTAGCTTATCCCCTCCTTCTTCCTCCTCTTTACGGTGAGAAAAGAGAGGATGGTGGTGTCGGCATGGTGGCCGGCGCCACCCTTAACTGATCTTAACCCCTAACCCTAGATCTAGGGTTAGGGTTAGGGTTAGAAAACTGTGCGCAGTAGATTAAAACGTAATTAAACTAACTGAAAACCCTAGCTTATTAAACTAAAACAAGACTTAATCTTAACTTAATTACATTAGCTTACTTAGAAAACTAATTAATCTAACTCATCTAGTCATGAGAACGTGCTGAGCTAATAAGAATTATCTTAAAAACATGACTAGTTCATCGATTATCAAACTTAACAGAAGTGCTAGATCATCGAAATTAACTGAAACTTGATGAGATCTACCACTTTAATCGAATCTAAACTTGACTGAAAACTTAACTGAACATGAAACTGTGATCTTACTTATGTCGAAACCAGAACAAAAAAGATGAAACAGATCGAATTGCATGATGAACAGAGAGATGAACGACTGAGTTCTAACACTTAATCATGCAAATAGTTCTGATCCGACGACTAGGGGATCTAAAACGACTAGTTTTAGGCAACTGATACCAATTGTTAGATCAATTCGTCCTTAAACTTAGCAGGATCACTAGTCACAAGTTAGATCACACCTAGAAACATTAAATAAACACTGAATTGGCTTACCTGACATGTTCATCCCTTAAGTAAAGGGCTGACTAAGGTGTTGACGATGTAGAAGCGCTGCAGATCGAAGTAGAACCAGGGACACCGACTTCCACGACTTCCAGCACCTTAGGGATCGGTAGATTAGGGTTTAGATTAAGCCTGGCGGCTCAACTCGTGATTAACTCAAGATTAGGGTTGATCAGGGTCTCCCCTTATATTTATAGTGCTGTAGGCGCGGGGCCGGGCCCTTAGATGGGCTGAGTTTTGCCTCCCGATCAAGGCAACTAACAGGGGCCTTAGTTGGATTCGGATTGGGCCTTTTGGGCCACATGACCGAGATCAATAATTCCAACATGTCCTGGCGAAGGGCCCCATGGCCGGCCTCCGGAGGCCGTGCTTGGACGTGTCACCGAACACGAGGTAGCAGAGGAACAGCACCAGCTTGTCGAGCAACCAGACCGGCAGGCGCGTGCCCAGCCTGACCCCAAGGTTCAGTATCCCTTTTGTCAGGATGTGAAGCTGCGAATTATTGACCGATCAACCAGAGAGGCTGATCGCTGATTAGGAGAGATATTTTTCTTCTGGTTTACTGTACAAGCAATCGATTATTGTGAAACAGAACACCAAGCCCCAATCCATCCCCATTACTAGTCCGGAGTACGTGACGTACTGACCTCACCGCGGACGACGATGGAGGTGACAGCGCCGGCCTCGGCGAGGTCGAGGGCGATCTCCATGCCGGAGTTGCCGCACCCGACAACAAGCACGGCTTTCCCCTCCATCCCCTTGGCCGACTTGTATTCGCTGGCGTGCATCACCTCGCCGGGGAAGCTCTCGAGCCCGGGCAGCGCCGGCACCACCTTCTCGTCGTACGTCCCGGTTGCCACGACGAGGAACCTCGCCTCGTACGCCTCCGCCGCGCCGGTGCTGAGGTCGACGGCCTCGACCGCCCACCGCCCTTTTCCCGCATCGTAGCGCGCGGCGCGGACCTCGCGCCGGAGCCGCGCGCGGACGCCGAAGCGCGCCGCGTAGGCGTCGAGGTAGCGCGCGAAGTCGTCGCGCGGCAGGTAGTTTGGCGCGTCGTCGGGGTGCGGCGCGTGCGGCAGCGCGCTGGCGGACTTGGGGAGGTGGAGGGTGAGGCGGTCGTAGGCGCGCTTCCGCCACAGCGAGCCCACGCAGTCGTCGCGCTCCAGGACGATGCTCCGCACGCCGCGCAGCGACAGGCACGCCGACGTCGCGAGGCCCGATTGGCCCGCCCCGACGATGATCACCTCAGGAGGAGGAGGAGGAGGAGGAGCACCCACCGCTGCCATCTCTTTCTTGGGTCGTCGCGGCTGATTCTTGGGTTGGGTGGCGGGGTGGTCTCTGTGAGGTGAGCCGTGAGCGGCAGAAAAGCAGTGATGGTCACGGTCGAGGGATCGAAGCAACTAGGCTTGGTCCCTGTTCCATTTTGTTGTTTGCTTCCGCACGGTAACCATCGTGGGGACTGTTCGCAAAATCGGAAATCGCGGGAACCATATGGTTTTGCTACGTGGTGTTATGTGGGAAGGAAAACTCAAAAGTGCGGCTTCATTTAAGAAGGATAAAGACACTCATATACTGCACAAGTAGTCACCCATTTGAACACACACACTCAACCCTGTGAGCCTCAACGAGATACTAGACCGATTGATCTTCGAATTCATGAAGTCACCGCAGATGCCTCACTGTCGATGAGGATGTCGTCTGGCACTGAAAAATAATTAATTGTAAATGCAACATTTGTATCGAGTCTAGGACTAAATCTTGGACGGGTTGGTTCCACTATCAAAAACCTAGTCAGCAGATCTGCGCTCATTTGCAACCTAGAATTAACGGAAAAACATTGTGAATAAGAGGATCAAAACCTCACAAAATTTAGATAGTTTGATACAACTTACAATACGGTAGTTTTATTTTTTTAACAAAAGGGAATTGTATCTCGAAGCTTACACAAGATATCAAATTCAATGTATCTTGAATGGCAAATTAAAGATTATATATTTAAGAAACTCAATACAGCAAACTATCGATTTTGTTTTGCGAAGTAGCGAAACTGTAAATTCCGTGAGTATTGTATCACAGTATTACACATTTAGTGATAACAAAATTACATACTTGAGCGTCTACAATTTAGTTTTATGTTCTTTGCCCAGATTATTAATTCATATTTGTAAATTTTACTCTAAGAAAAAATATAACACATAAAGTCGCGTCTAAGATGAACAATACATTCCTTATCATTTCTCCGTACTGAACTCAAGCCCCACTTCACGACCTTATGTCTCTCATTTTTGTTTTGGCCTACAATTATTCAGCATCTATAGTGCTTGATATAGACAAACAACCAAAAAGTAATTATGGTGGGTTGTGGCGTTCATGTTGATATATATGTCAGTGGAGTTCAACTTCTAAAAGAGAATGCACACATGTTTTTCGTGACCTTCCTATTCAAAATGTTATTTCTAACAGCAATATACCATCCAAGTTCTTCTTTTCCTTGCGAAACTACATAAGCCTCCAAAAAAAATCATTATAATTTTGTGTGATCCAAACACAATCCAGATAATTAATGGATGGTGCCATAGAGGATTTCAACTCGATTTTCAGTATAAGCTTTGCCGATTGGCATATAATTGTTTAATTGATGCGTGCAAGAATGGTTTAATTAGGTGATGTCCGATTACTATCTTGCTACAGGTGAAAACACTGGAGAAATCCTCATGTGTCAAAGCAGCCATATATCCTCATGTTGCAGAAGTGGATTTTCCTTTTTGTGTATGTGTGCATGCGTTGGGTTCTTTTATCCTAAGCCTACGAGCAATATGGATTTGAGCTTCATTGTATATGCATTTTTTCAATGCAGAGGCTGGAATATCAATACATTTCTTATTTCAACCAATGACATGCGTTCCTTGTATAGAAAATATCAATGGCACGCATGTTTTTTTTTTTCGAGGAGACGCATGTGCAGTAGCTTTTTTTTTTTGAGATTACACAGTACAACTCAGACACTCACAACGCACGCACACTCACCCCTATGAACACACGTACGCAAACCCTACCCCTATGAGCATCTTCGAAGACTGAGCCGGCAAATCCAGAGATACGAAGTCACCACTGGCGCCTCGCTGTCGACGGGAGCGTCGCCTACCACTGAAAGCACAAATGCCGTTAAATCCTTGAAAATTCGCTCCCACAGGAAGTCGAACCCAGGACCTGAGAGGTGTTACTCGGATGCCTTAACCACTAGGCCAAGACCCCTTTCACGCATGTGCAGTAGCAAAGAGTACTAGAGGCTGTCCAGTGTGGGACCTACTATATGCAGGGCGTACTATGGTTAACATACGATAGATTGGCCCAATAGCCCACTAAATCTGAATAGCCCAGCCCAAGTCAGAGCGTCAACATTTTGAAACAGAAGAGTCAACATTTTTGTAGTTCTATTTCAACATTTTACAATAAATCAACATTTTTATAAAAAATGTTGACCACAAACAAAAAAAAAGTTGACATAGTATAAACAAAATGTTGACATAGTATATTTAAAATGTTGACGAAAATTTTAAATTTTAAAAAATTCAAAAAATATTCATATTGGATCTCATTTTGTAGAATTAATTGTAACAAACACGTAGGTTCAAACGAATTCGAAAACGGACTTACGGTTTAGGAGAAAAATACGTTTAAAGTTTGAAATTCGTTTCTTTTTCTCCCACCTCCCACCCGCCCCAATCAGAGAGTGACACGTGGCAGCTTCTCAGCCATCCCTTTCTCCACCTGCGCGAATCTAAGCCGTTGCACGAATCTCAAACACTGTTCTATCAAAACTTAACTATAGCCCGCCCTACATATAGGATCTGCGGTCCAGTGTCCACGACGACCTTATCTCGGCCTAGGTCCCTAACTATTCAGGAAGCCCATTTACTCGTGCCCGGGCTTCAAATCTGGCCCAAGGTCACACTAATTCGTCTCGTTCTTTTTTTTCTCGAATCAGCTCCTCTCACGGTCAGGAGTCACGACTCAGTACTCAATAGTACCATTCATGCACTCCACAGCTCGTCAACGTCGAGCATGCTGCTACATAAATGATGCTACGTACTACTACAGGACACCTTAGATTAATTAGGGCTATAGGCTATAGCTGACATGGCTTTGACCAAAAATAATAAAAGCTCTACACTGTCGCAGCAAATTCAGCTATTGATATGCACGCAGCTTGGACACGTACCGCGTGCAACTACAATAGCTCAAACAAGTCAACGATCAGCATGCTTACTACGGAACACGCATGCACGGGATCAGGGCACAAGTGGTAGAGTGACAAGCATATTTCTCCGCACGTACGTTTATTCACACCAGCGGCCAACCAATTAATTAAGCCCTGACAACGAGGGCAACAAAATTCTTGTGTAAATCTGTTTCCCCTCTTCTTTTCCTCCTCTCGATAGCATTCACATGTTTGTCATCATCAGTAGCATGTGATTCAGACATGCTTGTTGCCATTGGCCTGGGGCTGGGGGCGCAGCTGCTTGCTGATGTCTTCGGCGATGGACTCGGCGTCCTCGTAGCTCCCGTAGATGCCCCTCCTCACCATCCCGGCGCAGTACAGCCCGTTCTCCCCCTTCCAGTGCTCCGGGTAACTCCGCGCCGCCATGCCGTCGGCGCCGATCAGCCCGTCCTCGCTCTGCATTGAATAGTCATTTTTATCAAGAAAAAAGGGGAAAAAGGATATGCAAAAGTTGAGGAGCTCGTCAGATGCATGTATATGAGGCCATGATGATGACATGTTTCAGGTTGTTGTTGTTCTAGGAAGGGTGAGCATGCGTGCGAAAGATGAGACCGGCCGGTCGGTTGATTATTTAATTTGTGCCCTTGCTTATCGGCAAAGTCTCGATCACGCTCCTCACATCCTCATGCACACTAGCTTTTCCCAAGGAGCAGCTAGTGCTCATGGATGATGCCGCAAAGCAAAGGTGCATGCATGTGCGTTACGCTCCGCCGCGTGACCACGTACCTTGAGCCAGCGCCTGACGGTGCTCCGGTATCCGGTGGCGAAGACGATGGCGTCGAAGGGGTGCTGCCTGCCGTCGGCGAACTCGACGACGTTGCCGCGGACGCTCTTGACGGCGGCGGGGAGGACGCGGATCTCGCCGGACTTGATCTTGGCGTAGGTGCCGACGTCGAAGACGGGGTACGCCGGGGTGGTGCACTTCATGGTGAAGGGCCCGACGGCGGGGCGGCGGAGGCCGTGCTTGGCGGTGTCGCCGAAGACGACGGCGCACATGAACAGCACCAGCTTGTCGATCAGCCACCATGGGAGGTACGTGTGCACCGCCATCGCCACGTTCCAGATCTCCTTGCTCACCAGGTGAAGCTGCACGCACGCACGTGACATATGAATTATAATCGATCAACTAGCTAGGTATATATATATATATGCTGCGGGGCATGAACTGATAAATGAATAAGACAACGCGATCTTCTCCTAACACGCGCAAGTTGCGCTGCGTGCATGATCAACTCACGAGAGAGCAGTATGTTGATGTGATCACATGGCTTACAGTTTGTTTTTTAATTTACACGTAATAGTGTTGATTACTATATAGTGCTACTACTAGTGGGGGCATGCGAGCGAGGCAGCAGAGATAGCCTGTTTACGTGCTGCTTGTGTCGTCTAGTGCTGCGGGCCCTCACGTGAGTCTGTCAGCTGACCCGGGCATGTCGAGTAGCTATACAGGCCACATGCAAGTTGAAACGTGACTGTCCACAGGTGATAAAATTTCCTAAGTTCTGTCTCTATGACTGCCAGTTTACTCAATCGCGATGACAATATATGATTCCTACCCTGGGAAAGATCCCACGGCATGCATGTACTACGAATCGACTACTAGATCTCAGGGTCATCGTTATCCAACGGCAGTGGCGCCATCCGGGCAACGAAGCTTACCTGCTAGTAGTGCTACCATGAACATCAGTTTGGTCACCAAAACACGAGCGGTGACGGGTTAAATCACTCTTCCATTGCATTGCACGCCACACGTCACATCGCGCTACTGTTCCATTGCATGCTCAAACTACTAGTAATGAAATTTCCTCGCTTTATTGTCTAATAGTAGCGCAGTACTGTGTGAAAATAAAGGTTATTCAAATGCCGTGCACTGCAGATCGACAAACTACTTGATCGATCTGGACCATCCAACCAGACCACGGTGACCTAACGCCGGCATGCTAATAACGACAGGATCAGAACTTGTTTCCCAAAAAAAAAAGTGACCTAACGCCGGCATGCTAATAACAACAGGATCAGAACTTGTTTCCCAAAAAAAAGAAGGACACGCTGTGTACGCAGGCCAGTTGTCTGTAGGACGTGTGTGAACTCTTTTCTTTTTATTTTTTTCCTTTTCGAGAATCGATCAGAGTTCAGAACGTGTGAACTCTTCTCCATGCCTATGGTGTTTCGGAGGTGAAACATACGAATGCTTGGCTTTTTTAAAGAGAGAGAGAGAAAGAAACGTACTACTAGGAATGAATCTGCGTTAGGATCGAGAAGAGCAAAGGAACGAGCTTAATTGATCGCATAACGGCGTACTGAGTAAGTACTGACCTCGCCGCGGACGACGATGGAGGTGAGGGCGCCGGCGTCGGCGAGGTCGTACGCGATCTCCATGCCGGAGTTGCCGCACCCGACGACGAGCACGCTCTTCCCCCGCATCCCCTCTGGTGACCGGTACTCGGCGGCGTGCATCACCGGCCCCGGGAACGCCTCGATCCCGGGCACCTCCGGCACGAACTTCTCGTCGTTCTCCCCCGCCGCCACCACCAGGAACCTCGCCGCGTACCGCTCCGCCGCGCCGGTGCCGAGGTCCACGGCCTCCACCTCCCACCGCCGGCGCCCGGCGTCGAACCTCGCGGCGCGGACCTCGCGGCGGAGGCGCGTGCGGAAGCCGAAGCGCGACGCGTAGCCGTCGAGGTAGCGGATGAAGTCGTCGCGGGGCAGGTAGGTGGGCGCGTCGCCGGGGTGCGGCGCGTGCGGCAGCGCGCAGTACTGCTTCGCCAGGTGCAGCCGCACGCGGTCGTAGCTGCGCTTCCGCCACAGCGACCCCACGCAGTCGTCGCGCTCCAGCACCAGGCTCCGCACGCCGCGCAGTGACAGGCACGCCGCCGCCGCCAGCCCCGACTGCCCCGCGCCAACGATGATAACCTCCTCCTCCACCACCGCTGCCTCCGCCGCCGCCGCCATTGCCGCGGTGGCCCTCCAAAGCTCTGGTGATCGATGTGTGCGCGTCAAGAGAGAGAGAGAGAGAGATGCGGAGTAGTAGTAGAAGCGAAGTGATTGCCATTTTGGCGGCTTTATAAGGAGGTGGGGCGGGAGGTTGGTGGAGGCGTTCGGGCAGGTGGAGTAGCGTGGAAGGGTCTCGCTCGCGGTGGCGGGGCCCGCATCGCAGTCACCATATTTCCCACGGGCTGGACCTGAGAGGGCCCAGGTGGACAGTGGGTTGGATTTTCTGGTACACCTGTCGGTCATGGCTGCTCCTACTACTACTGCTTAATGATAACTGCATCTGCTTGGATAATGTTCCTCAAAAAAAATAAAATCTGCTTGGGTAATGGATATGTTCGACCACGCGATACATATGGTAATGTACTGCTGAGTGAAATTGTTTCTCAAGGAATATAATGCGCCAGTACATTGATTATTCTGCCCTGCCGTGTAGTGTGTACTTTGAGAGAGCGTATACATCTTGAATTCGTGGCAAAAAAAGAGAAAGAGAGTATATATCTTGAATAATTTGAAGAAGATTGGCCAAATCCAACTTCATTAAAATCACGTGGCCATTCCGGCGCTCAACATGCTTGAAACTTCGACTGTTGATAATTTCAAGATCTCCATGTGGATTTGTTGACTCCATGTATGGTAATGTACTATACTTGTACAATTTTGTTAGGAATATAGTGCACTAGTATATTGATTTTTGCACCGCTGTGCAGGAGAATGTTTTCAGCGAATGATTGTGTTGAATACTTGGACAATATTGGCAAATTCAGCTTGCAAGTTTTGTCCTCCACTGGTCTCGCAAATACTACCTGGAGAGACCAGTAGATTTGTTAAAACTTTGAAACTTTGTCAATTGTAATTTTTTTTAAAATATATCCGTTATAAAATATGGAGAGACCACATGCATAGACCAGTAGATTTGTTAAAACTTTGAAACTTTGTCAATTGTAATTTTTTTAAAATATATCCGTTATAAAATATGGAGAGACCACATGCATAGACCAGTAGATTTCTCGGATATTTATTTTGGAGGGGGGGGGGGGGGGGGGGGGGGGGGTGGGTGAGCGAGATGAAGAGGGTGGTGTGATTTGGAGGTGCGGTGTGGAGCCGGCTTCGCCACTGAGCCAACTCCAAACAGCTCGCTTTATTAATTATCCTCCTCAGTCGCCCAGTCAAATTCTGTATTGGTCAAATTAGATTTTGAAAATCATGTCGCTATACAAAAGGCTAAGCATTTGTAAGAGGTGGGTGGGTGGGTGGGGGGGGGGGGGGGGGGGGGGGGGGGGGGGGGGGGGGGGGGGGACGTATTAAGGGCCTTCTGTGCTTCATCTTGGAAAATTCTGCAGAAATCATTTCACTCTTTTTTGCATGTACAAGGCTGCACTGAGTTAAGTACGCTTCCTCAACTTTTTTCTCTTTGTTGGACTGTCATTCGTCACATGCAACCATGGAAAACAATGTGCCGTTCCTCATGAGGAGAGCCCAAGTCGGTGAGACCACGCATAATTACCAGGAGCTAGCATAGGGAAAACTCTGCCTCCAGAACACTGCGCATCCAATCAACGACAATACAGGCTAGATGCGGAATTTACATGATGCTTGTATTTGACCATATAAATCAGTTCCTAAAGTTTCATTATTTCGCGAAGCAATCAAGCATGTGTGGTCGTTATATTTAGTAGACACGTGATGATTTTTATTGGTCAATTCTGCACATATGTATAGGGTCAGAACGATTTGGAACTTGGAAGCCTACCTGCTCATGAAAAGAACAACTCCTCAGCATCGCGGCTTCCTAGGTGACCAGCAGTCCAGCATCTTCCATGGATGACAAGAACTAAGGAACTGAAAATTTAAATGTTCCTCTGTAGCTGAACCGACAACGAAAGAACAGTCCTCCCTACTCCTCATAATCCAATTTAGCCAACAAAAAAATGTAAAAGCCCCGTTCCATTTCAGCATCAACTACACCGACATCTTTGTTAGAGTCTAATAATCCAACTCGCGACATTTTTTGAGCATTATTTTGATCACTGAATTTGTTGTCAGTGTTGCTTTTAAAGAGTTAAGGCTAAAGACAACTCTAAAGATTGATTTATGAATCACAGAACAACCTGTACGTTACCACAGGTGCGCCTTGCCCCGTGACATCTTCTTAACTAGGTGGGCCGGCGCGCTCCGCCGCGCCCGTAAGTAACTGGGCCGGTTAAGATGCAGGCCCATTGTTTCCTGGAGTTGTTGCTGGCCAAAAGGTTTTTCCGTTTTTCTTTTCCATCAGTCCGTTACGGGTGATCCAGCAGGCCCATCGATTTCCATGACGTGCTTTCAATCAGAGACAGAGAGGGAACACCAATCAGCTCCTCAGATGTCGGCCCAAAGCAAACTAACTTTCCTTCAAAAAAAAAAAGCAAACTAACTCAATTCTACCTCCACCCTCAACAACTGGGGCATCAGGGTCAACAGCGCAGAAAGACAAACAGTACCTGGAAGTCGAACTACTTGTAAGTATACCAAAAGAACACATCCATACGAAGAAACACGAGAAGCATGCGCTAAGGAAAGCTCAGCTTGCTCCTCACCTCGGCTCGGCACCAACACCAGAACACAGAGAATCAGAACATTTGTATGCGTCTCCATTAGGATGGGTCTTCCTAGTGCAGGTAGTGCATGCATTGTACCACCAGGACCTGTTAGTACGAACAGACTCCACCTTTGCAGTGATGTTATACCGGTAACCCTGCAATGGCACCGAAAACGCATTAGTACAGACAGCAACACGATCCACGTGTTCCAGGACGTAAAGAAGGATGCACAGAGATTTACATATGCTTCGTGTGGGTTCGCGATGAGTGCCAGGTCTGCAATCTTTGTATCCCCTGGAGCTGCCTGTGTGGCATACTGGGAATCGGACCACGCATTTTCACGAACAGTTTGAAGGCATTTTCACAAACATACCTGAATCAAGCTCGGACGGCAAGGAAGGCAAGCAGCATGCAACCCAGCGGACAGCGATGATTCAAACTGAAAAGGAATTCAAAGAACAGGCTGCCCCGGAAAGGGAAGGTGAGGAAATCGAATCACATCACGCCAAAAGAAACACCGCCGAAACATCGGGGACTGACGAAAATGCGCACCTGACTACCTGAGGAACCACAGCCGCAGTCGGCGGTTCTTCCCTGGGAAAGGACGGGAACGTCAGCGCACAGGCGGCCGAAAGAAGGAACAGCGGCGGCAAGAAGCATGCACACCTGAGGAAGGATTGATTCCGCCGTGGGATGCCAACCCACCGGCGCAATGGGAGGCGACAGTGCGTGACTGGGGAGGACGGGGGCCGTACAGGAGAAGGGAACGCAGGTCGTCGACACCACGCCGCCCAGACAGCGGCGACGCGTGCCGCGCGACTACCAGGCACCGTCGGCGGTAGGACGGTCAACTGGACCGGCCGATCAGTCGAACCGACTCAACGTTCACCGACTCAACGTTTGTCGGCCCATTCGGATGAAGCCGAACCGATGGCGCGAGCATTCGTGGTTCGGGCCACGACGCGGCAGAGTCAGAGCCCAGGAAGACGATGACTGGCCACCGCCAAGCACGCGCGGGGTTTGAGCACACGAGCGGGCCGCGCGGGGTTTGAGCACATGAGCAGGCCCATCACAAGGCAGAGGACGGGCAAGGCGGTGGGCATCGCTGCAACGTGCGTTGACTTGGCAGGAACGTTCGTCGCCCAGTAAAAAGCGCGCAGATGTGGACGTACGGACAGGGCACGTAAGCAAAAGCGCTGTGAAAGGAGATAGGCCTTCTGCTTTCAGCATATAGTTATTAGTCACGAAAAGTTTCTGTGTGTTATTGATATAAATTGTGCACATTCACAGGAATACATATATGAAGCAGTGTTTGTGGTTTTTTTTTCTTAAATCTTTTTCACTTAAAAGCTTCAAAAGAAATAGAGCTGACCCTGTTAGGCCATGGCGCCATGCCCATGTCATCATGTTCTTTTGGTAGCGTGGCAACCGCTGTGTCTCCTGGACCAAAAGTTGCAATTAGAGAAAGTACACTGCCCTTCAATTTGATCACACAGGTTGGGTCATGTCTAGTTAATAACATTTGAAGAATAAGCACAATTTTATGCATTTACGCAAGCAAAATCGAACGTTACGGAAATTGAGAGTTAACCTATAGAGAAAAGAACATATCCCCAATAACCTGGCTTTCTTTGTAGCCTCCCTGGATGACAGGAACCAACGAACCAAAAATTTGACATTTATTTCCCCAGCCGAGTTAACCATGAAAGCAAAATATCAATGGATCAAATCCTGATTCGAATTTGAGCTCCATGTTAACCATTTACTTTACAGAGTCACCATTGATCACCATCAGCATCAGAATTATCACCTTGTGTGCAATCGAATCATATTGTGCTCCAAAATAATTAAATAAATATACATAAAAAATAAGTAAATGTTTATAAGAAAATTCAGCATTTAGATACAACACTTTGCTCAGCCTGATATATATGCAGCCACAACCATTCAAAAGCTATCCACAGCTAGCAAAGTCGATCTCTAATTTAAGACTTCTAAGTGCTTAAATATGGAATGACAGTGCAATTGCTTGACGTGTAGAGACCGAGAAACTCATGTTGATGCCGGACTAGGCGTGAAAAATGTTACCATAAGGTGTAAGTTACTACAATTGTAGTAAAGCACATGCATCTGCTCCGGTTCAGCAGGCAGCGCTGGAGCCATGCAGATCGTCGCATATGTATGCAAAGCACATGCACGACAATTGTAGTAGGAGTACGTCCTGCGTGTGTGTACATCAATCTCACGGGCCAAAAGTAACTACAATATTCTCCCAATAGCCATGTGGGTGGTACAATGAACTGATGCTTTGAACGTGAGAAAGTGGCTACCACAACTGATTTTTAAGATTTACATGCAGCATAAAAGCCCCATTCAGAAAGAAATCCGGAATAGTATATGCATTGCACGTTCACAGTGTATCATTGTCGGATGTTAATATATAGGCAAAATTTGCTGCTACGACAGCATAGAAACGTGACCTTTGCTGCTGGAGATTCAGTGTCCAGCAGCAAAGATCACCATTGAAGAGTGTCCAGCAGTAAATTTTGCCTACTATATAGGCTGAGTTAGGAGGAATTTGTTCCAACTATATATGAATATAATTTAGGGCAAATTGAGATGCATGGTACCATATGCACCTCAATATATACCCTCGAGATGCTATAAAGCAGATGTCAGGATACCATCAATATACTAGCATGGACTTACTTTTGGCCCGTGAGATTGATGTACACACACGCAGGACGTACTCCTACTACAATTGTCGTGCATGTGCTTTGCATACATATGCGACGATCTGCATGGCTCCAGCGCTGCCTGCTGAACCGGAGCGGAGCGGAGCGTACGTGCCCGGCTCCAGCGCTGCCTGCTGAACGATGGAACTGGTTCTCGACGTAGAGAGCACCGCCAAGATCACTGACCTGCCTTGGATCAGAGTGTCGAGACAACCTGCCGCAAGCAGCATCATGCGTCACAGCATCACCAAGTATTACAAAAGTTGATGAGCCAGCCCCCTACTGGATGCAGAGCACAACCTCAAGTCTGCTAAGATGCTCACTGGTGCACATCGAACACCTTGTGACTTCTTTGACTTTGTCTGGAACAACAGAGCACCCCCCGCGAGTTCCGTTCTTCGGTTGGCTACTCGTACAAGAATATTCAGTGCAAGTCAAACCTTCTTCAGAAGACAATTGTTGATGATGCCAATTGCCAACTTTGAAACTCTGCCGATGAAACATCAGACCATCTCATCTTTGGCCACCAACTTTCCAATCCCAGGTGATGCAAAGGTCCGACACATGTACCTGAACCCCCAATTCTCAACATATGTTCTACTATGCTGCTGGCAACTGTGGAAACACAGTCATGATGTGGTGTTTCGCTCCATGGATCCCTCCCTACCCCGACTGCTCATGGCATGCAAGGAAGAATGTCGCTTGTGATGACATGAACATTTGTAGCTGAAAAATGGTGTTTAACCTTCTCCCCCCTGTAAAACATTTTATGAATGCCGTGAACTTCTGTATTCTTCTTGGCTAGCCAAGCTTGATACTTGCACCTAGCTTGCTAGGTGCACCATTTTCTATGATGGAATTCAGGTGGGGACATCCCCCCCCCCCCCCTGCCGTTATGTGCCGGAATGTGTAAAGTCAGCAGCA
The DNA here is from genome assembly GCA_012490785.1 of Eragrostis nindensis. Taxonomy (NCBI): domain Eukaryota; kingdom Viridiplantae; phylum Streptophyta; class Magnoliopsida; order Poales; family Poaceae; genus Eragrostis; species Eragrostis nindensis. Next base: position 469,402 of record JAAXCT010000437.1, on the reverse strand, counting down.
GCCGGAACGTGGCAGCGGTGCCCTGGTCCAAGTGGAGTCGAAGAGGTCGTCGTCTTCTCTGGAGCTCGCGCCGTCGGAACAACACAAGGTCGTCGGCGGCTCGGCGCCGCCCAGGCAGCAGTGAGTTGTCCGACTCCACGACGTGAACGCATGGTCCAGGACGGTCTCAGCGACTGCGGCGCTGATCAGAAAGGTCTACGAGGCCACATCGTTGGAAAGGCACGGCAGTGTCTCCCTCGTCGGCTGGATGAGCTGTGGACGCGGCGCCATCGGAGTGGCACCGTTCTGGAACGGGACCTTTTTTTTTTTTTGCGATGAGTTATCGAACGGGACCTCTCCACGGAGAAGACGCCTTCTGCGGGAAATGTGTGTTTCATCCGTGTTGGAATGGAGGCGAGTAGCGACAGCTCCGGCGAGCCAGAGACACGAAGCAGAGGAGCCCTGGCTGGGTCAGGGTCGGTCGCTATTTGAAACAGCGACCGCCCCTTGGTACCTGTTAGACGTACGATCGAGCACTAGCGTCCCAGATTCGACGTATAACAGGGTGGACTTGGTCGTTTTCTCCCGCGGGACTGCGGGAGCCGGAGGACGGAGGTCCGAGGCCCAGATCGGGGTGGGACGCCGGACGAGCGGCCACGGCGCAGCAGCGGAGCTCGACGGTGACCCCGCTGCTCGAGGACGGCGGCAGCCTCGCGCCCGCTGTTTCCATCAGGATCAGCCGAGGCTTTCGAGGACAGACACTCGCCGAAGCATCGCCAGAGCCCACGTCGCCTCCGCCATCTCATTCTCGTGCCATTGATGATTGACGCGGAGCAGCGCCGGGGGATCGCCGCGGAACGTGCGTGGCGCTGCAACCATGAGCGTAGCTAGCTGATCTGATGGCACTGCGGTCGTCCAGATGCGCTGGGGCACGGCCCGCCGAATGACGCGGGCGGCTCTCGCTGCCCTGTTCGAGGACGCAGGCTACTTCCATCTAGAGCAGCTCACACAGTCACACTGATCACCGTCCGTGCAGGAAAGGAGATGACCAGGGGTCCGAGACGCCCGGAAGGGGAGAAATCTCACAGTGGCAGAAAAAACTCAGAGTTGTAACAAATGTTTGCTCTGTACTCTTATCCATGTATAGTGGTTCAGACGACCGTTGTCTGGAAGGCACATTCAAACCATGATACTGAAATTTTATCATCCGTTTTGCAAAACAGCCTACACTTGTAAATGAAGGATGCATCTTTCAGGGTAGGATCCCGACTTTACGAAACTTCAACAAGATCAAAACTTTCCAACACAATGACAAAACGAACCAACGGGCTAACCATTGCCAAATCACACTTAATTCCTGCAAACTTATTTGTTACAACAAAAGAATCATTCATTATCATTAGTTCAGTGTTACACAAACGATACACAAAAGGCGTATCGATGACAAAAAAAGGGCGGAACTCTATCCCACCCTCTCCTATACAAAATTACAAAGTGCAAATAGCACATCAACAACCATGCTTCTGTATTTTTCCAAAAAAAAAAAAAACTTATGTCTCCCTCATATGAATGAGGGGTGTATTTTCAGAAACAAACCATGCTCCTGCCAAACTCTACCAAATAAAAAATGTGTCTGTATTTTTAGTATTTTACCCTATCTGATTCCACTAGCAAATTACCACAAGAGTAGTGTCTTCTGGCAAAGTCGTATTTGAGCGACATCGAAAGCAACTACCTCTTATCCAAGACACTATGCACAACATCAGGCCTATGAAAACATCACCTTTATACAAACAAAAAATCACATCTTGTGGGGGTATTGGCACCCATGTGATCTGAACACTGCACACCGAAGTCAAATCTGACACCAGTAATCACACATGATACCATGATCAACTGCTTCCCAGCACAATTGTCCTCATGCAGCCTGCAAAGACTCCAGACACACCAGAGCTCGAACAAAAGTGGTCAAGCATGGAACGAACTCTCTGATAATCTTCATTTCCGCTGTACCACCTCATGAATCATGATTAACTCACACAGAGGTTCTACCATCATTTTCCCTCGCTCTAGCTGCTCTTGTTACAGGTCCACTGCTTGTACTATTTGTCTACTGAGCACTGATTTACTTCACTTCCTATGTTCCATCAATTGCTTTTCTGGAAATGACAAACAAGAAAAATCAGTCGGCAATAATTTGTTTTTGAAATGAAAAGAAGCATGAACAAGCTTTAGTGGACAATGTAAACAATTGCTATAACAGACATATTAAATTAACCAGGCTGGAAATTTTCTATCTGCACTACAGTTGTTTCAGAAAGCCGATATTGAAGGGTATACAACCAAAACTAGAATCTATTTTGTAAAAGTAGCACCGGAAACTAGATGTCACACTAGCAACATCAGTGGAGAATTTTAAATACATATATCCAAATGGTTCTTCAACTTGTAATTCAGGTCCAACGTTTGGAACTTCTGTGATACTATAGTGATACTAAACTGAACCTTAAGTATTCGACAATTTAAAATAAGTGAACGGAGAAGGTTTGATTGTTATCACACTGATATAAGCATCTTGACAATTCATGCATATGAGCCCAAACATTGTAAAAAAGAGAAAGAATTAGGTCACAAGGCTCCCAGTCAAAACCTTACCTCTTAGCACTTAGCAAGCATAATATGTCAAAAGGAAAAATCATCAGACAAATGAAAATGTTATTCTCATAATATTGAATTCTCAAATACCAACAAGGCAACAACATACATTTTTTTCCCCACGAATACACAGGAGAGCTGAGCATCTTTGTATTAAGAACAACATGCATAACCTTGACTGGCTCTATATTCTGTTGCATTGTGCTACTGTTCATGTAGGACTCACCAGCCCATCCTTAGTTAGAAATCTGATGCACGAACAATTATTTTCCTTTGTATTGGCTTCAAAAATAGTTATTTTCATTGTAAATTGGTACCTCAAAGTATTAAAGAGCTTACTATTGAAAATCTGATGTTACAATTAGATTCCTTTGTATTCGCTTAAAAATATTATTTCCATTGTAAATTGGTATTTCAAAGTATTAGAAAGCTTCCTAACTTTACAGATTGTTTCCTAGCGTAAAGTCAAGTCATCCCTCTAAACAGGTCAGCCTTGCATCACTTATGGATTAAGTGATGCGGTAACAATTGTTACCAAGAAGCTTTCATTAAATTGAGGCAAGAGCACGATAATCATTCAGACAACTCAGTGCTTCTAAAAGCAACTCGCACCAGTTCAGATTACAAGAGACTTGTTTAGCAAAAACATGATCATCAAGGTTAACTTGTTTAGTACTGTTGTAACATTTTTTCCTCGAATATGCAGGAGCACTGTTGTCACATAATGCCTAGACAGAGCTTCATGAGGGCCACTATGTTATTTCAATTCATAACTAGATTTATAATCAGAATGCTAGTACATTTTAGTTTCTTTAGCCAAAATAAGAAGAAACAAACATAAGCCATTATGAATGTGTGGGACCGTCTGATTGGTGTGTCGCTTTCTGGTGATCAGCCGGACGCTTTCATCTGGAAATGGTCGCCATCTGGTGTGTATTCTGCTAGATCCATTTATGCTACCTTCCAACCTTCATTGGGCAGTTGGCGATTGAGGGCGCCACCCACTGTGGAAGGTTCGGGCACCTATGAAGTGTAAGTTCTTCACTTGGCTGGTGCTACACGGTCGCTGTTGGACATGGGAGAGGCTCCAGTGTCATGGCCTTCCAAACCATGGCCCCAGCGCATTGCGCTGCCAGCTACCGGAGCTGCTGGACCACCTACTTGTGGGTTGCGTCTACAGCCGGGATACATGGCTCTTCTACTCCTGAAGGCTCATCTCCAATGCGGCAATGCCTAACACCTGCGCAGGTGCTTCCTTCGTCGCTTGGTAGCTTTCGAGTAGGAAGCTGGTTCCCGAACCGCGCCGCGGCTCTTTCGATTCCATGGTGTCCCTCTGCTCCTGCCGTATCTGGAAGACTGGAAGGAGCGCAATGCACGTGTCTTCAGGACTACCTCGGTCACCCCAGCCATTCTGGTCCAGCAGATTGTGGATGAGGCTGCGCTTTGGAGTCAAGCTGGATTGTTTGCTTGGTCGAAATTTTTTGTAATATGAGTAATTTTCTTGTTTCCGGTGTTTCCGGTGTCGGTAGTTTCCCTTTGTTTTGTGAGTAGTTGCCTTCGGTTAGGTGTGTGTTGGCCGCCCCGTCTGTCTGGTGGGGCGATGTGGGGTGCATTGTAAAACTCTATTTCTTCTTAATGAAATACGTGCATTGCACGTTTTCGAAGAAAAAAAAAGCCATATGAATGTGATCCCAGGCCAAGTGTACCACTCATAAGGTGCAACTACTCTGGTAACCAAACAGAAGCAAAAACCTAGTACTATATGATAACATGACAAAAATACGACTCAAAACTCAGTAATGCTTACCCTTGTAGGCTCCGAAAGCATAGTGTATGCCTTCCCGATAAGTTTGAATAAATAATCAGCATCTCTGTGGATTTCGTTAGTGACTTCTCTCCACAATGCATCACTCATATTTTTATTTCTGACAAGAGATTTACCAGCCTGTGGCATAATTGCTGTTAGACAAGACTCAAAATTAGGAAGCGAATCATAATAGAGGAAACAGAAATGTGATACTTTGTCTGGATGATGCCTTAGTGCTGCTTTGCGGTATGCCTTCTTTATATCCACAGCAGAGCAAGAAGGTTCAATCCCTCTGAAAGAAAAAGCAAGCATATTCGTAAAATAAAGTATTTACAGAGCATTGTTTTCCATGGGAAAAGAAACATCCACCCGTCCAGTAATGGTGAACTTTTCTTTCCAACAGAACCATATGAATATCGAATTATTCGTCCACTCTTCAGCCGAACAAACCACTTTTTGAAGAAAGATTAGGCATCAAAATCAACTTTCCTCCATAGCGATGTATATGGGTGTCAATTTAGCACATTTTAGTGGAAATCGGGGCTGAAACTGACACTATCTGCCAATTGGAAGGAAAGAAAGATTTCATTCATTGTGCCAGGGGAAAAGTGGCCACCTACGTTTTTTTTAAAAAAAGAAAAGAAAATGGAAGTAGGGAAAATCCCTACTGCGGTACAGGCCATCTACTGGACCGACAAGTGACATTAAATCAAGAAGTTGTAATTAATGGCCTTATATTTTAAAATTTCATACCTTTGAAATTTAGAAGGAGTGTGACAAAGGCTAGATAACAGGGGTTATATATCATGTTACTACAGGTTGTTCCACAATGTGATTATGTATGCTCTACACAATTTAAAATTTCAAAGGATGAGACTTACAATATCAAATACATATTCAATGTAGCCCCTTTTCTGGCGTCCCGCTCCAGAGAAGCAAGCCTAAGATTGGCTCGGTTCAGGTTGCTACAAATACTGTCTGTCTTTTCTGATGGCACAGACATATTTTCTTGCAGCTGTTTCTCAAGAAGAGAAATTAACCTACGGAGATCATTTGCTGCCTGATAATAGTCCCTTATAAGTTCATACAAACTAGACCTCCTGGAAATAGCCTGCAAAAAATACCAAGCCATATATTGATCATGTTGTGTCAAGCAGATTTTCCAACTTGTACATACTGTCTGCTGCTTAAATGATTAATTATAGAAATAGTTTTTCTCAATGCAGTATCAAATTTGAAGATCCATTAACCATTTCGCTCAAAAAAATTATAGATCCAGATTAAAGGTTCGTATAAATGATGCTAGTTTACTTGCTTATCAAATTTATGTGACTGATGAACCTTCTGTTCAGTTAATACGATTAACAAGATTTTTCCCAAAGACATAAACATTTGGTAGGCATGGTTGTTGCCTGTTACTATTTGCTCAAGAAGGATCACCAGTAACTTCAGTGACTGGTCTTGGATGCAATCCACATCATTAAAAAGAAGAATAGTGGGACATATTACATAGTGACTGGTCACTTGATGTAACAGTAGGATTTACACCAACCTTAGAATAACCGGCATCAAGAGCTATAGCAAGTGAACAATCTGCTATAGCATCTAATATTTGACCCATTGCTTGGTATGCCGCTGCACGGTTACAAAAGCAGATAGCTGAAAAATGTATTGATTCGGTATTGCTCAGCAAAGCAGCAGTGTAATGCTCCACAGCCTCTGAATATTTACCAGCATGAAATGCTTCATTTCCTGCAGCCTAAAATGTGGCAACAAGAAGTTAATGTAATCAGTGTAAACTTCTCGCAAATTTGAATACCTAGGACATCATGTCGCACATGATCAATATCATTACCACAGTCCACAGGTTTGACATCATATGACTATGCTTGTGACCCAAAAGAATAGAATTCATTGCCTCCAATCACACAATTAAACAAATCATTCATAGAAATGAAATAGAAATGATAAAAAATGCCATACTTTAAGTCGCAGTAGTTCAGATATTGCCATGGAGAATGATGAAATTGACTGCTGAGATTGCTTTCCGCACCTAGTCAGAGTTCTCTCAAAGTTAGTAAATCATATAAGCAGCAATACATCGAACACAGAAACAAGCAAAACTAACACCATTGGTAACAAAATAGTACCTGCATTCCATTACTTTTGTTTGCTCGTACTTCTTTAAGAACTGTTGAGCCTCTTCAAGCTTTCCAAGGAAGAAATATGATTTGGCAATAAGATGATAACGCCACAACTTCACAGAGCAACAATTGTCCAAATTATTGCTTTCTGAATGCTCATCAGGACAAAAACAGATACTATTTCTTTCAGCTAGATGAAGAGTTTCTTGACAAAACTGAATTACTTCTTCATATCGTCTCAACTGTTAAATTGCCACAAAATTAGCTGTTAGCCCATAATATATCTGACAATAATAGTAGGAACTGGTAAGTTAGTGGTGACTTGTGCAAGAAAAATAAGTTTACCATAAAATACAGACCAGTAACAGTGCTTCTGCTTTCATTGCCATCAAGTTATCTGAATAAATACTTATGGACAAAGCATCAGAAATCATTTTTAAGGCGCTGGGTATCTTGTCAAATTCCTTCGTTATAAGATATTCCTTGGACTGAAGAATAAAACCACATAATTTCTGCCAATAAAAGAGACAATATACCAGCATTATACTCTGAATAAGACATTCAATCAGAAATAGGTGCATTAAAGCAGAGAAGACAAGGGATGCAAAAGCATTAGAGGCAGTAAGTCATAAACAAAGGCTTTCAAATTATTTTTCTGCTGTCAGGCAAGTGTTTCAAACATTGTACTGTCAACCTTGTACCTTCCACACAAATAGGCAGAAAGTCACAAACAAAGATGTTTGCAAGTCATTTTCTGCTGGCCTAGTAAGTGTTGCAAACATAGTACTATCAATCCAGTACCTTCCTAACAAATAGATTTTCTTTCATACTACCTGGAAAAGCACGGATTACCAAAAGTATCACTGACTGTGCCAACGACATGCGAGACCAAACCTCTTGTCATTGTTGCAGCCAATGGTACGTTGGCGAACTGTGATTTTACCAGTATCTTGGCCATTTTGTGACCTAAATGGAAATAACTGATCAAAAGTTGTAAATCGGCAACAACTGATGAGTATATTTGTCAACTGATGGATCTTCCAGTTATGCCACATTCATTTTTTGTGTTTGATCAGCAACAAATTGGGAGCCTACAAAGGGCTACACTGGTGTTTAGAGAAGTGAACATATAGCGTTGTGAAGCTTAGGAGAAGATATAGCAGCACCTAAACGGCAAATGATGCAGAGGAAATAGCGGCCAAATAGAGAAAGAAAATTATAAGTAGCAAAAACAAATAATATAAGATAGGTTCCTCCGAGCAGGTCTTCAAAGTCACCCATAGTTCTCCATGGGCAGGGCTCCAAAGCCACCCACTCCTTGCAAGCCCCAACACAAACTACATCAACACAATTCCAGAAATTTAACTGATATTCTACCTGAACCTTTTGCAGACCGTCAGAAGCCTCTTCTGCAATTTTATGGTCCAAGTTTGACAGAGTATTTGACTTCAAACACATTTCAAAAGCCTTTTCTGCTTCTTCAACATCCCCCAGCGTGAGTAGGCAGCTAGACCCATTAGATGAGCAAATCGATAAGTTATGTATTCATAACATAGAATGCCATGTATAGTAAGGTTGCATGCTTCTGAGTAACTAATAATCAGTACTAGCTATTAAATGCACTTCATATTAGACAAATTTTATGAATCAATTGTGCCTCCATTAAGAGTTCACACTACTGTTCTCTTGACCACGAACATAAAAAATGGCAAAGCTAGTAACACCTTCCCCAAAAATCAACTGAGTGCAAACATAAATTATGGGCAAGAAGGTGGTATGTTAAGGCACTATTCAACCTTTGTAAAGTTTACATGAAATATTTCTTTTTCGTTCAGATCTGGATACAAAACTCCATAACTGGTTACACTGAGTTAAAAATCTAATTTGCATGTCTTATAACTAAAAGCTAGTATGAGCATGAAAGTAACGACATTGTCATTTGATTAATAGCATAACCTAAATAATAGCATTTGGTCTTACTTGGCGGCTCTGACTTGTGCCTTGAGAAAGCTGGAATCAATATCAATAGCTTTTCGACAGTCAGAAAGGGCCTCTCTCATCTTACCCAGAGACATTCGAGCAGCTGCACGATTGCTGTAGCACAGCATTAATGCCTTTCTAGAAGCATCAGTTGGAGAAAAAGAACCAATCCCGTGGGTATAGCATTCCTCAGCCTTAGTTAATTGTCCTTCCGCAAATGCTTGATTTCCTCTAGAACACATTGAACAATTCAGCTTTAAACATGGAATACTAATATCACAATGAATGAAAAATATACAGCGAAGCAACCAAGAAAAAAGGCGAACAGTACCACTCTTGAATAGAACTGCTACAATACCTGCCGTTGCCTGTGCCACATTGGAATTATTTAGTCTCCCTATTCAGATAGAAATATATTTCACTTTAAATTAATTATTAGTAAGGTCTTCTACCATCTTACACTCGTAGAAACCTTCATTCTTGACCAGAAAACATAAATATGGTATCCATATTTCTCGAGTATAAACAGAAAGATAAAATGATATACTCCCTCCGTTCATTTTTTACTTTCATCTTAGCAAAACAAAGAAACCAATCTTTTACTTTCATCTAAGGCTTGGGACATCAATTCTTCTCGGGAGTACATGCGAGGCTTCGCTCCCGCGTAGCCATAACGAGGCAGTGCATGGGCTCTCTGCATGAAAAATCAGCCCTCATGCTATGGGCCATCTGATTCCACGTGCGGATGCTATTGGCCATCTGGTTTCATCATTACGAGGGCACACTGGGGGTAATTGTGTTGTGGAAGGATTATCGTTGCTCCTTGGTGTCCGCTTCCACAGATTAAATGAAAATAAAAGCTGGACAGAGGGAGTAACTGATAAACCAAATTCTGAATGGAAAAACGTCTTTGTAACTCCCTAAACTTTGGCCTAATCTCTGCCTATATTTAAAATTTTAAACTAGAAATTTAGTGCTGTGAACGTCCGAATGGTTCGAAGGTCTGTTTTATCACCATTTCCATGGTTTGGGTGGTTTCACCTCATGCAACTCCATGCTAGCTAAACAAACAGAAGGGAACGATATGAGTAAGTCATGTAGATACCTTACACGCCATGCTTCACAATCTCCATGGTGCCCAAAGTTTTCTGTTTCCGTGCATGTTACTCCTCTACTAAATGTAACCATTTTAGGTTCCATTTCTCTGTATTCAGTCCACTGAGCACCTGAACCAATTGATCGCTGACTTGCTGAAACTTCTGAGTACGCAAGACCAATGGTAGATGTAGGGCGGCTTTGAATAGAGTTAGCATGATTACTCATTCCCCCAGCTTTTTTCTTATTTTGTCGTTTTTGTGAGGGCAATGTACCTTGATCCAAAGTTGATGCAGAAAATGTGAAACCAGATTGACCAGACTGTTCCGTTTTGTCTGAAAACATAATCTCTGTTCCATCATGGCTACTTTTTGTTGCCTCCAAAGTAGAGTTGTTGAAAGAAACCTTTCCACTGCCATCTTCATATCCCAAGTTAGAGGGTACAGCATCTGATGCTTTCCGTGCTGCAGAAATTTCACGAGGTTCCGAGTGTGGGGCATCCTTATGACTAGAACCGAACGCATGCTTTGCACCCTGTAAAATGAACTTGATGTGCATGCTATCTTTGGCACTTGAAGCATTAAGTTGTTCAGACCTATATGTTACACCCTCCTTATTATCTGAATCTACCTTATTGACATCAGCTTGATTAGCATTGGCGGTGAACTGCTGACATCCAGAGTGTTGACCAAAAACAAAGAAATTGTGCTGATTGTCACCACCATGTGCAGAAATTTCGCTTCCCTTTGGAATATTACCTTCATCAGCAGAATTCAGAACTGGCAAGCTATCACCACTCTTTGCAAATTCAGTGAAAACATTCTCATCAATGCATGGTGGTGATTCTGGTGAACCAACAGCTGGAGAAGCAATTGGCCTTGATTCCAGAGACTCACATGTTATTGTCTGAGACGGGCATCCATTCCCTTCATCGAGCTTCTCAGTCTGATCACCAAGAAAGTCCGGACAAGACCCCTCATGAAAACTAGAATTTCCTCCAGAGGTACCCAAGCTATCCGGCACTGAATCATCTCCTCCGAGAGTGTCAGCATCGCTTTGCCTGCCGGTACCATCCAATGCGAGCTTGTCAGCTTCTGATAGAAGACTAGACAGCGAAGCATCACCGGATCCAGATGATAAGCTCTTCGTCGCCTCCGACGCCCCGACCACGCCACTCCCGAACACAAAGTTGGGGTCCCCAGAGACGCCCCAGGAGACCACCGATTGCAAACCCTCCTGCTGGCCGAAGGCGAAGGGCGCGGGGCGGCGTGACACATCGCAACCTGAGCGCCGGCTCGAGGCGGCGGCGACAGCAGCTGGATGGTCCGATCGGAATGGCGCGGCGTGGCGCCTTGTTCTGGCGCCGCGAGGCCTCGGGCTCGCAGCGGCGGGGATGGTGGGGAACGGGACAGAGGCGGATATGGCGGCGAGCGGATCCTGCGTGGAGTCCATCGGCGGCGGCGCCGCTGGGGACAGGGGAGGTGGCGGCCTTATGGCAATGGCGGGGTGGAGACGTGGGCTCCGCTCATCGGCAGTGCTGACAGGGGGGCTAAGACTGACTCCAACAGGAGTAGCCAAACCAAATATGCATCCCAGTAGACACTGTGCATCAGCATTTCTTCCTCCAACAGCGTATGCAAAGGACGATGCAGTTTGCCTGGTGAGGAGAGAGGCGATGTATTTTTACATCGCCTCTCTCCTCCAATGCATTCGCTGAGGAGGCCGGCGGCAGGCGAGCGGGAGGTCCCGGCAGGTGGAGCGGCGGAGGCCTGGTGCTGTCGGCCCGCCGACGCGATGCGGGGAGGTGGAGGCGGAGCGCGGCGTAGAATCCCGAATCCGGCACGGGGATGACAACATCTGTGCTGGGGGCCGACTCCTCGGCGAGCGCGCGGCCGTTGGGGCGGCAGCCCATCACCAGGGCCGGAAGGTCGCGCACAGCGAAGAGCTTGTCAGCCGTGAGGAACAGCAGCGAGTACGCGCCGGCGAGGCGCTCACAGGCGTCGCAGACGCGCGAGAGCAGCGGGCGCAAATTGAGGCCGGCGACAGTCAAATCGCCCCTCCCCAAGCTCCTCTGCATCCAGCTCAATGGATAAATCCTTCCATCCTCGAGGCGGCTGCTGATGCAAGTTCGCACTCGACGAGATTCCCATCCTGATTCGGGACCTCCAAGATGCGGAAGTCATCAGCTGCCAGATGAATGGATAAATCCTTCCATCCCAACCAATCGAGTGACTCGAATCCCCAATCTCATTGCTTGCTTCGCTCGGGACAACACAAGAGCATGGAGCAGTCGCCGCATCGAACAGTAGCAAGCTTATTGCCGGCGAACTGCTCCTGCAGCCGGACGTGGAGGCTGTGCGAGTGCCAGAGCAGGGCGTGGCGGAGCGCGGCGACGCGCTCCTTGCCGCGGCGGCGCTGCGGGCGCGGTTCGGGGACCACGACGTGCGCCTCGCCGACTTCTTCGACGCGGCGGCCGGGGCCGGCGCGGGCGGCGTGCTGGCGGCGATGCAGTTCCTCAAGGGCGACGACGGGCGCGTGCGGTACTCGGCCGCGAACGCGCTGGCCTTCGTGGCGGCGAGCCTCGGGAAGGGCGGCGGGTGGGGCGGCGAGCCTCGGGAAGGGCTGTTCCGGCGTTGCACCGACCGGTCGTCGTCGTCTTCCCCGTCGCTGTGTCGGGTGTTCGGGGACGCCACGCTCCGCGACACGGTGGCGCCGTTGCTGGTGGCGTGCTACGATCTCGCCACGGCGGCGCCGTTCCTCTTCTCCCACGCCGACGCCGTCGAGAGCTACAGCTTCGACTTCCGCCTACGCGACGTCTGCGCGGCCGGCGGCGGCGGGAGCGCGCCCGTGGCCGTGGTTCGGTCGGTGGACGGGCGCACGGCCATCGCGGCCGCTTCGGGGGGCATCGCCGCCATGGGGCACGGGCACGGGGCAACGGCGCGCGAGGCGAGGTCGGCGCGGGCCACCCACGAGCGCGGGGCGCGGAGGAGGCGCTGCTCCGGCACGTCGAGGCTGCGCGAGCGCGAGAGCGGAGTAGGGGGTGGCTGCGCGAGTGCGAGCGCGGGTGTTGCCTCTCCTAGTTGCGCTGCTGCTGTTGGAGATAGCAAGATGAGAATGAAAGGCAAAGAACTGTTTACGCAAGGCAAAAGGTACTTTGCATCTCCAAATTGGCCATCCTTGTTGGAGTCAGTCTAAGGCTATCTCCAACGGTGTTGGAGACCTAAAACCCAAACTGTGTATGAATAGTGTTCAATATATATCACCTAAAAAGTTCAATCTCCAACGGAGGACTCAAATCGCCAAGACCGTCTCCGGCTCCCCTCGCGTCGCTGCAGCTCCGCGCCGCCGTCCCCTGCTCCACCCGCCCCTGCGTCGCCGCCGTGCTGCTCCACCCGCGCGCGCAAAGGTCTCCTGCTCCACCCGCGTCGCCGCCGTGCTGCTCCACCCACCGCCACGCATGCAGCAGCAGGCCATGGCTTCTCCAGCTCCAACCGCAGCATGCGCACGCAGCAGCAGCTCGTCGAGAAGATGGTGGTGCGGGTGAAGGAGCTCTTGTGGGAGGTCCACCTGGGCGAGGTCGCGTGCGGCGCCTCTTCTTCCTCTTCCCCAGTGGACCAATTCGTCGCGGGCGGTGCCTCTTCTTCCTCAGCAGGCAAGGCGCCATGGACGCGCGCCGCGGGGCCGGAGCTGGCGAGGTGGCCGTGGCTGTGCGGCGCAGCGCGGAGTGCCCAGCTCGCGAGCACGGTGAGGTCCGCGGCGCGGCGGCTCGCGTGTGCGACGCAGTGGGGCGGAGCGAGCTCGTGGGCGACGCGACGCGCCTGGGCGAGCTCTTGCGCGGCGGGGCAGAGCGAGCTCGTGCGCGCGACGCGCCGCGCCTGAGCGAGCTCGTGCGCGGCGCCATGGACGTGCTCCAGAGTCGGAGCTAATGGGGCTTCCATCGACGCGGAGCGAGGCACAATCGCGAGTCGGCGCGGCTGTGACGCAGCTGCCGAGCATGGGGAGGGGGAGGGGCGCGGCGGAGCGGAGTCGGGGAGGAGGAGGGGAGCGGCGGAGCGGAGTCGGGGAGGGGAAGGGGGAAGCGGACGGGCCTCGACTGCCCTCGCCGCGGCGCGGATGGGAGAGACGGGCGACGCCGGGGCGGCGCGGACGGGGAGGGGCCGCGCCCGGGCGGCGCGGAGGGGGAGGGGACACGCCGGGCCCGCGGCGGAGGAGCTCCGCGCCGGCGAGCGAGGGGAGATACGGCGGGGAAGAAGAGAGGAGACGCGCCCGAAGCAGCTGCGGTCGCGGGTGGAGCTCACGCATTTCTGCGTCGCGAAGTGGCTGACTCCGAAAATGGGTGTTGGGTTTGGGTCATCCGTTGGAGACACGTTTTCATATTTTTGCGACCCATTTCTTGTGTAAATCCCAATTTGGGTCATCCGTTGGACAGTGTAAGGGAAGAGAGAGGAGAGGTGGAGGAATTGATCTGATCCGGTTTGTTTTAAATTTGAGCTGGAAAAGGGAAAGAAAATAAAAGACCAAAAAAGGGATCATGCTGACAGTGACTAGGTGTTATTATATGATCACCAACTCACTAATCACTATCATGGGATCCCACTGCCGTCAGCATTTTCCGGTCATCGAATCATAGATAAATTTTAACAAAATACATGCAAGTAACACAAGTAGAAACAATAGTGTAGAGTCTCCATCTAAGAAGATGCCTCATTATTATTTTCATTTCAACTGATCATGGTTACTGGCATCACAATACAAACTTCAAATATATAATTAAGAGCCACGAGAATGGTTCGGCTCCGCGAATTTTCCTCATCCAAACAGGCCCTGAAAGGGATTTCTTTTCAACTGATCATGGTTACTGGCATCACAGTACAAACTTCAAAATATAATTAAGAGCCACGCGAATGGTTCTACTCCGCGAATTTTCCTCATCCAAACAGGCCCTAAAAGGGATTTCTCGCTTCCACTTCAAAGTTAAGTTTTTGAGGTTTCAACGCCAATTGCTGTGTAATAAATTAACGCTAGCTGCCAGGATTATATATATCAACTCACACCTTGAAACTGAGGATCGTGTTGCATAAATTCAATCTAGATGAGGATCAGTGACACCTAGAATATTTGGTGACATGGAGAATTAATTTACAGAGAGAGAAAAAAACTCTTACATATATGTTGCATAAAAATACTTCATTATCATTGCATTTCGATATTTTTATAGCTAACATAATTTGAGAAGATGTTTTCACCCCCGTGTAGCTGTAGACAAGTAAAAGAAATAGAGCTACATACATGCCTAAATATAGCGAGACAAACCATCCATAGTTAACCAACGCTCTACAACCCACCAAAGTTCTCAAATAACAGCGACCATTGGGGTAATCACGTATTGAAGTAGTAAGGAACGCTTCTGCGTTGCATTAACTATCCAGTTTTGTGCACTACGGCCTCCTAATAAGTGGCAGCTACTCGGTACTCATGCATGTGACTGGCCACTAAAAATTACAAAGATATGCCTATTTGTAACACTAAATCAAATTTGATCTTTTGAGTTCCGACACGACACCAGCATCTTCATGGCCTTTCTCATTGTACAACACCTGTAGAAAATGTTGTTACTATAAGTTGTCATCAAATACGATATGTTAGTTTATTTTGTTTCACTCAGGAGAATATTACCTTGTCAATGATGCCATAATCCACAGCTTCACTGGGGCTGAAGTATTTAGGACGTCTGATGTCCCGAGCAATCTCATCCATTGGTTTACCAATGTGCCTTGACAATAGCTTAACCTGAATGAAAAGCAGATGGTAAGTAAATTCTACAGTGGAATATACGATCTGGCCCCTCGGCTCCAGGGAACGAAAAACCGTTGGAAACCGGCCGGTAACTGCGACTTTCGACAAAACCGTTGCGAAAACTGCTTGGTACTGAAACCGACTTTGTGTACTATAGCGATTTCGGTTTTCGATCGGTTTTACCGGTTTTTTTGTTAGGCTTTCAACGGTTTTTGAAACCGCTACTGTAGTGGTTTTCCAATCCCTGCTCGGCTCTCCCTTCACCGGAAACTACAGCAAAATAACTAAGTTTACATAGAATGGATTCAACGAACCAAGCAGATAGAAAGGAAATATCTAAGGCGCAAGTGTTAAGACTTGCAAAAGAAATATCGAAGTCACAAGTTTGATACATTTTCCCAGTGCAAAGCATAAGAGGTTGTATATTGAAATCTAGATGCAACCAAGGTTTCTACTGCCACGACTGGTCGCCGTAGATGCCTGTACTTTGGAACGTGGACGTAGATTATACGGGTGGAATACGGGTGGATGTGTGCGCTCTCGCCGAACTGCACTCTTGCAAGCCGGCGCCGTCGTGGACGTCGCCGAGATGCAAGGCACAAGATAATCAACAGAGTTGATGCTAATACTTTTCTTGCTGATTCGATTGACCCTGGCGCATTATATAGCAGCCAGCCTAAGACAGTCAAACTAGATTACAATAAAGAAAGCTACCTGAATTACTATAGGACTCTAATTAAACTCCAAACTGAACTAGGACTCTAACATGCAACCGAAGACTCTGTAGCTAGCCTTGCCGCTGTAATACACCGGCGTACTATACGTACATGTCTTCAACTAGGACTCTGATTAATTATCTACCATGACATCTACTGCATATGGAGGAGAACATCAGTACAGCACATGTTTATGATCTAGGTGCAAGTACTGCACTAAGTGATACATTTTGTCAAACTATGCCAAATCTAGGTGCAAGTACTGCTCTCATGTTCATGATTACTAATCAGTACTGCACGCGCAGATATTCCATTGCACATTTCTACCGCATATGGAGAACGTGAAAATGGATTGTCAATATACAACTATCTTTACCATGAAATCATTTTTACCAGTCAACCCTGAACATGAAACTAGTGTCACTCTAGTGTACCATAGCAAAATTTGGACATTGAAAGAAGAAGCTTCAAGATTTGGTTGATTTGTCTTATTACCTAATGTGAGATTTATTTATTATTTTGGTCCCAAACAGTTCTGATAAAAATGAACAGAAGTAATAGGGGCATTGGCAACTTGGCATTGCACATGTTGGTAGTTTGTACGCGTTCATAGTAATGAATTGAGCAATAATATTTACTGCTAGAAACAAGAAAATTTAGTCATGATGAATTAATTTGAATTCATGCTGAGGTTACAAGAAGCAGAAAATACCATTTCTATCTTGACATTTCGAATTTCTTTCCTTGCTATGTCAACATCTGTCGCCTGACCTTGAAAACGACCAATTGGCTGCACAATACATGTCACAATAGTAAGTCCATGAGTAAAAGTTTGTAGGACGTTTTTGATGTTCTTATCTTATTAGTGGTGTACATTAACATAAGGAAAAGAAATGACCTGTTTTATCATTATTGTCGATGATGGAAGCGCGGCACGGTTACCTTTCGCACCAGCAGCCAAGAGCAAAGCCGCTTCTCCCCATGCATTACCGACGCAAAGCGTGAAAATTGGAACTTTTACATACCTGTAATTCTGACATTAGTAATGGTTGTAGAAAAAGTTGCTCTTCCATATGATCATTTAGCACAATAAGTAAAAAAAAAAATGCACGTTAAGAACTGATGGCGAAGGCACAGTAAATGGACCACACTTTACAACTTCAACGAGTTTAACAAGGAAAGAAATTCAACTAAGTTGTTCCATAAACCACGTGCCTTAAGACTGACTCCAACAAGGAGAGCTAGTCTTGAGAGCCAAATTAAGTATTGCCTCTCTTCCACAGTGTTTTACATCTCCTTCCTATCATAGCGTCTCCAACAGCAATGGCACTCAGGAAGGCATATCCTTTTCCCGTTCGTGCTCGCGCCGCCTCCCCAGGCACCCGGCACCGCGCTCCTCCTCCGCGGCGTCCCGCGCCGCAGCGTTTCTTCGTCGCCACGGGCTCCATCGCCACCGCCCCGCCTTCACCTACGAGCAGCTCCGCGCCGCCACCGCCGGCTTCGACGCCGACCCTGCCGCGCGCCGTGCGCCCTGCGACCCGCTCGCCCGCCGCGCCCTGCGACCCAGCTCGCCTGCCGCGCCCTACGACCACGCCGCGCGCCGTGCGTGCCCAGCGACCTCGCTCGCGCCGCCCCCCTCCGCGCTCGCCCGCGTCGCCATTCTCCGCTCTCTCATCCCCCGCCTTTCCCCTCTCCGCCTCCCTCCCTTCGCCCCCTCTCTCGCTCGCCTCCGCTCCCCCCAGCCCCCCCCCCGCCCCCCGCCCCGTCCTCCGCCGCGCGCAGCGCTCGCCCTGGCCGCCTCCGCACTCACCCGCATCGCCGTGCGCCACGCCCCGCGTAGCGCAGCGCGCGCCCAGCGACTCCGCCCCTCCCGCGCATCGTGCGCCGCCGCGTGCTCTGAGCGCAGCGCTCGCCCCGGCCTCCTCACACCCCGCGCACCTCCCCCGCGCACCTCTGCGCCGCCACGCACGGTGCCCGCCCCCGCGAGCTCTAGGCCTCCGCGCTGCCGCCGTGTCGCGTCGCGCCGTGCTGGGAAGCCTCGGCGAGCTCGAGCCCGCGCGGCAACGGGCGCCAGGAGCACGCCAGCGAGCGCCCCGCGGCGAGGAGGAGCTTTCCGCCGACGTCGTAGCTCTCCGGCTCGCACACCAGCTGCTGCTGATGATGTCCCTTGCTCCACGGCGAGCTGGCCGAGGCGGAGTGTGGCCGGGGCAGTGCAGCGGAGCGTGGCCAGGGCAATGCATTTGAGGAGAGAGACACTCCATTTTTGCACACCCTCTCTTCCATTGCAAAATTGCCTATCCTTTTGCCTCTTCTTTTGGAGCTGATTTGGATGTGCAAAGTACCAATAGAACATGCAAATTTCATCTGCCTATCCTTTTGCATGCTCTGTTGAAGTCAGTCTAATGTGGTTGTGTAATTATGGGCAGTGTTCAATTGCTGGTAGACCTCACATAATCTGAATCCGAAGAGAGTTCTTGGGTTACTATGTCTCCAAAGAAGATAGACCTTGGAAGTCCAGAGAAAATAAAAAAGGATACAGTTGCGTAGACTTAAAAATGAGCATGTGACACCCTTGCACTTCTGATCAGCATAATGTTCACAGAAGAGCCTTTTTACGGTCCCTAGGGATTACAACAATTTGAGTATAAACAGACTTGGGTTCAATATGAGCTCTAGGCCTAATTCCATGTGTGTTGATCCCCGCATCTCAAATATACATGTTACAGTATTTGCCTATTTGGTGTCTCTGATATCTATCATTACCCATATTCCATAGTAAAAACCTCTTCGAGAAGTGTTATGCTAGTAATATTTGCATATTTGGTCACTCTGATGTCCACTTATAAGTTACTAAAAGTTGAGTTAAACACTGAGTTTTCCAGGCCTTCTGCTTTCCAGCACAAACCACACCTGTTTCTTATAGTGAGTTGACATCAGAAAACATGTCAAAAGCACCATATAAGTGAAGTAGTTTGGAGAGAGAATAAAGATAGCAATGAGTTTGGAACGGATGTAGGGGGACAAGGGAGTGGGGGTTAATAGATATGTCGAAACTACCTCATAGCATCGTAGACTGCAAGAGCTTCTGTCTCATAACCTAATTTCTCGCCGTTCTGAATAAGGAGGGAGACAAATATATCAGAACCATCCGCATATTGAAATTAGAGCAAGAATTTTGATATTAGGCGGTTACTGTCCGAAATAAGTTGCTGCAAGAAATGGAAATAATCAGCATGTGGTGGGTGAAAAGCACAAGGGAACTTCATATTCTGGGCTTCAAGCTGCACAAAAGTATCTTGGTAGCTACGGATCAGAACACAAATTCCACGAGGTAACTAAATTGGGGTGCATGCCCAGTCAACTAATCAAGCCTAGATGAAAGTTTTGAAGTCATAAGTACATAATCTCTACAAAAAAAGTCGCAACCGTATCGAACCTTGGTGGTGCCAGTGGAGTTGATGTACAGGTAGATGGGCTTCTCCGCGTCCTCGTACTGCAGGTAGAGGAACTCAGCGAGCATGAGCTCCGTGACCGACGGCACGAGGCACATCCCCAGGTACACGATCCGGTTCTTGTACAGGAAAGAGGCCAAATCGGGCGGCGGCTGCTCCCAAGCTGTTCCCCTCAGGAACGGCACAACCTGCATAGCAATGGCACCATTTAGGCATTTCTCAACTAAAGCCACACCAAATTTGATCACCGGAGCTCGTCTGAGCTCCGTGCGTACCATAGCGGTGACGTCCCTGGCGCCACGGCCGCCATCGCCAGCGGGGTCAGGGTGGGGATTTAGGAACCGGGGCTTGGCAGCAGCGAGCGCGCGAGTTCGGGCGGCGAGGCGGAGGTTGGGTGAAGGCGGGGCCGGAAGTGTGGAGGGAGGGGAGAAGAGGGCGCGGGCGCGGGCGTCGAGGGCGACGCGGGGAGTGGACAGTGCGGCGGCTGCCTCCATGGCGAGGCCGGCAGTGAGGCGGGGAGCGAGCTCGGCTGAAGAGGAGGCGCCGGTCGGACAGCGGATAAGCCCCCGCGGTTGGAGGGGTTTGGCTGATGGTTGTGATGGGGTTACCTGGACCGTTCGATACGCCTCAGCGGTCAGGATGCATCGCATTCTCCCTGCTGAGTGCTGAGACTCGAATCCAATGGAACGTTTGTGCAACCAAAATTTGTACATGCAACTTAAGAGATGACTCGTTAAAAAACTTTCATGTACATCTTGCATTACTTTAGTACATGCATCTTTTTCTAGACTATGGCATTGGTAAGATTTAATACATTCAACAGTATTATCTTTTTGCGAGAACATTCACCAGTATTACTTTTTTGCGAGAACATTCACCATTATTGCTTCAACTATAATTAAACAGGACACGACATTATCGTGTGACGTTGCGAAGAAATACGACGATTAGAACCAGAAGGAGTAGTTCATACCATGCTGAAAAACATGGCTTTTAAGTTAGGTCGCAGCTATAAGTTTTAATCCATTCTATCAAGATTATTTTAATGAATATAACTATACAGTAAAAAAAGTTCAATAAAAAATGATTTATTATTTGGTTACGTAACAATTGGTTCTTATACAAACCCGAAGAAAAAGCTTGCATACGAGCATCTCTCGGTCATTTTTTTTCTTTTTTGAGGAACAAGCATCTCTCGGTGATCATGAGTCCAATTGGCTTGGGCTGGGGAGATTTTGCATCTCACGAGAGAGCTTTTCGGCCAGCTTTTCCAAGAAGCGAGAGAAATCCGGACTACGCAGCGTCCGTTCGATCAGGTACATCGTGCATCCAGGCCGTCCAGGCTGAGGTCCTGGTTTTTTTTTCCCCTTTCGCCCCTCCGCCGCTCCCATACCCGAGAGATTCGTCGCCCCCTTCCCTGCTCCTCTCGAAGGCAAAGGCAAGCGCCCCGCCGCCCGCGATGGCTTCCCCGGACGCAGAGCCGCCGACGGAGCCCGAGAGATGGCGGGACCTCGACATGCTCCTCACCCGCCCCGGAAACCTCGTCGCGGCCACCTTCGACCCCAGCCCCACGGTGAGCCGCCACCGCCACCTCACCCTCCTTCTCCGGCGCCCCTCCGTGCGATTTCTGCATTGCGTTCTCACCTTTCGATTTTCTTGGGATGGTCTTCGCCTTTGATCCGTGCGCGCAGCTGCGGGACCTGCTGGGGAGCGTCGTGGAGGTGCTGGTGGTGGGCGCGGGCGGGCTGGGTTGCGAGCTCCTCAAGGACCTCGCCCTCTCCGGCTTCAAGAAGCTGCACGTCATCGACATGGACACCATCGACGTCTCCAACCTCAACCGCCAGTTCCTCTTCAGGTCCGTCTGGTCGTCTCCCCTCACCCCTGCCACGCGAGTGGATTGTCATTCGTTGTTGAGTTGGTGGTAGAGAAGGTAGGGTTTATGTCGTGGCAGTACTAGGTTTTGAAGCTCTGTTGAAGTTCCATGACCATTGGCATTGGAAGATCCAATGGGAGAGGGTGCGTCACATTTTTAATTGAGTCACCGAAGGGCAGAAACTATTAGACATGACGTAGGGTGAACAAACTTTAACAATGTGACAGTTGTAGCAAACTCATATATGCATATTTCCGTTCTCTATAATGGTTCGTGAAGATTTATTATGACACTAGGATACGTTTAGTATGCCAAAGCGAGCCCTAGTACATTGGGAAAGAAAGAATCACCATTATCCTTTTACATTCAATTTGAGGGTAAAATTTGTCTTGGTACCTCATCATTTAATCTGAAGCCTCAATTGACTGTAGATGCAAATGTTTTTGTTCATAAATATAGGATTCCTTTACACACTTGTCAAGTTTTCATCTTTCCATCGTCTCAAAGTATGGTGTACTCTTGTACAGAGTTCAAGATGTTGGGAAATCCAAGGCTGAAGTGGCAGCAAAGAGGGTTATGGAGCGAGTTAGTGGGGTGAACATTGTGCCCCATTTTTGCAGGATTGAAGATAAAGAGCTAGAGTTCTACAGTCAGTTCCATATAATTGTCCTTGGTCTGGATTCAATTGAAGCTCGGAGCTATATCAATTCCGTTGCCTGTGGGTTCCTTGGTATGTTTTTCCATGCCATTTTTTTGGGGGTTATGTTCTGTGGTTCAGGAAAATAGGCTTGGAGCCTTGGATCTATAGCATGTCTTTATTGCTGCTGTAATTAAAATATTACACTTTGGATGCGTAACTGAACATGTAGGACTCATTGCCTCATGAATTGGGATCAATAAACTTTGACAACAAAACTGCACCAGGTCAATGGCAAACAATTTTGTTCTGTCCCCAGTCCCCACTCCCCACTGTAACTCCAATGGTTGATGGTCAGCACTCCATGCTGCTTATGATTCTTCAATATTGTTGTTTATTTTCCCATCAATGATTATCATGCTGTGCAAATAAAATCAAGTTTTTAGGCTTTTAGTTACGAGTTCACTTGTCTTTTGTGCCGATTCTGTTAGCCCGTGACTGTTGGTCACGACCTTTGCAATATAGTTTGCTATGCTTACCAGTTGATTAGATCGTACAATGTTAAAATATAAATATATCATGCATGGCATAATGATGTGATGTATGTCTATTCATCTTGCAGAGTACGACTCAAATGACAATCCAATCCTTGAGACATCTAAACCTATGGTAGATGGTGGAACAGAAGGCTTCAAAGGTCATGCTAGAGTCATAATACCTGGGACAACACCTTGCTTTGAATGCAACATATGGCTTTTTCCTCCCCAGGTTAAGTTTCCTTTATGTACCCTCGCTGAGACTCCAAGAACTGCAGCTCATTGTATTGAGTATGCTCATTTGATCAAATGGGATGAGGTATTATTCTTGTCTCTATGATTTAGTTTGCAATGTTTTCCCCTACTCAAACTTTTAAGCTTACTGTTGTAGGTTCATCCTGGAAAACCTTTTGATGCTGATGATGCAGAACATATGCAATGGATTTATTCAGAGGTATGCTTGACGGCAATGGCATGTAATTTGTATACCAGTAGTAATCTTGTGATCTTTTGACATGTATACTTGCGCAGGCTTTAAAGAGAGCAGAGCTTTTTGGTATTTCTGGTGTTACATATTCTTTGACTCAGGTTTGTTTCTGTGCTTAGTTAGCATAATTCAGTCCTTATGTCTCCCAAAGTATTTGCTTTGTCTCTATCATCGAATGTGTTCATCTTTAATTTGGTAATTCATGCAAGTTCTGCAGCCAATATCAAGTTGAAATCCTTCGGTTTTTTATATTTGCTACATTCATAAACCGTGACATTTGATCTCTATTACATTTAGATTTAGGTATGTTATCTGATCCAATCTTTTTATGTGAATTGCACAAAACAGCTTTTGACCATATTCTCGCTTTGCACCAGGTCGTAGACCTTTTTTTTGTCTTTGCACATATACAGGTTTAAGCGCTTACTTTACACCTATTGACCCTTCCTCAACCTTAAGCCCATTCCTTAGGCTCACTAGTACTTTGGGATGAGCCACATGTGGGTTAGAAAATTCACAGCCAAATTGCTCATTGCTTTTTTCTGTTGTGGCATAAGAATGGATATAAGTCAGGGCTATAGCTTGTTTTAAGTTCTGTGGATTTTTTTTTTATCCTTTAAATAGTTATAGCCTTATAATATGGTGAAAACTGCATGTGATGTACCTTAATTTTTAGTGAATATGTCTTCTCCTGATTATCATTTTTCTTATATCTGTTGGCACAATTAATCCTCACCTAGTTAATGCTTTTACATGATTTTGCTGGCGTCTTAGGCACTACCATGGATATCATTCTTGGGACTTGATGTTTTCATTTTTGATAGGTTGAATAGTATACTTTTATTAATGTTTTTGAGTAATTTGGTCGGTAGCTTCGCGACTTATTCACTGTACATTCTATAGATAGTGCTTTGATCTTATTACATCCATGACATTTGGAAATTCAAGATGAAAAAAAAAGTTGTTTTAACATCTAGCAGGTTTTGACATTGGCACAGAAATAATCAAAATTTCATATTCGTTAGTATAAGTCTTTGTTGTCATTGTTGGTGTATTAGTACCTGAAATGCTAATCTGTATTTTTATCAGCATTCTAACGATCGTTTAGTTGGATGGCAAAGTTTAAAATCTTTGTAGGAACATGGCATTTATAATACTGCCTATGTTTATGAATTTCAGGGCGTTGTCAAGAATATAATCCCAGCCATTGCGTCAACAAATGCAATTATATCTGCTGCCTGTGCATTGGAAGCCTTGAAGCTTGTTTCTGGTTGCAGCAAAAGTGTATCAAACTATCTCTCGTGAGTTTCATTGCTTCATATCCCATTGTTACTCTAAATTTGGCTTCCTCAAAGTGTGATGACTAGGAGTTCATTCGATATGTTATTATTTAGAAATTCTTTCGTTCCATTTTTTAACCATTGCCGCCTGTAAACTTAACACCATAGTTCCATCCCCCAAATAAGTTAACTATGTTGCTTACTGATCATAAGAATCCTAGTATCTTACATGTTTAATTCTTATTTGTCGACAAATGCTGGCACATTTGATTTGTATTTCTCGACAAACACTGGATATAACGCTTTATTTTGCCAATAAGCTACAGATCGATTCCTCAAAAAAAAAAAAAAAAAGATCGAGTCAGTATCAACCCCTATCACGCATGGCAATAATGCAGATGCATAGTACTAAAATATTCTTCTGTTTGGCCTCAACTCCAGTGTAGCGCTGGTTAATAAAATTTTGGTTTGGCTGCTGTTGTTTTGCATTACGAGTTACGACCACATGCTTAATAACTTGACATGATTTGATGGAAATCTTGTTGTCAGCTGTCTTTGGCGATAAATTGTTTCTGAATCTAAATGCATATGTTGATTGGGTTAAAAACAGAACACATGTTCAGTTCGATGACTAGTGATTATTTATTTTTATTTACAGGTACAATGGCCTTGAAGGAACTCATATTAAAGTAACTGAGTTTGTCAGAGACAAAGATTGCCTTGTATGTGGGCCTGGTACCCTAATTGAGCTGGATCAATCGTCTACTCTTTCGGAGGTCAGTCACAGGTTCCTTGACTGGACTTAAATTCCTACATGCCTCTGCAATGTGATTTTGTATCTGCTAGCCTGAGCTTGATTGAATCACATATTCTTGCACTTGTTATGGATATAGTTATGAAAGGGGTAGGATATGAACTGCTTCAAGTATGCAAAATTAGCTATATACTATCACATAGCTGACTCTTAAAGAACATCAGAACTGGCTACACTGTATGCTAAGTTTAAACAACATAGAGTTCTATCTGAGGGGCTTTTATACATTTACATAAACGTTTTCTAGATTACCACTTTATGTCTGCTGCACAAAGATACCTAAGTCCACTATTCTGATTGACAGTTCATCAAGTTGCTTGAAGAGCACCCGAATCTGCAGATGTCAAAAGCTAGTGTTACGCATGAAGGCAACAATCTATACATGCAGTCACCGGAAGTGCTCGAGCAGATGACGCGATCTAACCTGAGCATTCCCATGTTTGAGCTCCTTAAAGGTGTTCCATACACGACTGTCCATGCGACGGGTATGTCAGAGAACAATGGGAAGAAAGTGTCATCGCTGAGGAAGTTGCGTGTTGCTTTTAAGGGTGTCGAAGGAGCAGATTCCAAAATGGACACGGGTGAGGAGAGCACTTGATACCATCGCCATATTCATGTAGCTAGCTAAAAGTCTCAGGAAAGATGAGCATTAACCCAGTGCTTTTGAGTTGTTTATGTACTTGCAAGCAGGCGGACCCAAAATTGAAATATGTAGCCTTTGCTGTGGCTTTTCTGGGCTGCAGGCTGCAGCTGCAGCCGTTTCAATCTGTCTGCTACTGACCACAGTTGCAGTTGCAGCAGCCGTTGCTTGATAATTCTCGAAGAAGAAAATTTGCGTAGAATTTATCTGTTAATTTACTTGATTGAGAAAGAGTAATGCATTCACGGATCGGTTTACTCCCAGCATCCTGACAACAGAGGCCCTGATCCCTGGCACTTCTGAAACAATGGGCAACTTTCTTTTACTAGCCGGGACAATGAGCGCAATGTTCGAATTGCCACTCAAAATATTATAAATAAATCAATAAACACCCGAGTAAAGCATCAAGGACAAAAATGAGGACGACGAAGGCCCTGTTCCTTTGGCGGGCGGGCTGCGTCAGTGGGCTTTATTTTCCGAGTAACTCTCGGTGGGTTCTTGGGCTGTCGTAACCTCTTCTATGACCCAAGAGCAACGATAACCCTAGGCGGCAGCGTACTGCGTATCCCCGATAGCATAGCAGGGGCAGCGGCGGCGGCAGATCAAGAGAGGCGGCGCAGCGCGTGCTTCGGTTCCAGGACCCAGACGATTCCCCAGTCGCAGCGGCAGTGACACCAGCCGCCGCCGTTCGTCGGACAGGAGGGAGATGACGCAGAAGCAGAGCCTGTTCAAGGGACAGAACAAGAAGAAGACCATCCCTCCCAACCGCCATGGCAAGGCCCCCCACGTCCGCAAAGGTACGCTCGCTCCGATGGCGATGGCTCCTCCTCCTGGAAGCATCTTCTTCTCTAGAGCTGTCGCGTGCTTGTTCGATTGATCGAATTTCCATTGGCTGCGCAGGGAAGAGGGTCGTGAAGCCGAACAAGTTCACAAAGGACATGGACGCCGACAAGGTATGGTTGTCGGTTCTTCCTTCGTTAGCCAACGAAACTTATTGGTTTTGTTACTATGGTTCGGTTTTGGTGCAATTGGGAGTTGAAACTTGAGGGTCTGCCTCAGTTACCAAACTGGATTGGACATTTGGACTAGGTTGCAGCTGAATTCTTTTGCCCAGTGCTCTGTAGTATGTACTGTTCCGTAGTAATTAGCTTCATGTTCCTTAGATTTAACCAGATGGTAGTAATTTTTTCTATGAAGTATTATGGTGACTATGCTTTGCACTGGGTATATTAAGTTTTGTTTTTGTGCTCACTACATTACACAGTTTGCAAATACTGCTCAATTAAGCAAGTGCAAGTGATCACTAACCTCTTTTATATTATACACACTAGCAAGAATGTTCCTAAGTGTAGGAAAAATAGTTGAACTGCACTTGTAGTGACCAAAGCAACAAATTATCTGTTTCCTCTTCCATTATCAACAGAAATGATCCAACTATGGTATTAACAAAAAGGATCAACTGACACTGTGACTACACGAACAGAAGCAACTTAGAAAATAAGTTCTTGATTTGTTCCTGTTTAGAATTCAAGCAACCTTTTCCCAACAATCCGAGGCCAAATTTTACCTGGAAAATGCACGAATTAGCCTCTGCCTAACCTTGAGATAGATGTGCACGGTGTCCAGTTTCATCCTGCTAATGCGAAGTATTCTTTCCCATCTATGGTGATGTTTTGGTGACTTCTATTTTCGTTCTCACGTGTTTTACTGGTGGGTTGCAACCTTGTGAGGGGTGGTTTCAGTTGGCTCCGGGATGGAAGTTGTTGCACAAGCAGTCGTAGCTCATGTTAAATCTATGGTGACATGGGTTGAAGACGCTTTTTATATGTCAATGGATGTGATAGTTTTCTGTAGTGCAATGTTCCATAGATCTGCATTCTTTCCATTAAAACTGTGTGGCCATTGGTACATATCGTGATTTGAAGTGACTACATCCATAAGCTCACTGTTTGAATAAACATTTTAGTAACAATGTAACATCATAAACCGGTATTGTAATTGATAAAAAGAACATCCCCCAAGGACCATTGTGTGTACTGTGTTGGACATGCTAAGTGGTATCCGTTAATTTGATATGCTATAATACTACTGTATATCTGTGGTGACAAATGGCAAACAGATTGTTCCTTTAACTGGAAGCTTAATACTAAACTAATGCCATTGATCTGTACTCAAAACCTGCTTTCCATAAAAGCTATGGTTGCCATTCCTTTCCTACTGTAGGATTTGCTAGGAAGGCCCTCTTTGGATCCCATCCAGTTTCCTGAAACCCACAAGCTGGACCTCCCCCAGCTTCTGAGTTTTTGGAAATTGGTTTCTGAGTTGGACCCCAACTGGATGGGATCCAATCAGGCCCTAAAGATGTTTCCTATCTACTATTGTCACCCTGTGAGTTTTTCAATTGCACTTTGAAGCCTAGCTGTTTATTATGAATCTGCATTTTTGCCAACTCGTAAGTTTTGTTTAAGTTGCCCCCTCGTAACCTCTGTGAAATAAAATGAGGCATGATGCTCATTTTTACAAAACTCAATCAGCAAAAATGTTTCTTCTCTTTTCAGGAACTCACCAAGTTCATCAACCATTGCAATGAAATCAAAGCTGCAAATATTGCTAGCAAAGAAGGCGGGGACCTCAGCATCTTGAAGCCAGACGGTGATCAATCTAAATCAAAGTAGGAAGCTGGAAGATGGTATTGATGTGCAACTGAAGAGATTGCGTGAACAATGACGATGCCGTGTATGCTGTTTCCCTGAAGAGATTGCTGGGTACTAGAATAGCAAGCTTAGCGCAAATCCCGGTGTAATCTGAAATCAGTTTTCTGGAATAGTACAAGTTTTGTTCTGTAGCCTATAGGTTTCTGTTTTTGAGGAATGCTTAAGTTTGCGTGTAGCATAATCTTTCTGTGGGCCAATAGGATTTGTATGGCCGCATAAAGCAGGAGGTTGCAATCATCGCAAGCATTCTGGCTTGTTTTATGCATGTCATTGCACTCATGCGTATCTTGCTTTTGCAAATGCTAACTTGCCATTCCGAGCATATCGAGCTCTTTTTTCTTCTTTGCAATCAACAGAATGCCAGTGTCATTCTGCCAGAACGAGTTGCCAATTTGCTACTACTGCCGATTCTGAACTCGTCATCACTGGTAGTTAAAATTACCATTTGTTTATGCCTGCAACGTAGATACCGAAAAATACAAGCCAATTATGTTTTCGTTGGAAGCCGGCAAAAGATTATTTTTGTGTGCATAGTGTTCTGCAAGTCGTCTGGAACGAGTCAATGAGGTCATGAGGAAAGATATCGTGAGAAGGCGTGACTGCAGAGGATGGGGTTGGCGTTGACTCGAAACGTTCAGCGGCATCCGCACACCTCAGTTACGTGGCGGCCCCACCTGTAAGCGGCCGCAGCCGTCGTCGTCCCCTGAAACTCCAGCCGTCTTCGACAGAGTCCACGTCGTTCCTAAGGCGATGCCATTTGTTAATTCCTTTCCCTCCCACCCCGAACGGAACGGTCGGACGCCAAGAATTCTAGAATCTTGACGGAGGGAGCGATGAACGCGGCGGCGCGGAAGGCCACGGGCGGCGCCGCCGGCGTCACTACACGCGCGCCGGTGGTGGTGCTGGCGCTGGTGGCCGCGGGGGCGTTCCTGATCTCCTACAACTTCTTTGCCATGGTGTTCCGCGGCGCCGGCGCGGGGCCGGCCGCGGGCGCCGGGAGCGGGAGGGACCCGGTGGTGGCGATGCCGGCGTGGATGCGCACGGCGGCAGGCGACGCGGTGCGGCGGCGGCCGTTCCACGTGGCGCTCACCGCGACGGACGCCGCGTACAGCAGGTGGCAGTGCCGGGTGATGTACTACTGGTACAAGCGGATGCAGGCGCGGCCCGGCGGCGAGGCCATGGGCGGGTTCACGCGCGTTCTGCACTCCGGCAAGCCGGACGGTCTCATGGACGAGATCCCCACCTTCGTCGTCGACCCGCTCCCCGACGGCAAGGACCACGTACGCATCGATAAACCTCACAAACTTCTCTTCTCGTATCATTTTCTTTGTTTGTGGACAAAAGTGGGACAATGTGGGGTTACAGACAATCTTAAGGCTAAAAGATAAAAAAAATTCTTAAAAGATGAAATTGGTGCCGCAGTTCAACCTGCACTGGCAAACTGAAGTGGTCCTCTGTCCCTTGTCTTCTGCACGATTACTTTCTGACAGATAATTTAATGTTTTGCTATGGCGCATGTGAAAAATTATGTTTTGGCTAGAAACTTGCTTGCGGAGTAAAGAATCATGGTTTAACTTTTAGTAGTATAATCCACACTATGTTGAGTTGCAGAGCGTGTACCAGTTCAAATATTGGGTCTCGACTGTCTTTGGTTTGCACGCATCTGCAGTACCAGAAAAGTCATCTTTCGAAATGCTTCCAAGATCTGATTTTTATGTTGTTTTGCAGGGCTATGTCGTCCTAAACAGGCCATGGGCATTTGTGCAGTGGCTTCAGAAAGCAAAGATCGAAGAAGAGTGAGTTATAGTTTTTTTCTTGATTTAATCTTTGACTAACTCATGATTTTCCATTACATTCAGTTAGGCATTACTCAAATGGGTGTCCCATAGTTTTTTCCTCCATGCTTAAATAACACTGGTGTTCTAATGCTGTTTATAAATAACACTGGTGTTCTAATTTTGTTCATAACTGTTCCCCCCCTGAAAATGGCAGGTATATCCTTATGGCAGAACCAGATCATATATTTGTGAAACCTTTACCAAATTTGGCCCATGATAATGATCCGGCAGCATTTCCCTTCTTTTACATCACACCGTCAGAACATGAAAACATTGTCAGGAAATACTATCCTAAAGAAAGAGGGCCTGTCACAAATGTTGACCCTATTGGAAATTCTCCTGTCATTATTAAGAAGGTAATTTCTTGTTGTAGAAATGGCAATCTACCAATCAGTGTCATGGATTTGTTTACTTCCATTCTGCGCATCTAATTATGTGTGAGTTTTATTTGCGTAATGTTTTCTATTTGGGGTTAGCAACTTAAAGTAGACCTCACTTATCTCAATCTGCTGCTATCTGATGAAACCTCTCAGACACTTCTTGAGAAGATTGCCCCCACATGGATGAATGTGTCAATACAAATGAAAGAGGATAAGGAAACTGATAAGACTTTTGGATGGGTCTTGGAAATGTGGGTAGTTTTTTCCTGTATGCATGTTTTATAAGGTCATTTGGTTACTTGATACTTTATTCTAATTCTTTCCCATTTCATTGTTTTTAATTGACCTCTAGGTATGCATATGCTGTTGCTAGCGCGTTGCATGGGGTTCAGCATATACTTCGTAAGGATTTCATGATCCAGGTACTACGTTTTTGGGGGTCTTCTATCAAGTGTATCTTTTAACTTCAAATGTTGCGTTTCAATAACATGACGAGAAACGAAATATGCAGCCGCCATTTGATACAAGGCTTGGGAACACATTTATTATCCACTTCACCTATGGGAATGACTATTCACTAAAGGTATTAGAATCCCAAATTGGTGATTTTCTTCTATGCATCTGTTTTTCATATGAAATGATATGCTGGAGTGCATGAAGTAAATTTGCCACTGTAAATTTGCCACTGACATGTAGAATTTGAAAACAATCTTCAGGGCGAACTGACCTATGGGAAAATTGGTGAATGGAGATTTGACAAAAGATCGTTTCAAGATAGGCCGCCACCAAGAAATCTTACTTTGCCCCCTCCTGGAGTCCCAGAAAGTGTGGTACGTGAACCAGCAAATAAATTGAATTTTTTATTATGATGATACTATATAAATCGATGATATCTGGTAAAACAAATCCATGTTGGTATTGAGGTGCCTGTCTCCATCCACACGGAATTTTCTTGTGATTGAGACTGTACCTGACAAGGGAAATCCCTAATCTTTTCTGTAATGCAGGTCACACTTGTAAAAATGGTGAATGAAGCTAGCGCAAACCTTCCCAGGTGGGATGAAGGACTATAAGCATTTAGCTGATTCCGAATATAGTAGAGTTCCCATTCTTATATGCCCCTCATATTGGGGAAATAGCGAAATACCAGGTGCAATCGGATTGGGTGGCAGGCAGTGTGCACCCAAGATAGCTTCTTGCACATCATACCTGACAGAACAGGAGAAGATACACAGTTTTCTGGTTATACTGTTAGAAAGAAGTTTAAGTTAGAAGCCAAAGATTTTGCATTTAATTATCGTGTAACTGCTACTCCTAGAAATCTCAATATATACAGTTCTGTGCAAGTGCGATTGCGCTGGCACTTCCGTGACAATGCTGTAGGCAATTTGGTTGCCAACGCGTGGTACTGTACTGTGGCTGTGGTTTCCTTCAGTTCCAACTTGCTAACCGTGCTTGGTGCTGACTGCTGAGTATGCGTATATTATGACCCCAAATCTTGCGCTAGCGCAGATCCAGAACAAGAGGCTGCTAGTACTAGTTCTGAACGTAGACACCACTCATTCTTTTGTAAAGCATTTTTTTCCTGAATAACTCGGGGTTCGGTCCCAGATCCCCAGGACAGTCGGGTTTGGTTTGAGAACTTTGCCCGCTTGCTTCCATTTTTCCCGGTTCATCGGAGTATGGAGGGTCTCGAAAGAGCAGAATCGCAGGATGTTCGATGGCATGAGCCTATCTGACCGTGTTTTGTGGTACTGATCAAAGCCGAGGGTAAGGATTGGATCGCAGCCGGGGCAGTTAAGCTGGGTTGTCTGAAGTGAGTTGGGCTCCTGTAAAAGTCGCGGTCGTGCGCTGCTGCGTTGCGTATGGACTATACCCTGCGCGTTGTACACGCCGCTTGCCGGTTGACAATCTTCATCTTAATGCATTCGTCTTAATGCAATTATACACAGCTCTCACTATAGAAGTCCAGATTATTCCAGAAAACCAAATTTGATTAGCTGATCGTCCCCGGGTGTATTTCATTTCCTTTTTGCCCTGTGAAACTACCCTGTGCGATTTAAAAGAAAGAAAAACACTAGCACAGCGAAGGAAACACGAGCACATCTACGAGTGCGTTGTTCGATGTGAATGTGTGACGCGTTACGTTCGTGGTTTGATCATCGAAATCCAGTTGCTAGCTCTTCTTTGACTTCTTCGTGCACGTTTCAAGTTCTGGCGGGGCAGGACCTGAGAACCAAATTCTGTGGGGTTGGCAGGCACACGCTGATGATCCGAACCTCTGAGAAAAATACAATCGACGGCGGAGAGATCCTCGAGCCAAAGCCCGCCCCTGCCCTGCGCTGCGCACCGTCCGATCCAGACACGCGCGCGGTACGCAAACCGGCCCGCCGCACGTTCCGGCTCCCTCGCTCCCCAGTCCCCACGTCCCCGCTCCAAACGCCCACGTCCACCGGAGCCCAGAGCGCGCGCCGGCGGTCAAACTCGAGTCAAACCGGCGACGCCACCCGGTGAGTCATGGCAACTGCTCGTCTCCATCGAGATCGTGCCCCCGGCCGGAGCCCCCCCTATAAAGCCCGGGCATCCCCCTCGCACGAACGCGCACCTGCAGTTCCACTTCCTCTCCCTCCTCCGCACACGCGCTCCTCCTTCCTTCCTTCCTTCGCCGCCGCAGAGAGCAGCAAGCCGGCCTCTCGTCCAGTCCTCCACCGCAAAGCTGCTGCGCGCGTCCATGGCGATCAGGGTCGGCGGCCGCGCCCACGGTCTCCCGCTCCTCCTCCTCCCGGGGCTGACGGCCCTCCTCGCCGTCGCCGTCCTCTCCCTCCGCGCTCCCGTCGCGGCCGCGGCCGCACCGTCGCCGTCGCCGTCGCCGTCCCATGGCCTGGTGTTCCACGTCGGCGGCCCGCGCGGGTGGCGCGTCCCCGACGCCGGCACCAACTACGGCTGGTGGGCCATGAACAACCGCTTCCACGTCGGCGACGACCTTTGTGAGTTGCAGTTCTTCAAACCTTTTGCCTTGCCTTTCGATTCTCATCATC
Organism: Eragrostis nindensis; assembly: GCA_012490785.1. Classification (NCBI taxonomy): domain Eukaryota; kingdom Viridiplantae; phylum Streptophyta; class Magnoliopsida; order Poales; family Poaceae; genus Eragrostis; species Eragrostis nindensis. Next base: position 435,541 of record JAAXCT010000437.1, on the reverse strand, counting down.
AATGGCGAACGCGTGTTTGATGATCAACTAACCGATCCTTTAATTTCCATTCTTGCAGACTTCAAGTACGCCAACGACTCGGTGCTGGTGGTGGACCGGGAGGCCTTCGACGCCTGCAACACCACGGACCCCGTCGCCGTCTTCACCGACGGCGCCACCGCCTTCCGCCTCGACCGCCCGGGCTTCTTCTGCTTCATCAGCGGCGAGCCGGGCCACTGCGACGAGGGCCAGCGCCTCGTCGTCCGCGTCATGGTGCACCGCGCCGCCGCACCAGGGCCGGCGGAAGGACCAGCGACATGGGGGCAGCCGGGCCACGGCGGCGGTCGTCCCTGGAAGCCCGGCCAGCCAGGCGCGTCGTCCAGCGCCGCCGCCACCACGGTCGCCGCTGCCGCCGGGGTCGCCGTCGCGGTCGCGGCGGTTGTCGTCGCCAGCCTCGTCCTCGTGCTTCAGTGATCAGTTTGCTGCGTGTGCAAACTCGCGTCCGTAGTCTGTGTTAGGTTAATCTGTCTTGTTCGTGCTGTTTAGGTCGATTTGCTTGCTACTATTAGATTTCATGTCTCATGAACATCGGTGTTAGGTTGTGTCGAGACAATTTGCTTTATGACTATGCTATTTGATTTGTTCATCATTCCGATGTAATGTGGTTTATTTGTTGCGTCCTGTTCGTGGAGTACCTGATGAATTACGCAGTGTTCAGTAAAAGAAAGGTTCCGTCGGTTCTGTTGATTTCTGTTGATTTAATGCGTGATCCATCCATCATCCATTTGACGAATTCACGAGGGTTTCTTATCTGTAACTGAATATATAGATCGATGACATGTCACATGCTTAAATTCAGACGATCACTCACCGCGTACCCCTATACAACACTTTATGCGACTGGAAACACTACTGACGTGTATGAAGACACACAGTATCAGTTCGACCCGTATGTACATCATTTCATTACAGTATAAGGAAATGATCATTACAGTACAAGGAAATGATAGATGGTCGGTCCTATGTACAGCATTTCGTTACAGCTCGCGGTCATTTGCTCCGATTCAGACGCAAAGACTATCATCAGCTACTTAATCTACCACGGCTCGGAGTTTTTTGTCCAGTAACTTGCGGCCGGTCTGCGGTTGCTCCAACCATCCTCTGCTAAAATCAGGCTCACCCGTGCCCTGAGTGTATTTACAGCGTCTTCCTCCAATATCTCCAACGAATTGCTCGGTAAATTATTACCAGCCTGCAACGAAATGAATCAGAACAATGCTAACTAGTTCTGCATTGTTCCTCGACTGACGCGATCACATCTGAATTTGACTCACCATGGCAGTTTGGTATGACGTCAAGTACTCCAGACAATCTTTATAATACCCACAGTGGTACAGAAGAGCAGCATAATCCCTCAGCTCGTGTGGATCATGATCAAGTAATATGAGCCGCTCACATGCTGAATCAAAATGCAAGATGGTTAGGGGCACGGGACGTTCAAGATGCAGGACACTAAAATGCAGGAATAGGAGAAGCACAATACTCATGGTAAATTGCAGAATAAATGCACAAATTATAGCAACAAGGATCATATAAACACGGTGTGGTTTTAGTGCATCACCCAGAAGAGAAACTAACATCAAATTAGCTAGTGTGAATCAATTGAATTGAGTGACGAGGCCAATCTATGTATTCAGTTCATGGAAAGTACTCCCTTCATTTGGGAAATGTGAATGTAAGGACAGGGGTGATCCCTTCGGTCAACATTTCCCAAACGGAGGGAGTAGAACCTACAAATTCAGAGTCCCAGTTGTCTTCCTTACAATGTGTTTTTCACATATTGAAACAGCGAGTGAAAACAAAAAGAGTATCAATTCTAAGAACAGGAAAAAAATTCCGTACCTGCTAAAGCACGCCGCATATCACCAAAGCGGACATTAGTCCATACTCCACGCATCAGCCTATGTTGAGCAGCTTTGGCAGCAGCCATCTCTATGGCACTAATGAATTTGACATACTCAGCACGTGCAATGAAAATAATGTAATACAAGAACAGACATTATATGCCGCACAATGAACCTATACAAAAATACCTTATATTTCCATGTGACCTTGCTTGATTGCCACCTGACGTACCAGGGCCATAGTGATTTGCAGCAACAGCATTCAAAAACAAGCTACTAGACTGATTCGACTGGAATGGCCAAAATGTACCCTTCAGAGTTTTCAAAATCTGCAAAGATGGTTGAACCAAAATAAGGACTAATGTTATTGTATACTATGGTTTCAAAGATTTGACTTGTGATTATTAGGAAATGGCTTCCATGACCAAAAACATACAACATTATACAATAGGGAAAACAAAAGGCTAATAAACGATATAAGTTATTTTCCAAGTCTTTAGAAGTGTAAAAAAATTCTGAGTTCATCAGGTTATAGCTTTGATCTTATTTTCTAGGATCTTGAAGAAAACAGGATGGTAGACAAATTTCCTTCATTATCTAGAACTCTCAGTGCAGCACCATACAACAGCTAGTCGAACAGGGACGATTGCTCAAACTCTAAGCATTTGGTCCACTAATCCAACCATTAGTCCAGCAGTTCGCCGGTTGGTTCCAAATTTCATTAGTGGTACATAATTTGTATGTCACATATCAATTTGTCAACATAGCCTTGATTTGATCCATTCTCCTGTGTTATTTTTATAATCCCTAGCTGCTACTACAACACGTCCAGCAGACATCTGGTTTGGTTTTTATAAGGCTGAATTGTAAGCAGTTTGGTGAGAAATTGAGTGGTTCAATCTGGTTACTTTAATTCTCATTTTCTCCAGTAAAACCAGAGGTCCATTGCGGTCAGAATAACTGATAGGCGCATACAAAACCCTCACGGTGCATTTGCAGATTGAATTCCAGACCTAAGCTACATACATGAAGATTCAAAACACTCTAGTGTTGTGATTGAGTTCTGGTTATGATTGATTGGATAAGACCTGAATCATCATTTCAGTCGCATCAATAATACTTCATGATTTGATACATTCTAAATGTAAACTACAGATTGTAAGTCTTCAATCATGGACACTGGAAGTAAGTTATCAACAATTGTGTTGTATAAGATGGACGAAGATAAGCACAAAATCACAGCTCAAAGGGTCCCTACTTTCTTAATTTTCTGAGATATAAAATTATACAGGCAAGAATAGAACAAAGGTTAGAATAGTCGTTTAGCCCTATTCATCAGTGATTTATACATAAATCCGCATTGAGATGGGCTCAAGAAAAGAATAATGGTGAAATTTACATGAAAAAAGAAATATTTGTTTGAGTCAAGTTTCATCTGGATTCTCGAAGCCTCAGGCTTAAATATGAACAATCTCTTCATCAAACAAAAGCAAGATGAAAATTCCCTGGTGTACAATTCCCATCTGTGTCATTGTCATATGCACCCATGTACTGATAAAATGTCTTTAAAAAGTTGAAAAACTATTTTTTGCCTCAGACTTGTACCTATATCGGGCAGATAAATAAAGATACAATGGGCTTCAGAAATGCAAAATAGTGATTGACAGGTCAGGACTTACCTCAACCAGAAGCGACTTTGAAGTCATAACATGTGTCTCATCACCCAGCTTGCTTTTGTGTTTGTTGTAGCCCCTTGGGAGGCCATTGAGATCATTTGGAAAAAATATCTCTGGATCAAAATCCAGTAAACCATATATCCGTACTGTCTTCAGTATTTCCGAATATATCAACGAGAGCATCAGAGCTGACCCTGATCGGCATGTCAAGACCTGGTCATTGCACAACACATGTAACACTAGATGAGCCATAGCAAATCAGCATGTACAAGGCACCAAGGCAGCATACAACACATATAAAACTAGATGAGCCATGGCATGTCAGCATGTACAAGGCACCAATGCAGCGAAGCTAGAGCCTACCATACCGTGTGAAGATACAAAGTCCGTACATCCGAAACTCCATTTGCTCTCCGGAACCCCTGAATGAAAGAACGTAGCAGATTAGCGCCCATTCTTATAAAGTGAGCATGATGTAGACTGGCTAAATTCAGGGGCAAGTTACATGTTTAGGTTCTAAATACACCAGAAATCATTTCATTTCAATTGATCGAACATACTGATGTAGAACAGGAAATTTACTACTCCCTGAAATTACAAGTTTGAGATCAAAAGACACCAGAAATCACTTCATTTCTGGTTATACGCAACAAAATTACTGATGCTCAAATTGGATAACTTCACTGCATATCATGTAGTACCTTGTAGCCGTAGAGGTAGCGGTCGAGGTGATCGAAGAAGACCTCAGCCGGCGCGCCGTTGGGCGGGAAGTTGCCTCCGCCGCAGAAGCCCGTGGAGAGGCCGTCGAGGCGCGCGATGAAGGCGTCGACCGGGAGCGGGACGGATGAGTGCGAGACGAGCGAGTCGTCCTCGGCGGCGATGCAGAGCGCGGCACGCGCCAGGTCGGGGCCGCGGCCGATGGCGATGCTGGACGCCGCGGCGACGCGCGTGAGCCGCCCGATCTGCGCCGCGAACCCCTCCCGCGCCGCCCTCGCGTGCACGGTGGCCACCCCCGCGGCGTCGAGGGAGTCGTGCAGCACCATCCGCGGGGCCCCGTCGCCGCCGCTGTCACCAGCGGCACCCCCGCCCTCCTCGGCCGCCGCGCAGGCGCGGACCGATGAGCGCCGCCTGCAGCCGCCAGGCACGTGGGACGATGAGCGGCCGAGGGCGCAGCGGGGAGTCCAGACCGATGCGCAGCTCATGGTGGCGAATAGAGTAGCCGGATCGGGAGAGAGCAGAGCAGTCGCGGTGGCGAGGAAGAGTGGGAGACGGACGGGGCGAGACGACAGCTGCGAGCGTCTCGTGCTGTCGTGCAGTGTGGCCGTAGATTTTTTTTTCCCAGTAGGAAAATCAGAGTAAAACACTGAGGAGTCGACGTGGACGGACATAGAAGGAGAACCACGATGATGTGGACGGCCGTGATCTTCAAGGAGAACAGCGGGCAAGGATCCTAGACAAGGTACTGCCATAACATGAACCCTCCGCGGCAGGAAAGAACCGAAATTGGACCCAAAAATGACTTTTCCACAAGAACACACAGCATTGACCCCTCGCCTTTCATTCTTGTCATTCCTCCTATTTTCAACTCCTCGGCAGCTCAATATTGAACTCAAATTCACAACTGTCATCTAAAAATGCTAAGCCTTCACCTTAGAGAAACATTCAAACTCAAATTCAGAACTCATACATCCAAATGCTTAGTATGTAAAGTTGGGGAAGAAAGTAGGGGAAGAAAGTAAATTGGAGGAAAAATTGGCTCATCTGCTAGTCTGCCCCTTCAGCCTCAAGGCGCACGCTCAGCAGCTGAAATAATTTCCTAGGACGGATAAAAATTTTTAAGCAGCCTCAATAGCACACTCAGACTTGGCCATGACTTTTTGGAAATTTCCCCAATGTCGGATATCCACGTTCACATTCAAATTAACCGATAGTAAGGCGACTTTCTGTTCCATATAATAGGTTGCTCCCATATTTAGTATGAAATGGTCCAAAGAACATTATGGTTCAGGTCCTGAACCACACAAGGTGGTAAGATTACTACTACTACAGCAACATTACTAGGGAAAATAGTTCAGCTCTTCTGGGCGCTGCCTTCCTCCAGCTCCTTGCGCAGCTGCAGCGAGAAATCATCGTTAACATCATCATCATCCCAGTCGTCCTCCCACTGCTGGGCGGCTTCATTGCCATCTTCCTTGTCATCCCATTCTGCAGATTTCAGGGGTGTGTCAGCACAAACATTTAAACCAAGGGCTCACGGATAGGAATCCAACAAACGCATGTACAGCAAGATAGAAACAGTACTAAATTATTTTAAGAGCATTCTGAAAGGGAAAAAAAAGCTTGGTATTTCTGTTTCAAAGATAGATGAAATGCAACAAGAGCAAACAAGCAATCAGCCACATCACAGCCAACAAAGCATTACCAAACAAAGGGGTTGAGCATCTATTGCAACGAACAAATGCAACCACAGGCCTCATTATAAATGGTATAACGTTGTATAGCTTGAAAATAGTTACTGGGTAAATATTAAAGGACGGGGTTAGTGCACGTCAGTTTGAGATAGATACTTGTTTAAGGTAGAAAGTGCTAGATGAAGAACGGCCTAGCGGGGAACTTTGTTATGATGTTCCATTATTTAGCAAAACTGATGAGCATCATACCATAAATTGACATGCACATAGTCCTACCTTAACATCCTAACCAACCAAAACATAACCAATGCAGATAATAACCATGAATGCTAACACCAAATATAAAAAACACATAGTCTTCGCTTACAGATAGTAGCTATCTTTACTAACTGGGTGAGAAGCCAAATCAGCAGTCCTAGGAAAATTTTAAGTTAAGATCTTCCCCTTTCTAAAACCAAACATGCAACACGAATTGTACATACGTCATGTTATGCACAAGTAAAGGTAAAATGAAAACGATACTAAAACTGAATACTTCATTGTCTAATCAACATAAGGTACTCCTCTGAGTTTTTATATTTGGCGTTGGTTAGTTCCATGTACATACTTCACAGTTCAGAAGTAAAGCAAAACAGAAGAAGTATATTTCGTTGTGCACCCACTGTAAGATATTCCCTCTGATTTCTTAAATTTGATGCCGGCTAGTTCCAAATATTGAAAATAGAATCAATAGAAGGGAGTAGTAAAGTTTATTTACTCTGAGATACATGATACATGTATATCAGTGTGTAATTTATCACCTGATAAAATCAATCCAGCACATGAATGACTAAGTGGAAGCTGTCAGACTCAGATTCCTTTACAACCTCTGAATTAGGCATATGCTCAAATCAAATCATATGTTTTAAATAGAGGCAAAGCTAGAATCTTGCAACAAAAAATTGAACAGTATTAGACCCAAGAAGGTCAGGAATGCAAACAACCTTTGATGAACTTCTATTGCATCAACAGTTTGACTTTGATCTCGGGGGAAGTGTTTTGAAAAAAAAATAAATCAAAATCTAAAATAGAAATAACGACAGCATGCACATACACTCCGCACATCAACGCATGCATGCATATGCCACATGGAAAGGGACAAAAAGATAGAAGGAAAGAAAATGTCATGATAAAATCATTTTTTTTCATGTCTTGCTAATTCAATGTTTTGACAGGAGCATCCGGTGTAATTCCATTGCTATTTGGATTCGATCGTATCTAAGATTCTAATTTGTCTGTGTTTTAACTCAACGGTACTGCAAACCGCTTAATTGCGACTATGATCTTTTACACATTACAAAAAATGAACGAAGCATAAAATTTATCCACTATTGATAGCCTGGAGTCCTGGACAACCAAGACTGATACTCAAATCAAAGGTAATAAATTCCCAAAAGTTATACTACATATTATGGAAATATTTCTTTGGCGTAGCATGTGCTAATGTTGCAGTTTCTGTTACTGAATGATTGACATAAAAAGAATTAGCTTGCTAGAACCACCTGGGCTAAAAGTTGGCCTCAGAAAATGATACGCCAACTACCTAATATTTGATTTCCATTTCTTACTCCTATGTTCAATGCAACAGAAACAGCCAAACAGGTTTAACATGCAGTTCTTCACCAGGTCTTCAATGTTAAGGGTAAGGGTGGCACAGCATGTAAAGAAAGCAAGTTAATAGAACAGTGTTATAAGAATTTTTAATGCCGATTGACACATATATTGAAGTTTTTAGAGGACGGAATTACACACAATAGGACAATTGCTAATTTGAATAACTTAGGAAGCATCAGGGAATGTCCAAACTAATTCAGGAACCGAATCTGTCCTCTATGTTAAATCCCAGCCCATGAAAAACCTAATCCGAGCTGCTTTTCTCCCAGTCCCGCCCAAATCTTCCTGAAACCAATCGGGTGGGACGGAACGAGATGATCGCCATACGCATGGATTTACACATTCCAAGTAATCATTCAATTCTACTCGCCCCAATCGACCGAACTGACAGAGGAACGCAACCAGCAACAAGGGCGAGTAAGAAGGAGGGCACTGCGCGTACCTTGGTCGATCTCGAACTCCTCAAACTCGTCGTCGTCCTCGAGGAGGTCCATCTTGGCAGCCTCCGCCTTGGCGTCCGCCGGTGCCGGTGCCGCCGCCATCAACACGCCCTGCAACCCGGGCCGAGAGGGTCAGGGGACGGGCTCGAAGCTACAGAGGGGAGAGAGGGAGACTGGGGACAGCATCACTCACCTGGTCCGCCGGAGGGAGTGGGGAGCGGCCGCCGCGGAGGAGAAACCCTAGGCCTGGAGGTGCTTGTCCGTCAGCAGAGGTGGTGGCGACGGGTTTCGAGTTTGTAGCGGTCTGGTGGAGACGACAGTGCTGGTGCGGTCGGAGTTAAGACGGTGGCGTGTCGTCGAACCGGCTCGTGTCCTGTTGGGTCGCTCCGGGACTCTTCCACGACTCTGTAGCACGTTCGCTTTGGACCGTACGATCTCGACCCAACACCAAAGCATATAATTTGCACCAGGGTTGTGGAACAAATGGGGGCAAAGGGTTACCGTTGTAGCCACGTTCATTTTGGTATGTGAAGAAATTAGGCGCCGCATTGTCAGTGTCATAGGAAATTTTGTTCAGTTTAAGTTATCATTGAAATTTTTTGAATTGCTTCATAAGCTTTGTTTGACATTTATCCAAATTTTGGAATTTTCATTTTTTTTCTTTGAGTTTGATTTGTTTTTGGAGTGTGACTTGCAATTGATTGGGCTTCAAGTGACATGGGGTACTGGGAGGAGGAGGATGGTCCGGTGGGGTCAACGTAGGGCTCGATGCCACTATGTCCAAACCCCCCCCCCCCCCCCCCCCCCCCCCGGCGCATGCTCATACTTCCGGCACGCCCAACAAATTAGCCAGATGGCGACTGAAGTCCTATCACGGCCAAAACCAATACATAATAGCAGCAGCAGCAATCAGTGCGGACCTAACTTTCTTGCAATTGGGCTTTTGTTCTGTTAATCATCTCGCGTGCGTGGGCACCTGCAGCAACACATAAAGTCTTTTAACTTGTCAGAAGAAATTAATTCTGATAATGAGCCTTCATTTTCAAAATTTGGCATATAATCCCTCCATCCTTTTATATAGTATAGGGCGTTTTGGAGTTTGAATTTTTCTTTAAATGTAGGGCGTTTTGAGGATAGATAAACTTTAGGGTTGGTGGAGGGGTGAGTAACATGAGTTGAGGTAAAAAAATGAGAGGTATGATTGTCTTTTGACTCGTAGACTATTTTTGTGTTTGAATGCTAGAGAGATCTATATTTAGAGACGAAGGGAGTAGGTGACAGGTCCAAGGCGTAAACAGGCTGCGGGATCTAAACTCAGCCCACCCCAAAAGAAACGTGGAAGCCCAACTCATATTTTCTTTGGCTTCATCGCTCGCTCCTTACGCTCAAAATATAGGGCTAACTACAGCCCAACAAAAGAATCCTAATTCCTCACTAAACCTGCCTACACTACCGGAAAGAAATGCGTTTAATTGCCCCCGCCTTGCAAATCAAAACATGGGAAAGAAATAAATGAGTAGTATGAAATAGAACAGGTCATGATGAAACAACTCACAAAAGCATACTAGCAAGGGCGGATCCAGCGGAGGGCAAGGGGGGCTCAAGCCCCCCTACATGCCAGATCTTCGTTGGAGATGAAGGGGGGAGGGGGGAGAAGAAGAGGAAGGGAGGGCTCGAGGTGGTAGTCAAACAGTGGGGAATGCGCCGTGGTTCGTCGTGACCAGAGACGGCCACAGCTTAGTTCGGGTGCTACGATGAGGATAGCTAGGACCGTCATCTCGTCCTCCTCCGGCAGCTCAAACTAGATTTCCGGCTGCCGAAGCATGTTGTCGAGCCAATGCAGCAGCACGACGTGCAGGAACAACCTCACCAACGCAGACACCCGATGGTCGGACTCCAGCACCACGACGTGGCTGACGCAGCCGCCACAAGAATGAGAATTCCTAAGTGTTATTTATTTTGGGGATAAAGAGTGATTGGGTTGATGTGTAGTTTATTTTTTCTCAAGTCTAGAGGTTTTTCTAAATAAAATTTGTTCATATGTGGAGCAGGATAAATAGCACTACACTTTTATTCACTATAAAAACAACTCTACTCTAGTGGCTTGGTCTACGTACCCAATGCGCTCGAAATCGAAAGCATGACGTTCTTGCCTGGCAACTTTTTGAGGACGACATCCAAAGGGAGTAAGTTGTGTGTTAAATGGCTTCAATTTTTGACATTCCTAGACATAGTCCTGAAATATGTTTGGGTTGAGGTGCATTTCTCCGAGTGTGGATTGTCTGTTTTTTTTTTTTTTTTTGCGAAGAGGATTGTCTGTTGTAGAGAGCAAATTCAAAGAGCTGCTACACTAATTTGTGAAGGTTAACACTGTTACAATTCTATTCTTTTTAAAAAAAACACTGTTACAATTCTCCAGTTGTTGTGTCTGTTCTCTTACAGCCCATCTGAATCCTCATTCTCTATCTGATGGTGCAAAATCAATCAATTCTGGCACCGTAGCTTCTCCAAATTTAGTGATCAATTATTTCCCCGCAAAAAAAGAATATATCGGGCAAAAAAAAAGAATATATCGGGCAAAAAAAGAATTTAGTGAATTAATTCTGAGAATCTAAACCCCATTTATTAGGTTCTGACATTGCTGAGCATGGCGCCTTGGATCGGCACCAAATCAATGAGTGGACGTCGATCATTCGAGTCGTTATGCCTTTGATTCCGAGCCCTTGATTTGACACGGCGGTGGTCAGCCAGGTGACCCAGGTCACCCAGCCAGTACCACCCACCTGGCGACCGGGGCCCGGTCGTCAGCCACCCAACCCGGTACGAAAGCGCGTTCCGCCCCCAACCCGAACTAGCCGTTGCAGGCCGGCGAAAGCTGTCGCCCGCAACGGCGGGTTCAAAGCGCGCCGCCCTCCTCCCCAACGGTCACCACGCCCGATTCACACACCAATCACATCTCGCCTTTATAACCAGCGCCCTGTCGCCGCTTCCTCTCCCACTTCTCTCGCTTCCTCGGATCTCCATCTCTCTCTCTCTCTCCGCTTCCTCGCCGCGCGCCCCCACCCCGATCCAACCGCCGGCCGGCGAGAGAGAAAGGGGAGCGAGGACCCACCCGCACGGACCGGACCCCATGGCTCGCGGCGAGAACAACGACGCGCAGGCGAGCAATGTCCCTGCCGCATCTGCTCCGGCGGGGGCGAAGCCGCCGGCGGCGGGCGGCCCGCGCGGCGCGGAGGGCCAGTCGGTGATGCGGCGGCTGCAGTCGGAGCTGATGGCGCTGATGATGGGCGGCGATCCGGGCGTGTCGGCGTTCCCGGAGGGGGACAACATCTTCAACTGGGTGGGCACCATCGCCGGATCCGCGGGCACCGCCTACGAGGGCACCTCCTACCGCCTCGCGCTCGCCTTCACCGCCGACTACCCCTACAAGCCGCCCAAGGTGCGGTTCGACACCCCCTGCTTCCACCCCAACGTCGACGTCCACGGCAACATCTGCCTCGACATCCTCCAGGACAAGTGGTCCTCGGCCTACGACGTCCGCACCATCCTTCTGTCCATCCAGAGCCTTCTCGGAGGTACGAATCCAAACCGGTTCGCCGACACGATTGCTTCGATCCATCCTGTTGTTCTTGTTTCTGATAAGATGTCCTTGTTCTGTTGCCGCACACGCAGAGCCGAACAACGACTCGCCCCTCAACACGCAGGCGGCCGCGCTCTGGGCGAACCAGGAAGGTACGGAACAACTCGACATCTTGGTGTTTAACGCGATCGATTGCTTTCTTCGTGTTCTGAAAATCTGAAACGTTTGTCGTTTGCTCGTTCTCCATTGTTCAGAGTTCAGGAAGATGGTGGAGAAGGTCTACAAGCCCGCAGCTTAGAGGAGGATTGCAGATGGTGGATGGAGAAAAGATCAGATGGATTTTTTCCGTTGGGTGTTTGGTGGGTCTTGGGTGTAGGAGGATGTGAAACGGCTCGAACTTGACGAGTCGGAGTCTCTTGATCTGTAATTGTTCTCTTCAGTTGTATGGGGATGTTCAGTGATTCATTTTACTGGTTTTCGTCTCCTGTTAATTCATCGTAATGCATTGGTACCTGTTAGCCAGTTCTGATGCTGACTAATGGTGGGGTTATCAATTTGATTTTCCGCAAATTACAAAGAAAAAAAATGTATACTATCAATTCAAAAAGCTCCATTCGATGCATTGTCCATGCTTGATGGTTGCAGGATTAAAGGTGGTGCGATTATGTCATACCAAAATCATGTCTACAGGATTACAAGTGGCTACAAAATCATGCACACCGTTCAGGAGAAAAGAATAAATTAAACTCTGACAGTTTTATTTTATTTTTTTGCGAGGAAACTCTGACAAAATAACGGACAAAACTCGGTGCCTTGGCCATCAGAACTTAGTCGGCAAAAGAACAGCAGGGCAAATTATGGAGTTTAATGTCTTAAATCAGCCAAGCAAGCCAAGTTGTATGCACATAGGACACTGAACAACAAACAAGAAAAAAAGACGTTAGCCTTGCAGCAGTTCTGCAATGAGATGGCCTGGCAGTCATTTTTACATCCCGAATTTCCGAGGCTCCCAGTTCAGCAGGTAATCTGAGCTATAAAAAACGTAGAGCAGCATGCAGTCAGCCTTTCGTGATGGCATCTGATATCCTCTGAAAGAACATAGGACACATGTGCATGGGGAATTTTATGTCTTGATTCATCCAGTCCCAGGCTATCTTCTCCAGGTTGCCCAACGATGAGACCTTGTATGACCATTGATTACGTTGTTCTAACCACGTCAGAGTAAAACTGTAACCTGCATAGTTCAAACAACTCAGTAAGGGTCATATTCAACTCCTTTGCACTAAAGATATTGAATATAACATCCTGGCAAAAATAAATATCAGAATCAGTGATTAACCGGAGTGCTTAGCCATGTGTAACTGGTATTTTCACTAGATATTTTTTTGCTAGCATTGAAAAAGTATATCACACTAATAAATCTCAACACCTGTCAATTTTTAAGTATTACATCTTTTCCGGTAATTCATTTTCTAACATCACTATTGTGATCACCATATGTAGCTATTTTTTAATTAAAAGGCCAGAACAAACCACAGACCAGCCGCCGAAAAGAAAAGACCAGCAGGAATTAGCGTGCGTGTTTGGGTGAATCTTTATTCAATTTAAGGAAAATATTATTTGAGTTGAAGATGTAACAGCAGTTCTTAATACTATTATACTCTGCACATTTGGTTGGCAACACGCACTGCATACGAAATCACATGATGATTTAATCAAAAGATATAAAGCAAAATAGCTAATCCCATTCTTATACAGGGATACAGTATAACAAGAACAAGAGACTTGGAGTTTGCAAGTACCACTAGCTTCATGGGAGACAGAAACTGAAAATTCTTCTGTTTCTTTGTTTAATGAAATCTTCATGCAGACTAAAGATTCAAGCAGCTCAAGCAGCATGTGAAACATATGAGCAGTGGAACTTTCATTTGCCCCATTCCCTGAAAGCAAAAAAACCTATAAGTTAAACTTTTTTATAGGCATATGAAAAAGGTGGTAACAGCATTCATATTATCACTAACCTGCGGTGCACGTATGACTTCGAGAGCATTCTAACTGCAGGACCAATTCAAGTGAAAATAAAGGTATCAGAAAAATAAGCCTCACTCAAATGTTATACATTACGAAGAACTAGTTGGACTTCTACAAAAAAAAAAAAGTACCTTTCGAGCTTCCTCCTCAGGGCTACTGCTGTTGGGAACAATAACTTCTTCACTAACTCGCGCCCTCTTCACCCTGCTGTTTGACTGTGGTGTCTTTTTTGCAGGTGGAGCGGGAGTTGGATTTTCTAGGATAATTTCAGGGGTTCTGTTTGGAGACCCAGCAGTTGTCGAAATGCTTTTGTCAGTCTTCTCAGCTAAAAGAAGGTTAAGCCTAAAAATTTCCTGATCCTTTTCTGTATGACACAAAAATCGAAAATGAGTATAACTGATTTGGTGCTCCTAAACGTAGTTAGCACCCAATTATAAAGAAGATGGAAGAAACCATTTTAGCAACCTTAAAGCATCGCATAGAAAACACAAAGAATTAAAAGTGCCGCTACAAGGCCTACTTTATATCACAACTTGTGTGGAACTGATACTTTGGCATAACCTGATTATTAAAGGGTGCAAGCAAACCATGAATTGCATTCCCATACATTAGTAAATATGCAGGATAATTGTAAGGCGCTGATCATGTGGCAGTGTTCAGACTTCAGTAACCACATAATATCCAAGGAAAAAATGAAATAGAAGGTGAATGAAACATATTTTGGACCATAATATAGAATATATAGGCACGCATATGAAAATGAGGAGACGTAGTATTTAATGGAGCAGCCTCCCAAATATTCCCAAATACAACAAGATAAAACAAGGGACAACGTCACATTAATTTTTCTCTTAGTTTGCTACTAGCATGGAATACTCCCTTTTTATTTGAATGGCTGATACTAAAAATTAAAAAACAAAGTGGAGTAGTTGATTGGCATTACCGTCTACTGTAGTCAAACCACCAAACAGTTTGTATTTCAATGTATTTACACGGAAAATATTGCTAATTTATTAGATGTTGATAAGAATATCACTCAGATGTCCTTCTGTGTCCAATGCAATAAGGTGGTACACTTTGACCTCTACTGTGTGATGCATATATTCAAGAAGACATTATAGAACAATACCCCAAATAGCCTAGGAGATGTCATTTAAAAGTGTTTGTCCATTAAGAGAAACAATAATGTAGTTACTGCAACATTTATACTACATTCATATTTTACTTATGTGAAACAGATTAAACGACTCTAGCATGTCACTTAAAAGGGTATACGTGTGTAGTTTGGTCATGTCAACATTTTCTCAGGACTTAATGCCTCAATGATCTTCATGATTGGGGTATCCAGACAAATTTTGCAAGATGGAAGGGACGTTTTCTGTGACATATTGGCCTAATAACCATCACATCTTGTTCAACCTCCAGGGTCAATAATACCCTACAACATGTATGTTCATTTCGCTTCATACTATTTCCGAATGAAATTTTATCAGCACACACCAACCTTTCTCCATCATCTAATTAGGAGTAACTCAATAAATGACTACTTCTGACAACAAATTAAATGGCAACAAGGAAGTGGCATCCGAACAAGCATACAACTTATAATACTAACAAATGTACTTATTGTGTCTAACCTTCCGAAGTACTCCTCTGTTCCTAAATTTGCACTAGCCAATGTCAACAATTTAGAAACAAAGGAAGTGTTTGCACCATTCATCATTAGATACTTAGATGCGAAATCTGAGTTGTTCCTAGTCCAGAGCATCACCAAGATAACCGCTGGCACAAGCTGACCAATTTGTACTTCTGATAAGGGAGGATACATCACCGCCTCGATTTCCGAAAGATGCATACCCGTTCCATAATGTGTCAACCTACTTCTATTCCAAGTGCTAAAACAGGCCCAAGTGAAAAGGAAAGGCAATTCAAGAATTGATTGAGACCCTTACCGCGAATCTGGTCAAGGAAATTTGTCTGGCTTTTCTTAAGCTCGTCCTGTTCTTCCAACCTGGCATCATCAAGTTGACAAAACGAAATGAAAAACAAAATGTGAGAGGCTTAAGCAACAGCGTGGGCACAATTTCGTTCCCCCCACAAACAAGGAAACCCTAACCCGCGCACAAACATATCAATCTTCTCTTACAGTTTCTGGCAGAGCTCCTCCTTCTCTTTGTGGAGGTCCTTGACCCAATCCATCATCCCTGCATCATTAAATAAAACCGCAGATTAGAAGAGAATGAGCAAGCATATTCCCCTCAACAACCACACCCAGAAGACGCAGGCCTTACCATCGTACAGCTTCTGAAAGTCCGCCTTCCGCTCCTGCTCCCGCTTCTACGGCGCGGCGCCAGATCAAAAGGGCAAAAGGCACTGTCAGAGTTCGGAGCCACCGCAGGCAGAAGGACGTGGAGTGGAGCACAGCGGACGGGCGGTACCTTGAGGGCGTTATACTTCTTGTAGATGTGGCTGTTGAACTTCTCCATCCGCGTCCCTGGAGAGAAGGATCCAGAAGCTTCTAAGCACGGGAGCCGGTCGGCGAGGAGCAGCGGGGGTCGGCGGCGTTTGGGGAAGCCGGGAGGAAGTGGGGAGAGCGGCGGAGGTAGGAGAAATTTGGGGGATGTTTTCTGAAATCCGCGGGCTGGGTACCCCCCGCCTGAGACTGACTCCAACAATAGAAGGCAATTTTGAGAGCCAAATTGGCCTTTGGCTTCCGTCCACAGTCTTTTGCCTTCGCATCGCGAGACACCGTCTCCAACAGGCATGGCATTTCATCCCATCGCACCGCTCCAGGAATTTCTGCAGTGAAACCTCACGCGCCTCGATTCCTCGCCGAAGAACGCCGCGACCCGGGAGCTCGATTCCATGGCGAAGGCGAGGAAGGAGGTGCGTGGAGCTGAGGGCGGAGGGTGGAGGCGCGGAACCTGGAGTAGCTCGAGGGCGCGGCGGAGGACGAGGGCGCAGGACGACACCACCGCGAACGCAGCCTTCCGCCGCGCTCGCTCCGCGCGAGCTCGCACCGCCCGCGGCCGCGCCTCTCCCGCGACGCGCCATCGCAGCTGCAGCGTCTCGACGGCTACGCGAAGCTGCTGCCCGACCGCGGCGCCGCGCGGAACACACCGGCGGCCAGGACGAAGACGCACGCGCCCGTCTCCGGTAACTCGCCCCGGCCGAGCTTCCCCCGCGCGCGACGCCGCCGCGGCTCGTCCACTCCGTAGCTCGCCCCTGCCGAGCTTCCACCGCGTGCGCCGCCGCCGTCGAATGGGAAATCCCTGCTTGGCACCAAGCACAACACGAACGAGCCGATCTCTGCAACTGAATCAGCCCCGTAATCCTCGAATCGGGGGACGGCGACTGCGCAAGGTCACGCCCTCTCGTCAATTCGATGGATTCTATCCACCATTCCATCAGCATGCACTCTCGTCATCAAATCAGATGCAAAGGAAAACAAAAACAAAGCAAAAGGAAAGAATCATCTGGCACTGAAGTGCGTTCCTTGAATGAAAGGCAAAAAATCAACTCGAATCACAGCGGAAGGGAAGGGAAAATCGAGTTGTTGCTGCGTAACAGAACCACCTCAAGGAGACCCTGACTCGGCGCAGCTTCTCTGTCCTTTCCACCGGCGTCTGGCCGGAGTCGCCAAGCTTTGCTAGCTGCGGTCAAAGGCGGTGACGCCTGCGGGCCTGTGGCGTCCCGCTCCGGGACGGCGGGGCGGAGGAGAATCTCGTGGAGCTGGAGCAGCTCGCCCTCTTGCACGCGCCCGCCTCCGCCGCGCCCGCGCAGCTCGCCCGCCGCACGCGCACACGCAGCTCGCCCGCCTCCGCCGCGCCCGCGCAGCTCGCCCGCCGCACGCGCACACGCAACTCGCCCGCCTCCGCCGCGCCCGCGCAGCTCTGCCCTCCGCCCCGCGCTCGTCCTCATCCGCCGCGGCCCCCTCCACGCCCATCGCCGCGCCCATCTCCATCTCCAATCGAACTCGCGCCGCACCGCCGCCTCCAATCGAACTTCACGCGGATGCACCTCGCCGCGGCGCTGGCCGTGGACAAGTCCGGCGTGCTCCGCCAGGCAATCACCCACGCGCCCGGTGGGAACGACACCGCCGCCGCCGACTCCTCCGCCGCGCTCTCCTGTTCGCCGTTGCTCCGCGTCCCAGCTCCTTCCGACGGGCCCACGCTCCAAAATGCATCGGAGGAGAGAGGGAATGTATTTTTAGCTTCCCTCTCTCCTCCCATGCAAAAATAGCTGGTCCATTTGCATGACTGTTGGAGAACAAAATCATGATGCACAGTGTCGTAGATGATGCATAAATGGATTTAGCTTGCATTGTTGAAGTCAGCCTGAGCCTGACTGCGTTTTGCATAAAATTCGAAGTTAAATGTATTTATTATTCGGTGAGCATCATTGAGTTCCAAAATATGAGAATGCTGAGGAACTTTCTTTCCCGTATCAGGATTTCGAAAACCATAGAAAATTGTAGTAGATCTATAACATGAAAATGTAGTCAATAAATAAATTTAACATGAACTTGTTGAATCATCTGCCTTTCCCCTGCTATGATGAAGTTTGCCTTAATCTTGAGCGCGCTCATCCTGGAATCTACGTACCCGACATTAGGCCGCAAACCATCCACTAATCCCTAATGCATGCGCACCATTGATTCTAGAATGAGCGCCCAAGATTAAGGCAAACTTTGCCATAGCAGAGGCCTTTGCATTCAAAACAACTAGAACACATTTCAATTGTCTTTTTATTTACTGACCGTATCACTGACTGTCAAAGATAATGCTATTTTGACTACCCCAGATAGTCCATCAAGAAAGCACGCTAATCCTCCTGAAGCTTTACAATAAAACAATACTTTGAAGCATGTTAAATATGGACTTCTATTGGGATGCCTCTCACCCTTTAGAAATACACATGCAATACTTCAAAGCCTGATTTTTTCAAGCCTAGAGCAGCAAGTATCCATCATTTGAGATAACACGAGACTTTTCTTTGTTCAAGTGATGCCTCCGATATATCAACCTAATATCATAGGCTGATGAATTTATCATAATAATTTTTGAAAACGAACTAAGCCCACAAATGTTTTCCTAAATTTAATAACCAATACAACTATTTACATGTGTTTTAAGGTTTGACTATTGAATTGAATTGAAAATGATCTGTACCTTCTTTCTGGGTGAAAAATAATGATTTTGTAACTACAGGATATAGCAGATAGCCAGATAGGTAGTGGATCCAGGCCCGCAGGTGGGCATAAAAGAAACACGAACACCACATTTGGGTTGGGCTCCGCCAACCTGGTTGTTCCTGAAACTTCTGATCGCATCGCACCAAACCCAACCTGGGCTCCTCACACTCTCTGCAAATCGGGCCCCATATCCTTTTGGGCCTACTTGTCAATGACGAATAAAGCTATGATTAAGGCACATGGCGGAGAGAAGGGGGAAATATTTTGTCGCCGACGGCAAGCACCCGATTTATCTACCACCACCGTCCGCCGTGTGCTCCTCATCGCCGAGATCCACCAAAATCCGAGCTCTAGTCCGCGCGCTACAATGGATTTCTTCAGTTCCGTCTTCTCCGCACCTGCCGCTGCCGAGCACGGCGACGAAGAGGAGGAGGAGGCGCAGGGGGAGAAGCATGAGGGCGAGCAAGAGGCGGAGGCGGGGGAGGAAGGGTCCGGCGGCGGGTGGATCTTCGGCGGGCTGATCCAGACGCTCAAGGAGGAGATTGAGGAGCAGAGGAGAGAGCAGGAGGCCGCGGAGGCGGCCCAGCGGGAAGCCCCTGCGGCGGAGGGGGAGGGGGAGGCTGATTCCGGCGGCGGGTGGATCTTCGGCGGCCTCATCAAGACGCTCGCTGAGGAGATAGAGGCGCAGCGGAAAGAGCAGGATGCAGCCGGCTCTGTGGAGGAGGGAGAAAGGGGAGAAGAGGTGGAAGCGGAAGCAGCGGCGGCGGCAGATGGGGAGGAGTTGGAGGAGGGCGAAGGGGAGGGTTCCGGCGGCGGGTGGAGTTTCGGAGGTCTCATCAAGACGCTCGCGGAGGAGATAGAGTCGCAGCGGAAAGAGAATGAGTCCGCTGCCGCCGCAGAGGAGGGCGAGCTGGAACCCGAGGCAGAAACTGCGGTGGCTGACGAGAGGGACGGAGAAGATTCCGGCGGCGGGTGGAGCTTCGGGGGGTTGGTGAAGACATTCGCGTCGCGGTCGGAGTCGGTGATCGGGGGCTACCGCCGCGACCTCCAGGACCTCGGTTCCGGCCTCCGTGTGGAGACTGCTGCCCTCCGCGCGGCTGCTGCACGAGCAGCTGCTGTGCTCCCTGGTGCTCTAGAGGCTGGTGCATCCGCCGCCTCCGACAGGCTGGAGTCTGTTGGCCAGGCCGTTGATGACCTCGGTGCCGCCGCCGCCGTCCTCCTCTCTCAAGCCAATGTGGCTCTCCAGTCCGCCGAGGCTGATGGCGAGGATGGAGATGGTAACTCTCGACCGTCTGATGCTGCCGCCTCTGGGGCCTCCTGGCGCGCATCCCTGTCAACCAAGAAGTACACAAGGTTCGAGGCCCAGGTCCTCGCGCTGCGTGCCGATCCCACCACGTTCACAGAGGAGCCTGAGGATGCCGAGGGGTTTGCCAAGTGGAGGGGCTCGTTCTCAGTTGATGAGATGAAGAAGGAGATTGAGACGGTGCTCCAGGAAAGCCCTGGACTGGAGAGCTTTGTAGAAAGGCTAGTGCCATCTGTTGTGGACTATGAGATGTTCTGGTGCCGATATTTCTTTGCTGTTGATAAGCTCAAGCAGGCTGAGGATGTCCGAAACAAACTTGTGAGCAGGGCCATGTCGAAGGAAGATGATGAAGAACTTAGCTGGGATGTTGACGACGACGACGACGGTAACAATGCTGTTGATCACAAAGAAGGTGCGAACTCTGTGGGAAAAAATGAGGAACAAGTATCAGACCCTGTTAGCAACATAACAGAGGAGCAGTGGGAAACAAGAAGCAGTGGTTGAAAAGGATTTGGCAAAAGATAAGGATGCGACTTTGGAGGCAGCCAAGGATTGTAAGGTTGAATCCAGTGGTGAGGCATCCACACCGAAGTCGAGCGATGGTTCAGGGCGAGAAGAGAAGGCTGAAGCAGGTGACTCATCTAAGGGGAGTGATTTCTCCGTCGTGTCCCTGCCATCAGCACAGGTGGAAGAAATTAGCTGGGAGGAGATTGAGGATATTGGCGATCCTGATGAGAAGAAAGGGGCAAGTACACGGTCAAGCACTGCTAGCAAAGTGGAGGATCTCCGAAAACGTCTTAATTCCGTGGAAGATGATGAAGACCTAAGTTGGGATATCGATGAGTAGCATGAACCTGTGCAGGCCTGAATTGCCTTTTTTTAAGTTAAAGAAACTACCATAGTTTTGCCCGTTTGGGCATGAATTGGATCAATATGCGATGAATATGAATAGCATTACTGAATTGTCATACAATGTGAATACTGTGATGTTACACTGGCTATTAAAATTTTATGGGGGATGCTGTGATTGATGACTTCCCTTGTAAGATTTTTTATGTAGTGTAGTGTTCTTTTACGGTTGGCATTTTGGTTTCCAATTAGTATTGATTTATTGCAAGTCGAACATACTACCGATACATGTTTGAATATGACGGATGGTCAGAACACCTACATGCTGTCTTCACAGATTCACATTCTGAACATCTGAGTTGTGAAACAATGGCCTCTATTGTGATTAATTTCGTTGAACATACTGTGGTACAAAGGATTGGTAGTTTCTACCTTGCATGCTTGAACTTAATTACAAGTGCTTTACAAGTTGAGGTAAATAAATGGTTCACTGTGAAGCTGATAAGGCCTTTTTGCCCTCATTCAGACTCTATATTGTACTCGTATATGGTATGGATAAGCACTTTCCGATTCCGATTGATGCAGCTGCGTTGCACGAGTTGCCAAAAACGCAGCAGTGACGGGCCGTATTCAGCGAAGAGTCTGAAGGAGTGGGCTTTGGTGGACTGGGGCTTTTTTCGACCTGGTGGATTTGAGCGCCTGGATCGCCGCCCGTGACTGACGAGGATCCGAATCTCGTCCCTTTTCCCTGCCGGCGGCGACTCGGCGAGCAGCGCGCGACGCCCGTCGCCGGCGATTAGCATCCACCAGGTACGCCCGCACCTACTATCTTGTATTTGTTTGCAAAATTTATCGGGTGTACATGTACACCCATATCCGATACTAAGCCCGATATTAGGGTTCGCGCTTCCGTGCAGCTCGTAAAAAGGAAATTTGATAGATAAGTTTTGGTCTTCTGAGCTCAGAATTATTCTCCCATCGACAGACTCCCCGCTCTTTGAACTGCTAGAGGCAGGATGGAGGCAAAACTAGCATTCGCGCAGGACAGCCCGCCGCTGTCCATCATCTCTGCTGCCAAGATTGCTAGTGTTTCGCTGACAATGGATCCTAGCCTCGCATCAGGCGCGGTGCCCACGTTACACCTTAGTTCTGGGTAAGTTCTCTATCTGATGGATTGTTACCTTGTATTTTTATGTTTAGTAAAACTAGCCTTGGCTTTAGGTTTCTACATAGCTGCCTGTAATTGAATGAGATAGCATGTTCAGTTCATATTCATAGGGCTGTAGTTCAACACTAGCTTCACTGGCATGCGTCATGTTTGTATAGTTGCCGTAATTGTTGGAGGTGCCAAGCCGAGATTAATGCATAGGGCTGTTTAGATCGCATCCTGGGATTTGACGGAGCATCTTCAAGCATTCTTATTTCTGCAGCTCGTTTTCTGAAAAATTGTCACTATAGTCATGGCTTGGGATTTTTTTTTTCTTTATCTTTCATGTAAAAAAGGTCATTGGAATGTGAAGCTCTCAATCGGAGCTTTTTATCTTTGGTGGAACGATTTGTTGTATTGCTCTGATAGTTGATTATCCTTGACAAAATTTCTGTTTGTGGGTTATAGTTTCTTGGTTAAATTGTTATTCTGTGCAGGGATTTTATCCATGGCATCAACACAATTCTCCGTTACATTGCTCGTGTTGCATCTGTCTCCAGCTTCTATGGCCGCAATGCTATTCAGGCGTCACATGTATGTTTTGGTCAGCTGTATGCTATAAAAGTTGTTGTGGTTGTCTTGTTATTCTAAGTTGTTGTGATACATCTGTAGGTTGATCAATGGCTTGAGTATGCCCCGGTCATTCTTTCGGGCTCTGAATTTGAAGCTGCTTGCTCATTTCTAGACGGATACTTGGCATCTCGAACCTTTTTGGTTGGCTATAGTATGTCAATTGCCGACATTACAGTATGGTCGAATGTCGCAGGTGAATGTCTTGCTTCTTTGATTGCTATGTAAATTTATTTTCTAAAGAACATATTGTTTAACTGGAGTATATGCTAATCGTTGTTAGGAACTGGCCAACGATGGGAAAGTCTGAGAAGGTCCAAGAAATATCAAAACCTTGTTCGCTGGTTCAACAGCATAGCCTTGGACTATGCAAGCACTCTAGGTGAAGTTGTATCAGCTTATGTTGGGAAGCGAGGAATTGGAAAATCTCCAGCACCAAGCCTGAAAGAAAAGGTGCATGATTCAAAGGAGAACACCTCAGGTCCTGAAGTAGATCTTCCGGGTGCAAAAGTTGGGGAGGTTTGTGTTCGTTTTGCTCCGGAGCCTAGTGGGTATCTCCACATTGGTCATGCAAAGGCCGGGCTGTTGAATAAGTACTTTGCAGAGAGGTATAAAGGACGTCTAATAGTTCGCTTTGATGACACCAATCCTTCGAAAGAAAGCAATGAGTTCGTTGAAAACGTTCTGAAGGATATTGATACACTGGGAATCAAGTATGATGTTGTTACATACACATCAGATCATTTCCCAAAGCTAATGGAAATGGCTGAAAGTCTGATTAAGCAGGGTAAGGCATATGTTGATGACACACCAAAGGAGCAAATGAGGAAGGAGAGGATGGACGGTGTGGAATCTAAATGTAGGAACACCACTGTTGAAGAAAATCTAGCATTGTGGAGAGAGATGGTTAATGGAACTGAAAGGGGTATGCAGTGCTGTGTACGGGGTAAACTTGACATGCAAGACCCTAACAAATCACTCCGGGACCCTGTTTACTATCGTTGCAACACTGACCCCCATCATCGTGTTGGTTCAATATACAAGGTTTATCCAACATATGACTTTGCTTGTCCGTTTGTTGATGCTTTGGAAGGAGTTACTCATGCTCTTCGTTCAAGTGAATACCATGACCGGAATGCACAGTACCATCGCATCCTTCAAGATATGGGTCTGCGGAGGGTAGAAATATACGAGTTCAGCAGGCTGAATATGGTTTACACCCTTCTTAGCAAGCGTAAGCTTCTCTGGTTTGTACAGAACAAGAAGGTGGATGACTGGACTGATCCACGCTTCCCTACTGTACAAGGCATAGTGCGCCGTGGCTTGAAGATTGAAGCATTGATACAGTTTATACTTGAGCAGGTAATCATCCAATAAGTTGATTTTTCTGACCTTACAATTATATGAATGCCGTTTTCTTAACTTATACTTTTTTTGTTTGTGTGTGTGTTTTCCTTTCCTCAAAGGGTGCTTCAAAAAATCTGAATCTAATGGAGTGGGATAAACTGTGGACAATCAATAAGAAGATAATTGATCCTGTGTGTGCAAGGCATACTGCGGTGCTGAAAGACCAGCGTGTACTATTGACTCTTACTAATGGTCCAGAAAAACCATTCACTCGGATCTTACCAAGGCATAAGAAGTATGAGGGTGCTGGAAAGAAGGCCACAACCTTCACAAACAAAATCTGGTTGGAATATGCTGATGCATCAGTCATCAGTACTGGTCAGGAGGTCACTTTGATGGATTGGGGTAATGCAATCATTCAAGAAATTAAGACAGAGAATGGATTAATTACTCAACTGGTTGGTGAACTCCATCTTGAGGGCTCAGTTAAATTGACTAAACTGAAGCTAACTTGGCTGCCTGATATTGAAGACCTCATATCTATATCTTTGGTTGAATTTGACTACCTGATTAATAAGAAAAAGGTAAGACAAAAGGTAGAAAAAAAGAATGTTTATCTGCTACAATAGTTACAGTTGTGCATAATTGACCGCCTTTGCACTTGGATAGTCTATAATTTTATCTCATATCCGTAGCATAATTGATTAGTGTTTTGAAGTACGAGTTGAATGCACATCTCATCTTTTCTCAGTACATATATCTCAGATGTGTAGCATCGTTGATTGTTTGTCTTGAATTATGAATTGAGTGCCCAACTTTTCTCTCCTCAACATTCTAAGCTTTTGCATGGACTGCTTGCCATGAAAGTCAACATGGTACTGGAGAAGCTTAAAGAGTTTTGAGGGAAGTGGGTAATCTTGTGAAACTAAGTTCTGTACTTGTTGGAGCATGTATTATTTACACATGGAATGAAGTTTTCTTGGATGGATGGTCTCTTTCAACAAAACCATTTACACTGCCTTGTTTCATGTTTAAGTGGCATCTACTTGTGTTTTGAAACCTATCTGGCCTTTTCGCAGCTGGAAGAAGATGAAGACTTCATTGATAATCTTAATCCTTGCACTCGGCGAGAAACTCCAGCTCTTGGTGACCCGAACATGCGGAATCTCAAACAAGGAGAAATCATACAGCTTGAAAGAAAAACATACTACCGGTGTGATGTTCCATTTGTCCGGACGTCCAAACCCATTGTTCTTTTTGCAATACCAGATGGCCGGCAACAATCTGCAGTGAACTAGGATTCTTGATTTGTTTCTTTGGCACATGAATCAGGAGTTAAAGTGGTTCAACTACTGTATTTTGCATTTACGGACATGTTCTTTGAGATGTTATTCCAGATCTTTTGTAATGCTCGAAACTTGGATGCCATTATGTCAGGACACTATTGACAGTGTTGTTTTACATGTTTTTCTGGCAACTGTTAATGTAATCTGTAAACTCTTTTTTTTTTTGCAAGGGAATGTAATCTGTAAACTTTAATCTGCCCATCTTTCACATATCCTGGTGAAATCCCGTTTTTGCTTTAGTGCAATCGATTTGCATTCTGACAACTAGGAATTATGAAACGATATGGAATAATAAAAGATGCCGTGTGCCTCTTCTGTTTGTGCTGACCCGTGCCTGAAGGATTATTATTTTGAACTTTTAAATATAACTCTTTGGCATAACCCAATGTTCCCAGAAAGTGTCCGATATATAATATCAGCACAACAAAAATATTATCCTTCCCTTCTTGCTTGGAAAACATATCTTTCATCCGAAACAGTACTGCAAACTTCTGAGATACCAATTGCAATTGCTATATGTACAGTACTCTTTACAGTTTATGAAATAAAACTGAATGCAGAACATTCCACATCATGTCAGCGGTCTACATTGAAATTGCTATGAGTCGAGTTTGATAACAATAACATGACCAAAAAAAACCGAAAATAGTGCACTAGGAGGTATGAGTCAGTGGAACCCAATTTTCGTTATTGCTACGTTTGAAGAAAACAACGCACAGAGAAAAGGCCCATGAGCTCAAAATGCTACTTCTTCAGACTGCTCTCAAGTCGTTCTATAGCAGCACCCACACGGCTTTGATTTCCTTTTTCCTCTGTCAAATCAGATGGCGATTTCGAATTTGCAATCTCAAGTCTGGCCTTTTCTGCTAGCTTCAGCTGTATCCAACCTGTAGGAGAATTCACAAGGCAGGTGAATGAGAAACAAGTAACTACCAATAGATTTGTTGGGCTAACACAATATACAATGACCATGAGTCGCAAAAAATGGATCCACAAAAAGCAAAGACTCTGTGAAAGTAACTCTTGTACTATCATGTACACAATTCCTGTATTAATACTGTTTCCAATCCTTGAACATATTCTACAATTAACAAATGGTTGTTTGGCACCAAGATGAAAAGGCATTAGTAGACAGACACAAGGCAGTACGCAATCATGACAGCAGGCTAAGCTGAACTGGAAACAAGATGCGTCTACTCACCACATAACAAATAATTAGATTCAATGTCATAATGGAATTGAGGGTTACTTTTAAGCATGGAGTGAGGGAGTTGCCAAAGATTCTAAAGCAATCATTTAACTTGTAGGGTTCATTGTGTTCAATACTGTCACAGAAAATGCTAGGGTGTATCTGAATATTCCATTACTTGGCCCATAATTAAGGACATGAACTAATAATACCTTTACAATTTCTAGTGCAGGGTGCAGAAATAAGTAATCAAATTCATGATGAGATGAAAATACCAAGGGGAAAGCATATTCCAGCGCCAAGAACAGATCCAACCAGTACATTCCTAGCACGCCACATCATTGAACCTGGTACTGAAGATACACAAACATCAGTTCAAAGGAATCTTGTGACAAAATAACAACCTTTATGAACATGATTAAAAGTACCCATAAGTGCTTTAAGTTGCTGTTCATTTCATTTTATTCTTTTTGGATGAATGCACGGTATTGTTGGATGTTAACATGTCTTTCTGTTATCCAAATATCCAAAATATTTTTTTGACAAAATTCGATTGAACAACGAAGTCCACGACGGAGTGTGGCGAGAGGCATACATATAAGCCCGAAAGCAGCAGCTGTAGCAGAGCCAGCTCCAGCAATGTTGAAGACATCATGAACCCCACGATTCTCAATAAGAAGGTTTTGTATGCCAAAGAAAGTAGCAGTAAACATCCCAAGACGAACACCACCAACTAGAGACCCTTTGGCCACACGGATGAACCTCTTCTCCATTGCGTCTCTCATCAATCTATACTGTTCGCGCTTGTCTGTGGTACTTCCCATCTTCAGCATCACCTCCGCATCCTTGCTCTGCAAAAATACACAATACATTTCTGTCAGGTGCTTTTAGCCCCCGAAAATCAGGGAGGAAAAGGTTGTGATAAATATTCTGGTTGCTCATGATAGAGAGAATTATCTGCCTTATCAAAATTGTGGACAACTCAACAGTTGAAGGATACCTAATTTTGATTGGATCCTATATTCATAGATTTAATTGGTGTTATTCTACAAACAATTGCGGAATTTGTTCACGCGTTTCTGCACCAAAGATGCCTACAACAGCTAAAGACCAGTCCATCCATTTCAGTTCAGCTGAAATGTGAGGGAGCTGAAATATGAGGAGCAGAACAGCAGATAATGCGCGCTAGGATTAAACTATGGAGGAATTTTTTTAAAAAATGAATGCAAATCGTCCATGAATAATTCATCTCAGTAGCACACTCGATTGTGCGATGGCATCACGGCAAAAGCATCAGTGCCCACTTACGACGGAGGCGGTGGCCTCCCTGCTCCCACCATAGAGCAGCCCCGCGAAGACCCCGACGAGGGTGGCCGTTCCCCAGTTCACCGTTCCCACCGCCGAAGCCCTCGAGGGCGAGCTTGCCGCCTCCATTTTCTCCCCTGCATCCTCCTGGACCACCCGTCCCCACAAAAACGCGTTACAATGGAGCAAAAAGAAGAGACTAAACTACGCTTCGACAAGAAGCAGAAGCGCGGGGCGCGGGTCGAACCGTGGGAGGGGGCGGCTGCGGTGACGGCGGCTCGGCGGGAGGAGGCGTCGAGGCAGGCATGCCGATCGGGCACGAGAAGCAGAGGACTACGGAGGAAGGCTACTGTATTTAGAACAAGAACGAGAGAAGATATTTGGGCGCACGGGGTGCAGTCGCCGGAGAACGGCGGGCAGCGACAGCGGTGGTGCGTCGCGGCGGCGAGATCGCAGCGCTGGGGGCGAGGAGTGGAAGTGGTGGAGAAATGGGAAGGACGAGCGAAGTGTGTGGGTTTTTGCCTGTGGGCTGGGCTCGGCCCATGTGGTGACGTAATGGGCCACAAACGGTGCCGTCGTCGTGACATATTTGCGCCCACACTGAGGGCCCGTTTGGAACACAGGATTTTTGGAGGATTTTTGGAGGAATTCGTTCCTCAGGAAAGGATTCGCGTAGATGCGTTTGGAATGGAGGAAAGCATCGTTCTTTTCGTGAGGAAAGGAAGCGTAAGCAGCCAATTTCACGGGAAATAATTCCTCCACTCAGACCCAAGGGAAACGCTCGCTCACTCGCTCTCCCCTGTAACTGCGTTCCTCTCTCCCTCCCGCCATGGCTGAAACCTAGAGAAAAATTGGCTCGAATCCACTGAAGGAAAGCTCTGGGGCTCGTTTAGATTAGAGGAAAATTTTTCCTTTCCTGCGTTTTTCCTGTGAAATTGAACTGTTTCCTGTGAAATTCCTGTGCGATTCCTGGAAATTCCTGCGTTCCAAAGGAGGCCTTGCTGGGATGAACGGGGTGCCGTTGTGACCCCTAAAATGGAGAGATGGTGTAAGCGCAAGATGATTTTTGCTGGTTAATTAATAGACTAATAAGGGCCTGTAGTGCCACTACAAGTCGAAAGAGAGAGAAGAAGGGTGACAATGGAGAAGGAGGCGGCGGCTGCTCCAGACCGATTTGTTGTGGCGATGAGTTAGGGGCGGCAATGAGTTAGGGGGATGGGCTATAGATAACAGAATGGATGGGCCGTCAAATTAAAGGCAGCCCGCTAGCATCATTAGTCCTTTGTCTATTTTCCTTTCTTTGTTCCCATTAATAACCGTTATTACTGACTAATAATTGATGCTTAACGTACCACTATGTGTAACGGTCATTTTCTTGTTCAACAGAAGATTATTCACAGCTAAAAACTTCCTGCAATCCAAACGGCAAAAGTTTCTCATTCCTATGTTTGTATTCCTGTGGTTTTCTCCTCTTCTTCATTCCTGTGTTTTCTCTATTCCTGTGTTTTTTCCTATTCCTGCATTTTGCATTCCTCTGTTCCAAACGGGCCTGAAGCTCGACTTCGAAATGGTGCGCTTCCCTTGAACACGAAAAACGGAAAGCCTTGAACCGTTCTTTGATTGACCGACCAGTTCACCCAGAGCTCCCAATCCGCACCGTATATCTTTCTGTGAAAAATTAATTCTACGTTTTCAATTTCAATCCCGTGGAGAAGCACGGGTTTATTTGTACACATGTTTAGGAACCTTTCGTTTGTGCGCGTATGATGCAAAACATCAGCTTGTTTGGAATGGTTGCTGTTCCAGAGCTGCTCCCTGTACTGCAGCATGTACGTCACCGTACGTACAAAGCTATGTCTCTCTTACACGGCCTCCTCGACCTACACAGTCACACAGACACATGGCTTCCAGGGCACAAGTATATAGCTACATGTACTTACAAAGCTCTGTAGTTAATCGTCAGTCTGGAATGCACACGCGTACAGCATGTCCTGCGTCACGCATGCGTGCAAAACGGTACTAGTACGGTTAGCTTCGATCAGAACGACGGCTCCGGCCGGCCTGATCGTCGTCACAGCTTCACCCCGGCGCGCTTCTTGTCTTCCAGCGCCGCCGGCAGCCGCTGCTCGAACCTGTCCAGGAACGCCGCCCACTCGTCGCCGCTCAGGTGCCCGAACGACACGTGCTTCCGCCCGCCCGAGAAGGTCGCGCCCTCGCCGTCGGGCGAGGGGGATGGGAGGGACGGCAGCGGCGGGCGGACGGAGTCGTGGCATTCCTTGCAGAGTGTCTCGAGCGCGCTCATCCCCTCCTCCATCGCCGACACCTCGCGCGTCATCATGTCGCCGATGTCTGTGAGGCAGAGCCCCGCCGCCGCCGCGCGCTTCAGGAAGATGGTGCACAGGGTGAGGATCCGGATGGCGGGCTCCTTGAGCGACGGCAGCTCGGCGCGGAGCATCTCGGCGTCCTCAAACGGGTCCAACGACGCGACGTAGGCCAGCTCGTCGTCGGAGAACGGCAGCGACGCCTGCGGCCAGTGCAGCCACTCGAAGTACGGGTCGTCGAGCTGCTCTGGCAGGCACAGGCCGTGGTCGATCGGCACGAGGTCCAGCAGCGGCGGCGAAGTAGCCGACCGGCCGCCGTCGTCCGGCGGGTTCTTGACGAGGATGTTGCCGGCGTGGCGGTCGATGTTGAGGAGGCGGACGTCGAGGATGCCGACGCGGTGCACGGACGCCACCGAGAACCGCGACGGGCCCAGCTCGCCGGCGTCGTACTCGTGCGCCACGAACCGCTGGATCGACGCCATGGTGGTCGGCGACGCGGGGCGCGAGATCTTCACCAGCGCCGTCGGCTCCACGCTGGCGAAGCCGCCGTGGTCGAGGAGGAACGCGGCCACCTCCCGCAGCACGGCCTCCCGCGCGTACCCACCCGTCCCGTTCGACCCCGCGGCGGCGGAGGAGGAGGAGTCGCCGTCGTTGAGCGGCTTGATCACGGCGACGTGCTCGCCGGACCGGCCGTCGTTGAGCAGCAGCGCGCCGCCGAGGCCGTTCTGCGCCGGCACCAGCCGCGTTCCCGACAAGATGGCGCCCGCGGCCTCCGCGATGAGCTCCCGCACGCCGCGCGCGTTGCGGCCCGCGACGACCTCCACGCGCGGCATCTTCTTCTCGGCCTGCTCCGCGTGGTGGCTGCCGCCGCCGACGACGGTCGTGAAGCACGGGGAGGACTGGGTCCGGCGCTTTGGGGAGAGGCCGGTGTGGCCGCCGTCGCCGTCGCCGTGCTCCTGGTGGTCCCTGTCGAGCTGCGCGACGGAGCGGAGGCGGCAGTGACGGATCCGAGCGGCGGGAGGCTTCAGGTCGTGGCAGTGGCCAACCGCGATTGCCATCGATCCTTCCCTCCGGCGCCGGCGGGAAACTAGCCGGTGGCGGGCGCCGGCTACATACAAATTCATGCATTCACATACATGCAAACCATCGCAATCAACCTCGATCACTGACAATCTAGAACAACAATTGCGACTTGATAAGCATACCTTTTTCGTTTGTATCTCAGGCTTCTTATTACAACAACATGTCGACCGAGAGATCTCCGGCTACATTCAGATTGCGAGATCAGTAGCAGCAGCCGGTCAGCGAAGACGACGACGACGAGGGCAGCAGCACGGCGGCGGGAGCACGAGGCGCAGGCATGGAAGATATCGAAGCTCGGTGGCGTGCGATGCAGCAGCTTCCAACAAAGAGCACACGGATGCGTCACGTTGTCCTGAACCGAGCAGAGACGAAGGCAGGGAGAAGGCGAATCAAGCTCTCCGGCCCCCCGCCGGCCGGCCGCCTCCCACCGCGCGCGCCGCCGACCACCACTGCTCGTCACGGTTCTCCGCTATGAATCCCTATGGCACCTGGGTAATAATTACAAAGTATGGGTGGCTCTCCTCCTCCCCTGCATGCGACCGTCTAATCTCTTCCCTTCCCTCCGCGCGCGCGGCTGGGAGGAAGGAAAGGAAGGAGAAGAAAGAAGAAGCTCGGAGAAGCGGCGCCAACGACTGCCTATTTTTGCAACCCGGGAGGTCGTCGCGGTGTACATATAAGATCGGGCGGTTTCATCCATCCATCGATCGGTGTCCGTTGCGCGGACGGACGCTAAATTTGGCGGTCCGCGTCGCCCCTGCGCCGCGCACCCGCCATGGACGCGCATGGCGTGTGGCGAGCCGAGTTTGGTGGGATGGGAGCGCGGGAGAGGAGGCGTGATTGCGCCTCCGGCACTCGGATGATCAACGTGATGAAGCAGAAGCAGTGTCGGCGAGAAGTTGGGCGCGCACGGCTCGGCCGTGAACTCGTTCGAATTTTTTTTATTTTTAATCGATTTTTTTATTATATTTTTATTAATAACCGTCCGTTTTCGAAATTTGCAAGACTAGTCGCCCAATCGCCCGTCTATTGGGCGATAAGAGCTTATCGCCCGGCCGACGGGCGAGAAGAAGTGCGATGGGGCCTAGTCGCCCTGAAGCAGGGCGACAGGACTCTTGTCGCCCGGCAGTTGGGCGACAGGTTACTGTAGCTACTCTTGTCGCCCAACAGTGGGGCGACAAGAGTACTGTAGCAATTTTTTATTTTTCGAAACCGTCGCCATCACAGTCCACAAAGTCACGTAGTCAAAAGCTAGAACGCGACAAGGCACAGGTCCGGTCGATTCCTCCACCGGAATCTTCTCGTGTTTATCGGGCTCTCTTTGCTCTAATTATCCGCACGCACGCAAGCAGACAACGGCTATCAGATCAGCACTGCTCGACGTATGTGGAATACATTGCATATATACTACACCAGCAGTCCAGCTCCATTATTCGGGCATTGAGCAGTCCAAGAAGCAAAGGATAGGGTGGAGAGAGAACGAGAGGGACAGCCATGGAGGGAGGCGTCCATGAGTTCGACGGCTCCACGTTCAAGGAGTGCTTCTCCCTCACATGGCGGAACCCCTACGTCCTCCGCCTCGCCTTCTCCGCCGGCATCGGCGGCCTCCTCTTCGGCTACGACACCGGTGAGCAGCCGCTCGTTCTTGCTTCGTTGGTTTCTGAAACCAGCTCAATTGTTCAGGCTGCTGCTGTCACTGTAGCTTCACTTGGCTAAAAGATGCCCTTTTTATGTTCGTGTAATCGAGTTATAGGCTTTTTCGACCTGCGAATTATTTGACAGAGCTCGAATGATTGTGTTGTGGTGATTAGTGGCTGAACTGTTTCAGTATCTGGATGAAAAGTGTTGGCGACATCGTGTCTGGTGATTAGTGACGTGAGCTCTAGTTGCTGCTCAGTTTTTGTGTGTGCAGGTGTTATTTCGGGAGCTCTGCTTTACGTCCGTGACGATTTCCGTTCGGTTGACAGGAACACATGGCTCCAGGTAAAATTCAAGTGATGCAATCTTACATGTGACGAACCGGTGAATTGAGCGATGTGTTCCTGTCAACCGGCATCGAGGAGATTCCGGTGGAGGAATCGACCGGACCTGTGCCTTGTCGCGTTCTAGCTTTGACTACGTGACTTTGTGGACTGTGATGGCGACGGAAAATAAAAAATCGCTACAGTACTCTTGTCGCCCCACTGTTGGGCGACAAGAGCCTGTCGCCCAAATGCCGGGCGACAAGAGTCCTGTCGCCCTGCCTCAGGGCGACTAGGCCCCATCGCGCTTCTTCTCGCCCTTTGGCCGGGCGATAAGCCTTTATCGCCTTATGGACGGGCGATTGGGCGACTAGTCTTGCAAATTTCGAAAACGGGCGGTTATTAATAATAATATAATAAAAAAATCGATTAAAAATAAAAAAAATTCGAACTCGTTCAAGCCGGCGCATGGGCCAAGCCGTGTAAGATGACAGCCCAATAAAAATTCGGACTAGAAGTTCGGTTCACGGCCCGGGTAAGATCACGGCCCAAATAAAAACAGGGCAGCTCCGAATTTTGTTTGTTCTTTGATGGAACGAGCAAAAAAACCGTCAGCGATTGATGGTAACTTGCGCCGTTGGTGAGGCGGCGCGCCGGCGAACCGCGAGCACGACACGATGCATGCCGGCCAACATAAACGCGGTCATGTGCCTCTCCCTTTCCCGCCCGTCGATGGCGACGGCGCATGCAGCACGACGGACTCGACGCTCACGCGGTCACAGAAATGGCTTCCAACCTGGCGAAAACGAACGTGGACCACGAAACAGGAAACCCTCGTGGTGCCTCGCACTGCTAGCTCCAAAAAGGTTGATAGCTCGTTACTGGTGACTGCGACGTCTGCAAATTAACAAAGAGCCGCCATGAGACATGCAAATCAACCATTTATTGCCAGTTTGCCACTACGCAAAACAGCCCGCCAATAGCTTGCACGAACAGCAACGTTTCGCGACGCGGACAGCAGGAGAAGATGAAGATGAGTTCAGGTCCTTGTCCCCCATCATGCCCATTACCACACAGATGATGAGTTGAAGTCTCAGTGTTCAACCGCAGGCCACGGTTGGGGCCTCACTAACTGATAACTAACTCCAACTGGATCAAAGTGGGCGCCATCACTCAACCCAATTATACTCGATCGCCAAGTTTTTCAACCAACGCAATGGTCTAAACGCCAAGACAAGACCACACACATGATGATTATCTTATCTTGCGTGCGCTAGTGCCGTGACCGGGAAACCCAACACGGGAACATGGGGGGCGCGCGGCCACCCGCTGCTCGCCAGCGCCGCGCTCATGTTCTCACGTCACGGGCGAAGCTACCCGCGTCCGCAACATGCCACCGCCGCCTGCCTGATGTGCCGCTGATTGCTCGGACGCGGAGGACGGCAGGGGCCTACCCGGCGCGGCGGCGAGCCATACAAAAACGGGGCCGTGGGGTCGCGACCACCCCGAGCTGTCGGACCCGGCGGCCACGTCGATCGCGCGGATCGAATCGAGCCCGAGGAAATGTGCGCGGCCAGGAATCTCTCGGCCTCGGCAGCCGCGCCGCGCCGGGGGCACACGGCGTGCGACTCCGTGCAAAGGACAAGGACGGGTTTGGGGTCCTGCCACGAACTCTTTTTCGCTTTTGTCGACAGAGGAGAGAAGGGAATATCGTATCCGGTGTCGTAGAAGAAGTGGGAGAGGGAACAGAGAATGTCACAGCTCGAGTAGATCGTAGAGTATGGTGCACTCCTTGCGGCGTTTAGCCGGCGGCGCCGACAATCTTTTCTGCTTATCTATTGCTTTTCCCTTTTTGGCAGCGCAGTTCAAATTCAAAGGTGTCATTTTGAGCTACTGACCTCAAGCCCGCGTCGCCGTTCAGTAAATGGTCAAAGTTTGCGGAAATGTGCATAGCACCAGTGCTGTCCTCTTGGTGAGTGCCCTGCCCATGCTCTGCTCGAATGCAAACCCATTGGCCGGAGAAGCCTCCACTTTTGTGCCTGGATACGATCCTCTGGGTACACCATGATCGAAGATATTTCATACCTTCGCGTTTGTTCGTTTATCGTGCCAAAGTGGGGTGGGATCAGGATGGGGGAGATTAGCGATGGGATCAGTGCTTAGTAGTGGCGCACCATGATGTAATGCATCGATCTCGAAGATCGTTGGTGGTCCAATATCAGAAATAAATAAATAAAATTTGAATCGCGTAAACTTTGATGTAGCAGCATAATTACACTTGCCCACTAATCAGAAGTCGCCGTCAGTGAATTGAGGAACTGACGAACCGCATTCTTTGATTTAGAGCGGCAGGCATTGCCGAGATGAGCAACCTTACAATTCCTGTTCCCCTGAACACCTTGCACGATCGAATATAATCGAATCACAACAAATAGATCTGGATCACGGCGCACAAATATATTGATCGGCGCCGACGATAATAGTAGAGAAGAGGAGGAGAAGAAAAGAACCGAAGAAATCAGCCAAGAGAATCGGACGGACGCTCAGGAGCTGTTGACCTGGCGGCACTGCTTCCTGATCTGTCCCTTGGTGCCGGTGAGCACGTCGACGCGCCCCATCTTTTTCATGGACATGGAGAATGCGGCGTAGAACTTGATGGGGTTGGTGAGGTCGGCCACCATCTGCGCGGCGGCGGCGTTCTGCATGAGCGCGGCGTCGGACGCCAGCGTCCCCTGCTTCCGCTGCACGTTGGTGTAGTAGGTGCTGTCGAACTTGACCGGCGTGGTGCCGTCGAGGTTGACGGTGGAGCCCGCCGTGGAGGTCGACGGGTTGGGGCACGTGGTCATGAGCGTCTGCGCGTACGCCGAGTCCAGCAGCGGGTCGACGGCGGTGGCGTTGCCCTGGTACAGCCTGGGCGTGACGCTGGAGCAGCTGGCCACACCGATGGTGTGCGCGCCGGAGAGGG
Organism: Eragrostis nindensis; assembly: GCA_012490785.1. Taxonomy (NCBI): domain Eukaryota; kingdom Viridiplantae; phylum Streptophyta; class Magnoliopsida; order Poales; family Poaceae; genus Eragrostis; species Eragrostis nindensis. The sequence goes on along the minus strand of JAAXCT010000437.1, from coordinate 399,230 downwards.
CGACGAGGTCGGTGAGGTTGAGCCCGCGGTTGGTGAAGCTCTGGAGGATGCCGTTGAAGCCCGCGAACGGCGACGGCAGCGCGCCCGTGTTGGACGCCAGGGACACGGTGCCGTCGCGCCGCCCCGTCTCCACCTGCCAAAGCGACGACGGGAACTGGACCGACACGGCGTCGCGCGCGGCCAGCGCGACGATGTCGGCGCAGGAGACCACGCCCGGGCACACCTGCTCCAGCCGCGCCTTGATGGCGTCGATCACCTCGTAGCCGCCCACCGACAGGTTGGGCCCCGCCGTCTTCTCGCTCTGCGCAACGTCCAGCAGGATCGACGCGTCGCAGCCCTGTATCGAGACACAGCAGTCAGTTCAGCTACAACAGCGAGCAACAGAACATGGCGAGCGAAACGATCCATCGACGACAGCGACAGGACGCGGTGAATGGTGACGCGCCTGGCGGCCGGGTGGTTTGAAATTTCGCGGACAGGCGCAAAGGGCCAACAAGGCGCGCGACCGCCGTACCCGGCGCGGCAGCCTTGATAGCTGTCGCGCGCCATGCATGGGGATGGGATGATGGGTGGTGGTGTGGTAGGGCTCGGCGCGCATGTGAGCGCAGCGGCAGTGGGGGAAAAAATGACAAGATTCGCCATGCTCCCCCCTCCCTCACGCTCGTACGTAATTTTGGGGATAGGAGTAGTTTTTTGCTTGCGTTTGTCGCTACCGCCTACCGCCAACCGGGGAAAGGAGGATGGTGCCGTAATGCTTACATATACTTCGGATAAAGCCAGTACACGAGGAAAAGAAAAGGTGAGTAGGAGTTGAATACAGCAGCCACCACATTGCCGAGCGCACTGTGCTGGGTTCTTGCTCTGCTATGCTCCAAACAAGCCTGACTGACTGAAACTACTGGCAACCCAACAGCCACGGTAAAAATGTGTCGCGGCCGGTCGGTCAGTCTAGAGTATCTGTGTGTATGCAGTCTCCGTATGAAAGCAGTATGCAAGCAACGAATACGCAAGTGCTATTTGGCCGGCGCCTGAATCTGCATGCTCTCTGACCAAGCCAGGCTGCAGTTAGATTTTTGGGCTGATTTGAGCGCTTGTATCTAGCTGATGCCGTGGATCGATACAGTTAGAGATGCGGTATTCCTGGGGGAGGAAGGGGAAACTGCCGAGGCGGAGGCGGCGTCTCTGCCAGCCCTGGCGCCGGCTGGACGCCGCGCCGGCGACAAGGCGAGTGGAGAAGAGCTTGACTCGAGCAGCTGAGGTCGCAAGTAAATACAGCATGGAGCGAGCGAGGTGAGCGGCGACACTTACATTGACGAAGCAGTCGTGGAAGTGGAGGCGGAGGAGCTTGGCGGGGAGGGTGGCGTTGCGGGCGACCATCTGCTGGGTGATGCTGCGGACGATGGATTCCGCGTTGGGGCAGGTCTTGGCGTAGAAGTTGTAGGCCAAGCCCGGGTTGGTCTCGAGCAGCCCCGCCTTTGCGCAGCTCAGTAAATGGCAGAGGACCACGGCCGCGCACCACCACGCCGTCGCCCCTGCTCGCCACCGGCCCTCCCCTGCTGCTGCCGTTGCTGTGGCCTGTCGCCCCCTCATCTCCTCCTCCTCTCTCTTCTTAACTCAGATGTGGCAACAGTGAGTGATCTCAGATAGAGAAGACGGAGGAAGGGCCGGTCTGGCTCGCGAGTGATGAGTGTTCGGCGATGAATGACAGTGTCATTAAGGGGGTGGCTGGGCGCTGCCTTTTATAGATAGTCTCAGCAGCAGTTGCGGTCCGCGCCGTGGAGCTGAGTACTGCTTGCTGCTTGTGCGCGCGCGCGTTACGGGCGGCGGCGGCAGCTTTGCGCGAAAGCAAAGGGACGAGGCTTCCGTTTCCGTTCCGTTCGTCACCGGACCGGATGTCACCACCAGTCGCACAGCCAGCCAGCCAGGCAAGCAGGAGCTAGCTAGGCCGCAACAGTGATGTGGCGGGTCTGGCTAGCTTAGCTGTGCCGTGCCACGCCAACTTGCGTGCTTTGTTTATGGTTTCGGTTGGAAGGGACGAGAGAACGCGCGCCATGCATGATTTGTCCGTGTCATGCAGCTGCAGGGCACTGTGGTGGTGGTGGTGGATATCCCGTTGGTGAGCCACGCGCATTCGCCATATGCAGCAACCAAACCGAGCAATGAGTTCATCATTCATTGCAACTTTGCAAGGAACAAGTGCGACCTGACGCTAATGCGACGGCGCAGGCACAGAGGGGTTCTGTGACCGAGCGTAGAATTTCGGATTACAGGGCGTAACAGAACATTTCGACTGCTCGACACACGCTAATAAAATACGTGCACGTTCCATTGTACGTTAGCGTGACCAGCGAGGCCGTGTCCACACAGTGCATGCAAGGGAACGAATGGCTCGGGCGCCTGGGGGGACGTGTAAGTACACATGGATTGCCACATGTGGGTCAGGATGCGCATGTGCCCAAAGGAGACGATGTTAGGTGGCCTTTTCTTTCCCCGCCGTCGGCCTGTTCTCGGCTCTTCTCCCCCTCCCAAATGTTCATCCCTCAATATAGGAGGTGGAGGCCTGCGATCCGCGCGGAATCCATCAGTGTCTGTGCGTTCCTGTACCCTGACCGCCTGACGCCGACGGGCGACGGCCACGCCACGAGCGCGAGATGGGCGGCGGTTCGGTTGGTTTGACCCTGTCCGGGCGCGCCCTGCTGCCCCTCGCCCTCCGGCTCTGCCAGCTGCCCATTTCCCGAACCGGGTGGGGCGGCGCGCGACGTTTCACCGCGGCCGACATTCCCACACCACGCACGTCCGCCGCGTGGTGGGAGGCAGAGGACGATTGCTTCGTCCTGCAGGTAGGATGCGTGAGCCGTGAGAGCCTGCCTGCCCGACGCGCTACCGCTGCGTCGGCGGCGCCATTTGTTTTTTTAGGGGGCTTCTTTTTGGGCGGTAGCGCGTAGTGGCGGCCGTAAAGCCGCAGGAACAACGGGGCCGCGGCCGCGGCCGCGGCCGCGTCGTCGGTTTTTTAGCATCGGGCAGTGCACGACGCCGTTTTCCGGGCGGGGAGGCACGCGGCCGGTGTTCTCGCGTCGGAGCTGGAGGGAAACATGGCCCTGCCGTGTTGTGTTCTTTTCATCCGGGTTCAGAGCCTAATCATGCACCTGATTTTGGGCACGGAAAGAAAGCGAGGCGAGACGAGAAGAGGAAAGCCCGTGCTTTCGCCGTGCTGCGCGGCGCCGCGGTGCGGTGCACCTGTTTGCCGTGTGGGGCAGCGGGGCCGGTAGGTACGATGATTGACTTGCTTCCGGGTTCCCTGGCCAAAGGTCACCAGAAATGGCGCCGTGGCCTTTGCCGGCCGTGTTTTCCATTTCCGGGAATCACTGGCAGTCTGACACCACTGGCAGTGGTACTCGAGCAATCGAACCGTAGCTGCGTTCGATTTTTCAAGAGTTCACCATTCGAACCGACAGTGCTGATGCTCTTCACGAAAGACTCGAGAAGCCCGTACGGAGTACTCCTACACTGCAGCAGTAATTCAAGTTCACTCGTGCAACCGTGCGCCAATAAATTGGGCGATGCCGCGGCACCCACGAGGCCACGACGGCCGTCACCACTAGCGGCAACCTATCCTTCGTACCACTCCACTTTTCTTTCGACCACGACGACGAGACGATCCATACTCGTAGGTGGTCCGCAGCTATAGAACCAGAAGTGAACAAGGAATGTAGCTAGACCCCTCACATGGCGAAGCCTAGCTAGACCCCTCACATGGCGAAGCCGAGGTCAAGGCGTACGCCAAGCTGCCTCGATCGCTTGACTAATGACCCCTCCAGATCATCGTATTCCCTGGCGTTTAATGGCGGACCAACTTGGACGCATCCGGCCAGGCCACCGCTGGAGCTTAATTAGCCGGAAAAGATTGCGTAGTTTGAACACAAGTTGGACTAGCTTGGACCGCCGCGAGCGAGCTCGATCGTCCGCGGCTGCCGTTCGGTTCGTGTGCTCTGTTCTCGACGCCGTGCTGTGCCCGTCGTGCCTTCGGCCGTGCAGCGACGCCGGCACAGGTCAAGATTCCAGCGCGACGATATGGTGGTGGCGCTCGGATTAGTTAGCTTATATAATTGCAGGGCTCCCGACATCGGTCGCCTAACGCCCATGTCCTTTCCATGATTAAGCTGCTGCAGCAGCGGCCGGCTCTGTGTAACTGCACAATGCTGTACGAAAAACGCTTAACTGCTCGATGCTTGTTTCGATTGGAGAGAGGGATCATTAAAAAAAAAAAAACTCGACCGGTGGGGGGTAAGACCGCCCCCACGGCTTTTTTTTTATAGAGAAGCTCAACCTTCTCTAGTCGAGGAAAACCCCTGAACCCCGGCATCACCTTATAGAGCCGCGCAGATACTTGGGTCGAACACTGTTGACCGATGCTGGTGACTACTGCAACTACCCCAGATAGGAGAGCCTAAACCAGCCTACGGCCCGGATTCAAGACATCCAAGTCGGCATCGTCGCCACTATATTTTAAGCGCTGCCAACGAGGGAATTTTTTTTATTCCACAAATTGGTGCACACCAGGGTTCAAATTGGTGCACACCAGGATTTGAACCCTGATGGGTGGCCTCACCACTTGAGGCACTAACTAACTGAGCTGAAGTCAGTTTGCAGAGAGGGATCATATGGCACATGAGCTAGCAGAACACATGTGCGGAAGGTGCATGCATGGTGGTGCCGTGGTGGTACGTATTTGGTGGACACTGTACGCACAGAGAGATATTCCTGCGGTCGAGCAGAATATGGTTGTGGCGCGCGCGCGAGGACGGTGAGGTTGTGGTGCCGTCCGACGTGGACAACCAAAGGAATCCGATGAACTGAAGATGTGGGTTTGTGTCCAAGAGCAAGTCCAAGCACAGTCATGCAGTGCGAATAAGCAAGGGATCGAGTGTAGTAGTAAAAAAACAAAGAAGAGAACAATTGAACGTGGCTAGGGAATGGCGATAAGGCTAACTAACAGCAACGCTCGTCCACTCGAAGAAGGAATGTCACAGCAAGGACATGCTGGGATCACAACCAGCTGCTACTACTGTTTCGCTTGGAACAGCCAACGTACAAGCTCGTCAAATTGAAGTTCAGAATAAGAATCCATCAACGCCTGAATCATTCGACGTTAATTCCTGCAGGATCACTTCAAGCACGAACGACATGCTCTGAGCGGCAACTGGCTCGGCTCAACGTAAAGCGCATCAGCAGAATCATCGCGCGGGATCCGGCCTAGTGAGGGGTCCGTGCTGTCATGACGCAATGGAGACCTAAACTCCTTGGAAATTAGCACGAGGCGCGTTGCGGTTCAAAAGTTTATGCGTCAGGGTGGTGGTGGTTTTGGATTGGCCCCCCGTCGGGGAGATCTGGAGCTGAGCGCGCTCAAATCCCGATGCGCTGCCACTGTCTGTGTCGTCTGCTCTCGGCAGCGTCGCACGTGAACTTTTCGGAGAAGGTAGCAAAGCATCGCGTCGGGATGGATAACGACGATGAATCGGCCAGGGGTTCGAGTGGAGTGTACTCTCGTGATCGAAGACTGCAGATGTCGGGCCTGTCTCGTGCAATTAAGGGTCCTAAAGAATTTCCAGCCTGTCTGAAGAATAGAAGAGGCCCATATCTGATCAGGATGTGGCTGGGCCGAAAAGTATTTCCGCGTAATTCAGGGACCAGAAGTATTTCCGGCCTGCGTGAAGCTAGGCTTCTTCTTGTTGCCACGGGCACGCCGGCCTACGACCTCCACATCTTCCACTCCGGGGGCTTCGGGAAATGGATCTCTCGGACGGTGCCGGTGACGGAGCCGCAGCGCAGGTTCCCGCTGCTGATCCCCAAGAACTGCGAACGCCTCCTCCACCACGAAACGAGCACCGTGATCTCGATCGGTGGTGAAGCCGGCACCATGGGCTGGGTCGATCTCTGGCACGGCATCCTTCTCTGCGACGTCCTCCGCGACGAGCCCACGCTCCGTGAAATGCCTATGCCGGTGCCACTGGACCTGGTGGGCTGCGTCAATGGCCGGGGCATTCAACTAGGCTGTCCAACCCCATTTCGGGGCATTGCCTTCGTCAAGGGCGACGGCGGCGACAACCCCGACGACTGCCTCAAGCTTGTTCATTTGGAAGCTACGGCCACTCTAACCCCCGGCAACAATTACTACGTCATCGAAGCACTCGACTTCCAAATGCATCACTGGGCGCTCATCACATACACCAACACTACGATGTCGACCTCGTGGAAGGATTGGCGCAGGGAATGCAGGATCCAAGCTTCGGACATCTCGACACCCAGCTCCAGTCAGAGTTGCTGCAGTCTGGACTGCTTGGTTCCGCCGCATCAGGCCGAGCCTTGCACAACATCCTGGTGTCCCACCCCGCTCCAGACATCTCTGCTGATGCTGCGCATGAAGGTGTTGTTTACCTGATGGCCAGGAAGAAGTACCAGCACCCCGATGTGTGGGTTCTTGCTGTTGACACGAGGAACAAGACACTGCTAGGCGCAGTTGACTTTGGCACTCAACCACAACTCAGTCTTGCATCATCTGTCATGTACTGCCCTAGTGGCATTGCCAAGTATATTAAGCCAGAACCATTAATTGTTAGACGATGGAAGATGCACATCTTTAAGCCTGAAAAGAAAGATATCACATATGAGGCGCTACCAGAGTGGTAGGCCTGATTTCACTTCTGTGAGCAACGTCAAAGTGCTTTGGCGCCCTCGCCTGCTTGAGTTATTCAGTAAGCCAGGCCTTCATGGTGGTGTGTGCCAATGTGCCATACAATGTAGGAGCATCGGTTATTCGCTTGTGATCTGTATTGGGATCTAATAATGCGAGCGAACAAGATCTACAGTGCTTGTAGTTATTTTGTGTTTGTCATTCTAAGCGGATTATTACATGTACATCTGCTTCCGGAAATGCTTTGCATACATCTGCACAGTCCGACTACACCTTCCGACCCTTAATCTGACCACTGGATAGCTTTGGACCACGGGATGTGCAGTCAGATGTTGCGGTCGTATCACCCAGTTGGACGTAGCATTGTTCGCTTGGTTGTGTTAAATTGTTGCGGCCACAAGGGTTCTCTGGGTGAAAACCTAAGGGTGCGTTTGGTACGGTTCCAGATTCTTCGAGAATCAGAAATGTTTCAGTTTCAACCTACAAACGTTTCTCAACCTGAAACAGAATCACTTCAGAAACCATTTGGCTCCTTGTTTGGTTTCAGATTCAGCAAAGAGAGGAAGAGAATCGAAATGACTCGTTTACCCTTAGATGAACTATATTAATGGCTGCTTCTTTAAAAAATGTTGGCACATAATTAAAAATGACTTCATAAGTCTATGCAACGATTTTGCTGGAGGCAATCTGGATCTTAAAAGCATTAATGGGTCCTTCATTGTGCTAGTTCCTAAAAAGGACGACCCCAAGACAGTCCATGATTATAGGCCTATATCTCTGCTTAACTACTCTCTGAAGCTTCTCACCAAAATCCTTGCCAACAGGTTGCAATCAGTCATCCTTCGAACAATCCATGCAAATCAATATGGGTTTATCAAGGGTAGAACGATTCAAGATTGTCTAGCTTGGGCTTTCCAGTTTCTTCATATTTGCCATGCATCCAAAAGAGAAATTGTTATTCTCAAGCTCGATTTTGAAAAGGCTTTTGACAAAGTGGAACATCAGGTTATTCTGGACATGTTTAAGGCAAAAGGCTTTACTGACAAATGGGTTCAGTGGATGAAGGATATATTGTGCTCTGGTACTTCGTCGGTTTTGTTGAATGGTATCCCGGGCAAGCCTTTTGAATGTAAGAGAGGGGTTAGACAGGGGGATCCCCTTTCCCCTCTACTATTTGTAATGGCTGCAGATCTTCTCCAAAGCATCATAAATTCAGCGGCTAACAGGAATCTCATACAACATCCATTAGGTGCAAATTATGGTGGTGACTATCCTATAGTCCAATATGCTGATGATACTCTTATTATTATGCCTGCGGATGCACCACAACTCTACTGCCTTAAAGCCTTATTAAGAAGTTTTGCAGATTCTACAGGTTTAAAGGTCAATTTTGCAAAGTCTTTTCTAGTGCCAATTAATATCTCTGAAGATAGAACCACACATCTAGCCAATACCTTGGGCTGCTCTGTTGGCTCCATGCCATTTACATATCTTGGTCTATCTCTCGGCACTACTAGGCCCACTTTCGAGCAGTATTTACCATTAGTTGGTAGAATTGAAAGGCGAATGAATGGTCTGAACAGATTCTTAACATATGCTGGCAGATTGTTAATGGTCACCTCAGTTCTCTCAGCTTTGCCTACTTTTTATCTCTGCACTTTGAAACTGCCAGCAGCTGTCATCAAATTGATCGACAAATACAGAATGCATTGTTTATGGAATAATGGAGATATAAACAAAAAAGGAGGTTGTCTCGTTGCCTGGAGAAAGGCTACTAGGCCAAAGGATCAGGGTGGTCTCGGCATTGTTGATCTGAAAACGCAGAATATTGCTTTGTTGTTGAAGTTTCTGCATAAATTCTACAATAAAACGGATTTGCCTTGGGTGCACTTGACATGGTCACATTTTTACAATACAGACAAACCACCTCACACATGCCGGCCAAGAGGATCCTTTTGGTGGAAAGATGTTATGAAACAATCAGAGAAATACCAAATGGTCGCTGCATGTCAAGTACAGGCAGGTAACACTTGCATGTTTTGGAAGGATGTCTGGAGTACTAATGTACTTCAATGGAAGTATCCCCAATTATTCTCATTTGCATTAAAAAAAGATATGTCTGTCAAGAGCTTTTTCACTGACCCATTAGAAGAAATTTTCTGGCTTCCTTTATCAATGATTGCATGTGCTCAGTTAGAGGAATTACAAGACACACTGGCTCATATGGTCTTGAGTGATGATAACCCAGACAAATGGATCTACATATGGGGTAGCGATGAGTTCTCCTCTAAAAAAGCTTACTTGCAGCTGATGGGTGATTGTAATGCGTCCCCATGGTTCAAGTGGATGTGGAAGGCCAGCTGTCAAAGTAAAATTAAATTCTTTTTTTGGTTGGTCCTTAGAGATAGAATCAATACAAGAAACCTACTCAGACGAAAAAACATGCACTTGCCGAGCTATAACTGTGTTCTTTGCAGCTCCAATGTAGAAGAAACTCTGATTCATCTCTTCTTCTCATGTCCGTTTAGTCAATGGTGCTGGAGATTTATTAATGTGGTCTGGGACACGACTTTGCAGCCCAATGATATGTTCCAGCAGGCAAAAAATACTTTCAGGTCGTGCATCTTCAGAGAAGTGATTATGGTAGCTTGTTGGACAATCTGGTGCCATAGGAATGGTATTATATTTGATAACAAAAATCTGTCTCTCAATGCTTGGAGGAATAGTTTCAAACGAGAAATGGAAAAGGTTCTGCTTAGAGCTAGACCTTCTCTGAAAGTGGCAGTTGAGAATTGGATGAGTAGTTCTCTATGAACTCTTTTGTAGGGTCTTTTTTGGGTCTACGACCCGTGTAAAACTCTGTACTTATTTTGTTCTTTTTGGTTAATGAAAATAGAAAAATAGGTAGGGGGCTCCCCAGCCGTTCCGTTCATAATATAGTATTTATAAGTGTCATTACAAAATACATGTCACAATTAATCTAAAAGAAAAAGAAAATAAAGTGTTTTTTAAAATAAAGTGTATTTATAAGTGTCATCATACAAAATACATGCCGCAATTATTTTTTTTAAAAAGAAAAAGAATTACATTTGATGAGCTCATCATCCGAGCCCACCAGGCCCACCCAGCCCACCACATCCATCTCCTCCCTGATCTTCTTCTACCTCAGGACGATGCAACACAGACAGGGAAGAGAGAGAAAGATAGAAATAGGGATCGATTGACGTTGCTCCAGTGATGAATCAGAGGAGGATACCTGGAGGAAATGATCTACTGACTAAGAGCAACCCATTTTTGATGATTTGAAGCATAAGACCGGACGAGGCTCTTTGCGGCAGCGGTGAAGGATGAAAGGAGTCATACCAGAGGGGGGGCAAAGGGGTAATCGGAGGAGAGAATCGGAACGAATCGCTGCGGAACACCAATTTGAGTGATTCACGGGAGTAGTTCATTTTCACGAAACGATTCTCACCGATTCTCCCTTGGAACGATTCATCTTTTTGCTGTTTGGAACCGTTTCAAGTGATTCAAGGTAGAATCTGAAACAATTCACCCATCCAAACGGACACTAAGTCTAGATTTCTAGATTGCGCAATGGCGGCGTTTTTGACGTCGTCTCTTTCTTGAAGCCTTGCGTTAGAGTTCCATATCGGTCCGTGATGGTGGTGGCAGTGGTCTGAGCTTTAGTGGTAGTGAGGCGGCATGACTGTGCATAAGGCGAGGTGGGGGTGTTGTAACAGCATGTGCCTGGGCAAGTAAAGGTCGCTTTGGTCGTCAGTCCACGTGGTGGTAGTCCTATCGTTCCATTTGCGTTGGATCGTCAAAGGTCGCTAGCTTTTTTTCATGGTCGCTAAGGTCACCAACCTTTTCCATTGCCGGTCTTGTGTTCATGGTCATGTCAGCCTCTGGTGCATCCTCGCTGCGTATTTCCTCATCACTGGTCGCTTGGACATGCTCTAAGCAGATCAACTGGTTGTTCTCGCCCAAGAAACTAGCTGTTATTGTAGATATCTCTGGGCATCTCGAGGTTTGTGAAGCTGCGATGGATCATATCCTCGAGGCGGTGGTCATCTATCTCATTGAGATGCGTGGAGGAGGTTTAGGTCGCGTAGTCGTCGTCGTAGGTCGTAGAGCTAATGGCTTTTACGAGCCGTTTTTTCTTCTTGTTCGTTACCTTTGTTTTGTTTCTTTATCTTATGGGTCTTCGGGTCTTTTGTAATGGTCTATGTAACTTCTCTTTTAATGAAATACGTGCTCCGCACGTTCTGAAAAAAAGATTTGTAGTTTGTTTTTGTACTGTATCAAAGTGCGATGTGAATGTAGCTTTTTTTTTTTGAGCAACGATGTGAATGTAGCTGGGTTCTGTTTGTCCGGGGTCCCTTGGTCGGCGCGTACGGCCTGCTAACAGTTATCGGGCCTGCTCTTGTTCTCAACAGCAGTAGTAGCCCAGCCCATCGTCGCTTTCTTCCTAAGCAACAGCCTCTCAATAAAAAAAAAACCGCCTCCTTCGGTCCTTCCGCCGTGCGTCTCCGTGCGTAACACCCACGCGTCCTGGCACGTGTCCCGCAACCGCCCACCGACGCGCCGGCCACGACCCGTCGTCCCCTCCCTTCTTTTCCCTTCCTTTTCCCCCGCCCGTTGCCACCGAAGGAGCAAAACCTCCCACGAAGCAAAGCCAGAGCAAACCGCTAGGCATTCGCCGTCATTCACAGAGCATGCGCGTTGCCGCGACGCGACTCGCCGCCTCCCCCGCCCCGCGCCTCCTCCTGCTGCTCCTCCTCGCTTCCGCTTACCTCGCGATCGGAGCAGCCATGGCCGGCCACGTCCTCGGCGGCGCCCGCCAGAACCCCGCCGCCGCCAACAGCGCCGAGGCCGACGGGCTCGGCCGCTTCGCCGTCGACGAGCACAACAAGAAACAGGTGAGCGGCCTCCGTGCTTCCCTTCCCGCTTCCGTATCTCCATGATTCGTCGATTGGTGGTGCGATGCGGTTCTGATTTGGGGACGGTTTGTTTCCGCCACTCTGTGTGTGTGCTTGTTCGTGTGCAGAACGCGCTGCTCGAGTTCGTGCGGGTGGTGGAGGCCAAGGAGCAGGTGGTGGCCGGCACGCTGCACCACCTCACGCTCGAGGCCATCGAGGCAGGGTCCAAGAAGGTCTACGAGGCCAAGGTCTGGGTCAAGCCATGGCTCGACTACAAGGAGCTCCAGGACTTCCAGCACAAAGGGGACGCGACCACCTTCACCAACTCTGACCTTGGCGCGAAGAAAGGTTCGCGTTCCCACTCATGACATCTCTGCTAATTGCTGTTGTTCTGTGGTTGCTGATCTGTGGATGTACATAGAGTGGTGAGTGAAACTGCGCAAGCTATTTGTTGAAATGTCTAGGTGGTCTCGAGATATGGTTGCGTTCAGTGATGTATGCGTATTATTGTGGGTATTGGTCTAGTTTTGAATGATGAATGGACACATTTTCCGGTAGAATAAATTAGAACTGATTGTCAATATGAGGGCATGGCTGGTGGGATCATTTTTGGTTCCGAATTGGGAATTGTTCTGTCATATTGTATCGGGTTTTTCAATTAGGAGGCTGGAATCCTTAGAATGGCACTGTGTCTTTTAAGAGTTCAGGTTGATAGTTCAATGACAGAAAAAAGTAATGGGGCCATTACTACTGGTAATGGGATTTCTAGGGTGTTTATGTTTGGACCTTCAAGCGCAATGCGTTTTAAGTTACTTTGTGGGAGCGTAGTGATGATTCTATTTCAGCTGCTTGCAGCACGTCAAGTTATCTTATCTGAATGCTCAAGTACCTTTTTGAGTTCAGTTGATTCTGCATAGGGACCATGGTTAATAAAATTGATAGTTCAAGATGTTACACTTGTTCCATTTGTTAAGGATACAGTAATAGATTAGGACTCTATTGTAGATGTCATATTCTAACACCATTTTGTGTTATCTGAGTTTGATGCTGGAAGTTGATCATTGCAATTGCTTGTCGCAAACCTGAATACTTGAAATGAATGTGGCACCTTTTGTAAGCACTGTTGTGATGATATTCTGACGTCTATTAACTACAAACCGCACTTGTGGATTTGTAAGTCCAGTTCTCTTTGCAACTGCAACCCTCTAGCTAGCAAACTTTGGTTGTTGGAAATGATCTTATACTGAGCCCTTGTGGTTCAATTATATTGTGTTGGCCATCTAAATTTGTCCAGAACTGGCAATTCATTTACTATCTTGGTATGCTACATGTGACATGTATGGAAAAACTAAATTACACACTTGTGGTTTGAACACTGGTTACATTCAGGTGGACATGAGCCTGGTTGGCGTGATGTGCCTGTTCATGATCCTGTAGTCAAAGATGCTGCAGACCATGCTGTGAAATCGATCCAAGGGAAGTCAAATTCTCTGTTTCCCTATGAGCTTCTTGAGATCATCCATGCTAAGGCAGAGGTCAGCTGTTGCAGATAGGTCTTCCAGTCTGATCCTTTTTTAATGTCATAACATTGGCTGAAAATGTTGTTTGGTGCTCCTTTGTATAGGTCGTGGAAGACTTTGCAAAATTTGACATTTTCATGAAACTGAAGAGAGGAAGCAAGGAGGAGAAGATCAAAGCTGAGGTCCACAAGAACCTGGAAGGTGCTTTTGTGCTGAACCAGCATCAGGTGGAGCATGATGAATCGAGCAGCCAGTGAGCTTCCTGATGTAGGGAGCTGTAGTAATGTAGTTTGTGGTCCATAATAAGGTGAAAACGTGTTCTGGATATAATCTGGATTTCATGTATTCCATTCAGTGAAATGTGAATACCGTAAAGATCCTTACTGGTGCTTGTTCCTAGCTGGTTTGGAATAGTCTCCGTCGCTGCTGTTACAACTTTTGTCATCTGGACCTGTAACTTTTCAAAGCTAATGGTAGGCGATGGCACTTGTTAATGTAATACTACTATATGGTATATAGAATTGCAAGTCGCCCCACTGGTAACAATGCATTTATGGTTGAACCCAGCTAGCCTCTTCTCTTCTTTTTTTGTGAAAAATGTTGAACCGTATGTGGGCATGTGTGATGGGTGAAGTCCTCGATGCAACAAACAAGCAGCGGGAGCCCTGGTGCTGCCCTTGATGCGCTTTGCAGTTACGAGATGGATGCTCAGCCTTCCGAAAACACTGTTATGCTCCAGAAATAATTTTCCTGCTGCATACCGTGACGTGCTCTGCTATTTGAGTTTTGAAGGACAAACTATCGAACCTTGCAAACATTTGGCTATTCGGGTACAGCAGACTGGACTAGGGATGAAAATGGGACAGGAAAAAAAGATCCTTGGCTCTAAAAACCATTTTTTCCCAATCATTTCCAAACTGTACGGAATTTCATTGAAATCGGAACAAGAATGAGTTGAGTTTTTTTTTTCAGGAGCAAAAAATGAGTTGAGGTAGCCGGAAATGATTTGGGCGTTATTTGGATCATATTTCAGTTCGGAATGTTCCTGTCTCCAAACAAACCGGAATAGCCCAGCAGTGCCAGCACCAAAGCTCAGAAACAGAAACGCCGCGCCGCCCTGCCTCGGATCCGTCTCGCCGTAGACTGCCGGCCTGCGCTCGCCCCCGCTCCTTGCTTCTTCCCCTTCCACGCAGGCGCAGCAAGGCTGGCCGAATCGCCTCTAACCAGCATCGCCGCCCGCGGCCCGCCTTCACCGCTGCCGGGCACGGCTCCGCACGAGCCGCTGCTCTCCCAGGGAAACTGAGGTCCCTCGCCGTGACGAGCGCACGCACACTACGCCGCCGCCGCACCCACATCTCGGCCCGGCGGCCTCAACACCGGCGCGGGCCATACAATCCAGACCTAACCTTTGTCTCAGGGAGAGGAGTCGCCCCACCCCGCTGGTGCTGGACCCGAGCGGAGAGCGGGATACCTGGAGTGATTCCGTCTTCCATTGGTGAGTCAGTTACCCTAGCCTAGCTTGCTTGCTCTGACGGACGGATTGGTCCAACCGTTTATTTGTTTCGGGTGTACATTGTCGTTGCTGTTACCGCGAGCAAACAAATCAAAGTCTTCCTCCCTCCACTCTCAGTGGCTGCAGTTTATTCCCGAAAATAAAATTGGGGGGTTTAACTGAACCCTCTTAGGCCGTCCAGTTTTGGTGAAAATTAAGTTGTTAAGTTCATTTGTAAACTTGTGTTTCTGTGAGATCCTGTTGGTCGAACATTGGGTTCTGGGTTTAAGGCCCTGTTTGAAACCTTTAGAGATAATTGTTAGCTAGCTAATTTCAGCTATTAGCTATTAGTTAGCTAACTATTAGCTGTAGGTGTTTGAAACCTCTAATTATTACACACCTATTAGCTAGTATTAGCTGGGTTGAGGGAGCTAATGGGATAGTTGTTAGTTGGGGCGGTAGCTAACAATTAGCTGGGCTATTAGCTGGGGTGTTTGGAACCTCTAGTGCTAATTTTAGCAGCTAACAATTATCCTTAGAGGTTTCAAACAGGGCCTAAAGATAGTTACTACCTTTTCTTGTAACCACATTGTTTGAGTCGTGCTCTCTTTAAGGAGTAGAGCCTTGATCTTTGCCATTTTGAGATGTTATATTTCGGTAGATGCCAGCAAATAGCTCAATTCTTCTGCTATGCTATTATATAGAAGCTTTCATGGAGGAAAACTATATTAGACTGTTCTTACCGTGTCACATTGGAGGCTTGGAGCAAGAGCTACTAACCAAGTTATTTGCATAACTATATTATGCGCCCGTCCTAGATATCTATGTAGAATTCAGTTCGTGCCATTCTGACTAATTTGTTGTTTTCTATCCCATTGTATGCAGGATCAGTCTTACATTCAAGATACCATTTGGGTTCATTGGCATAAAGTAAAGGATAGAGTAGGACAGACGAGGGATCTATAATGACAGGTGGATCAGGTGTGGTGGTGATAGACAATGGGGGTGGCCTTCTGAAGGCTGGCTTTGGTGGTGACAAGGACCCAATTGCTGTTGTACCCAATTGCATGGCCAAGGCCCCTGGTGGAAATTCCAAGAAATGGCTTGTGGCGGACCAGCTGCAGGCTGAAGATGTCGATGTGACTGGCATGACATTGAAGCGGCCTATTGATCGTGGCTATCTGATCAACACGGAGGTGCAGAGGGAGGTGTGGGAACGGGTTCTACGCAGCCTATTGCAGGTGGATCCTACCAACTCATCCTTGTTACTGGTGGAGCCCTTGTTCAATCCTCCAGCACTGCAGCATGCTACTGATGAGCTTGTGTTTGAGGAGTTTGGCTTCAACTCTCTTTGTGTTGCAGACGCTCCTTCCCTTGTCCACCTTTATGAGGCCAGCCGCCAACCGACGCTCTTCCGTGCACAATGTAGCCTTGTTGTCGACTGTGGCTTCTCCTTCACCCATGCATCCCCTGTGCTTCAGAACTTCACATTGAATTATGGTGTGCGACGCATGGACCTTGGTGGCAAGGCCCTTACTAATTATCTCAAGGAGCTCATCTCATACCGGTCCCTTAATGTGATGGATGAAACTCTCCTCATTGATGATGCAAAGGAAAAGCTATGCTTTGTTTCCCTTGATGTCCCTCGTGATCTTCGTCTTGCCAGGTCTGCTGATTTCCTTATCCGTCATGCATATATTGTATTTTTGATTCTTTTGTTCATTTAGGTTCATAATGCATCACAACTTTTGATTAAATTTAGAGGTCAAACATTGACCTTGACATCACGAGATCAGCTAGGAGCATTTAGCATTTGGTTCTGAGTGAGTTATTTCCGTAATATAAATACACTAGCCGGCAGCGTAGTATTTTTTGAAGTGAATTTTTTAGGTTCCAAAAACGGCATTAGGCATCTGCATGTGTGTATGGAGGGAGTGAACACCTTTTAGCTGAAAATTAATTATGTGCTAGGAAAGCATAATACCTAATAAGTGCAGTTGTGGAGTCTCATTCTACAGCTTAACATATTATGGCTAATATTTGAATTTGAAGAATGCAAACTTTTTTCTGGCAAATAAAAGCAGATATTTGGGTCATGTTGTCTCCATATGGTTGTAAAGCAAACTGTATTATAATTCTGATAGATTTTCCTCTGGATGTCTGCTGAGGATATGTTTCTTCGCTAGAAAGTTATTTTGAAATACCTTCCTAAAGCATATTGTATTTTGGAGCTACCGGAACACATGTTGCCGCTACATGCTGATGTAAATGAACAATTCTGGACATTGTAGTAATCCACAATAATTTCGCGCAGCTCTCCTGCGTTTTCGAGAAAAAAAAAATCCACAATAATTTCAATTCTACTTACCAGTTGAGGAAATCAAGTGTTAGGGGCCTCTTATAGGGAGACATGAAGTTCAAGGGCATCTATTAATTGAAGGACTGAACTAACTCTAAGTTCATGGTATTGTCTAAATGATTCAAGTAAATCAAAACCAGTCTTCTTAGAGCTTATTAACTTTTGCAATATACTTGAAACTATTACTTTTTACTGTTACCTAATTCTATACGACTGTAATGGTGACCACTCAGCGGGAGTTTGTTGTATACAATATTTGTTTCTCTTAGTTTGGGAAGATTTGATGATTACGAAGCCTGGTACTTTGAGTCCTAAATAGCCGATCTTTATGAAGATATTTGGCTTATAGTGTAGAGTGTCGTATGCGATTGTATCAAACTGAAATGTTAAATTTAGAGAGTTAAAACTGTCTGCTACACGCTTATAAACTTCAAATATTGATCTACTTTCGCCAGGCAATATCATATTTTACTGTGATCTCCTTTTTTTTTTATCAAAAACATAAAGTTACCTTATTTGATATTCAGTCAGTCAGTTGTCATAATACAATTAAGGATGTTTACTCACCTGTTTTTCTCTTCAAACAATTCTGATATTTTTCTAGGGTAGGTAATATTGCATGCCATGCCATGCCGATTACCTTTGTGCTATTTATGTTCATTTGCTACTCAGATCCCTTAGCAGTACGCTGTGCCACTGTTTGACAGGTTATCATTCAAGGACAATTTTTTTAGATGTTCTTACATTCTCCCTGATGGCATAACACACAAGAAAGGATTTGTAAAGGATATAGATGAAGCACATAGATACTGCTCTCTGCCTGTTGATGGAGAATCAGAAAGAAATGGCCATGACATGGATACAAACAAGTACGAGGATCGAAAAAAGACAGAATTAAGTCAAAATGTAACATTCTGGGTCTTATTTATGTGCTTTATGTTCTGTTGGGACCATCTAATGAAGTTTTACTCTGCAGGAATTCGCCTTGGCCAATGAGAGGTTCCTTGTCCCTGAGATGCTGTTTCGTCCAACTGATCTCGGTTGGTGTCGATGTTAAATGTCCAGTACACATTTCTGCATTAGATTTGAAATATTGCTCTACAGTTTTCAACATGTGCTCCCAAAATTGGTTTTGCTAGCTATGGAAATTAACTGTCTCATGCATCTTTTTTTTATCATATTTCCTAAAAATCATTACAAACACTCTCCACCTGCATTCTAGTTGAGTTTTTTTTTTGGGGTCGATTGGGAGGACAACATAGAGGAATGGAACATCGGTAATATTTCTGAGCTGAAGGGCATACTAGGACAGAAATCCTTGTGAATAACTCGTTTGTAGAAATTCCATTAACCTGCTACTTCATTTGCTCATTGGTGTCCCTTCTAATTTGCGGGATTTCACTTCTATTACACTTTTGTTATCCTAATTTTGTCAAGGGAAAAACTGAGGTGCATGCATCATTTAAGCTGGTCATTGTTGCCATACTAACTCTACCTCTTGCCCTGTGTCTTTTGTGTTTCTCTTGTCCTTGTTTCTTGTGGGTTTCATCTTTAGCCTACCCCAACTTGCTTGGGACAAAAGACTATGTTCTTGTTGTTGATTGTTGCCATACTAATGTCTACTGTGCATGTGTGTAGGTATGAACCAAGCTGGGCTTGCTGAGTGTGTAGTACGTTCAGTGCAATCCTGCCACCAATATATTCAACCTGTTCTTTTTGAAAGGTACAATTTATTTGTATATATGCCTGCTCCAGTCTTCAAATGTGCTATTCATGTTCACATCTATTGGTTGTTTCCAGCATCATCTTGACAGGCGGAAGCACATTATTCCCCCGATTCACTGAAAGATTGTAAGTTCTTCAGAACCATATACTTGTTCATATTGTAAGGAACTCGCCATGTACCTTATTATTTTGCATTGTTTGGAGGGCACTGAGATTGTAAACGTTAATGACAGGGAAAGGGAACTTCGGCCTCTTGTCCCTGACAACTACCAGGTGAAGATAATTCGTCAAGAGAAGTACGTCTCTCTCTCTCTCTCAATCTCAACTCCCCGCATCTCCTCTCGTGCCCGTCTCTCTTGTATAAATGCCATTAATCTCTTTTACTTTGTCCAGCCCAATTCTAGGTGTGTGGAGAGGCGGATCCATTTTGGCGTCCAGCCCTGATTTCGAGTCAATGTGTGTTACAAAAACAGAGTACGAGGAGATGGGATCAGCACGATGTCGGCGAAGATTTTTTCACTGAAAGAGTAAGCTAACAGAGGCGCTTTTTAGTGAAGGTAGGTCAGCAGCTTAGGAGAAGTGAATGTGCTTTGTAAATACGATGCATGTATTAGGTGTTTGACATTATTGACAGTTCTTTTGGCAAGTTAGGTGTTTGACAATTTAGTTACATGCAAATTAGAAATTTGGTTTGTATCTTATGCTCAATGGCGCCTGAGGTTTCAGAGTCATGTTGTGTTCAGGTCTCCAACCGATTTGACAGCTGTAGCTGATCAGAGTCATCTTACTCAATATGGTTCGATATGACAACTGTTCTGCTTCATGTTAAAAGCTTTGTAGTTCACGTTATATGTGCTGTTCTTATTTTCTGTTTCCAAGTTGGTTTTCTGCTTATTATTTGGCTCAGGGGTTCTCTCGGCAGGAGGCATAGAATAGATGATCAAGGGTTTTTAAAGGGGTCAAAACCGGACCGGTTTTCCAAGTTAACTGGTTTTCGGATCTGAATTTCGAAAATTTGACGAAATTTGTCCTGTTTTCAATCAAAACCGGTTCGGTCCGGCTTCAGCGGTAAGTTAAACTCTGGGTGTATCCTTCGAAAGCATGATAATCAATCCAACACGTCAATTCAGAAACCAAAGGTTCCAATCAGGCTAATTCCTTCCGTGCGGCGCAGTTCAGGTCACGACGGCGGCACCGCGGATCCGGGTCATCTGAAAATCTCCCCGCCGGCCCGCCGAAGTCGCAATCTTTCCTGCTTCCTAAGCTTCTGACACGCCATGTCATCATTATTAGTCGGATGCAAACCTCATTTTAGATAGTTACTTAAGTGCTAAGCAAAATTAGAAACCAAATATTCATTCTGATAGATTATGAATTTAGATGAGAACCTTGAAATAGTTTAGAAACTTAATTTTTTATTTTAAAAATTCATGGACTCAGATGAGAATCGTGAAATAGTTTTAAGATCTCATATGCACTTTACTCTTAGAGTATATTGCGATATCTCCAGATATGATAGATCATGATCATGTAATTCTGACTTACTTTATCTCTACCAGTTGCTCCTTGCACTTTAAGCAATATACTCTTATATAATCTCATGCCTTAACAATACAATCAACCACCGTCGCAAATTGAGCATCCGTGTGTCGTCGCCGCACAAGCGTTGCGGTTGCGGACACCGTCGTCTGCCGCTTGTTGAGTCTGATTTCGTGTACACGCGCGCCGCGCCCTTCTGAACCCCAGATTCGCCGAGGAATATGGCGGAAGCTCCGGCCGGCGACTCGCACGACTACCCCACCATCGACCCCACCTCGTTCGACGTGGTCATCTGCGGCACGGGCCTCCCGGAATCCTTGCTCGCCGCCGCCTGCGCCGCCGCCGGGAAGACCGTCCTCCACGTCGATCCCAACCCATTCTACGGCTCCCTCTACTCCTCTGTTCCGCTCCCCTCACTACCCTCCTTCCTCTCCCCCGACCTCTCCATCCCCATCCCCCAGCCCTCCTCCTCCGACGACGGTTCCCACACCGTCGTCGATCTCCAACGCCGCAACATCTTCTCGGAGGCGGAGACCTCGGGGACAGCGCCTGAGCCGTCGACGCGATTCACCGTCGATCTGGTCGGCCCCAGGGTGCTGTACTGCGCGGATGAGGCCGTGGACCTTCTCCTGAGGTCGGGGGGAAACCACCATGTGGAGTTCAAGAGCGTCGAAGGGGGCAGCCTCCTCTTCTGGGAAGGCCAGCTCTACCCCGTGCCGGATTCGAGGCAGGCCATCTTCAAGGACGCTACCCTCCAGCTCAAGGAGAAGAATGTCCTGTTCAGGTTCTTCAAGCTTGTGCAGGCGCACATTGCTGCGGCTTCAGCTTCTGGCAATGAGGCGCAAGAGGGCAAGATACCCGAGGAGGATCTGGACCTCCCCTTCGTCGAGTACCTCAAGAAACAGCAGCTTTCACCCAAGATGAGAGCGTAAGAGTGTTCTTAACTTGACCAAGTGTACTCTATTTTTTAGTAATGTGACTAAAACTGACATCTGCGTTTTGTTTACAGGGTTGTGCTCTATGCAATTGCGATGGCAGATTATGATCAAGATATCACTGACTCTTGTGAGAAATTGCTGACGACAAGAGAGGGAATCCAAACCATTGCTCTCTACTCCTCGTCCATTGGGAGGTCACTTTGCTTCCTTTTAAACCTTTCCTTCTCCACTTTGGGAAGCTATTAATTCTATGACGTAAATGCCTTGTTGAGCAACCCATTGACTTTCATTTATCTGCAGAGATATATGTTGTCAAATATGTAATTTTGAAAGTACCTTTCTGTGCTGCTGAAAATTTACATCTTGTTTTTTTATGTACTAGGTTCGCTAATGCAGAAGGTGCTTTCATTTATCCTATGTATGGGCATGGTGAACTGCCTCAAGCTTTTTGTCGCTGTGCTGCTGTTAAGGGTGCCTTATATGTAAGATGATCTTCACAAGTATATGTGCAATGACTTTTTCCATGCAGCTACTGCTGTTTTTTTCTACGACTGTGATGTGATCATAACATCTTTAATCCTATTAGTCTTACTTTCTATCTTGCAAATATGATGGCAACCAAAACATGTGGTAATGTTGATTTGATAGGCCCTGTGTTTCTCAAGTCTCTGTTGGAATGGCTTGCTGCACCTTCTTTGTCTTTTTCATTCGAATAATATGTGCCATTTTTCTCATACTTTGCCTTGCCAATATCTGTTCAGGTGTTGCGGATGCCAGTATCTGCACTTCTAATGGATGAGGTATGATCACAAGCTTGTTACCAGTTATCTCATGCTTTGTTATTTATTTCAGCGTGGTAGAGGATGTATGCTTTATTTCTTGGGCTGTGTAGTGTAACCACTTTGTTATGTTTCACGCTTTCCCATTTCGTCATTAGTAACTGAAATAGTTTATTTCCCTTGATCAGGAAAAGAAGCATTGTGTAGGTGCCAGATTAGCATCTGGTCAGGATATTTTGTGCCAGCAGTTGATACTTGCCCCATCATACAAAATTCCTACCTTGGATGTGCCATCTGATGGTTCAGACTCAAACTTGCTGAGAAAAGTTGCAAGGGGTATATGCATAATTAGCAAGTCTGTGAAACCGGATTCATCAAATCTTCTAATTGTTTTCCCACCAAAAGGTAAGAACTGATACTCGTTTACGTGTTTGGGTGCTAGATTTCCTTGATATCTCAATGGCGCAGCAGATTGTAGCAATGATTCTGTTTTGAATAATTCCTCTCATCATGTAGCATTAGAAGAGCAGCAGACTGCAGCTATTCGGGTTCTTCAGTTGAGCAGCAATCTAGCAGTATGCCCTCCTGGAATGTAAGTTATATATCCTATCATCATATCATTCAACACTGGCAGTTTTAGCATGCGTATGTAATGTCAGCAGTCATTATGTTCGAAATTAACATATAATGTAGGACTAGCGACTTACCTACGTTAATCTCACTTGCAGGTTTATGGCATATCTGTCTACCCCCTGTGCTGATGCCTTCAGTGGAAAACAATGCATAAGGAAGGCAGTGGATGCTCTTTTTGATCCACAGGCTTCCGATTCTTTGGAAGGCCACCTAGAGACAACTAGAGAAAATAATGAGGATTTGAAGCCAACTCTGATTTGGAGCTGTGTATATATTCAAGAGATCACAGAGGTGAACTTTTTTATCGTCAGCATGTACTGCATAGTCTGCATTCATTTAGTGTCAGTACACAAACATATCCCTTTTATTAAACATTCACTGTCCTGGCTTGTATAATCAGGGAACATCCAGTTCTTTATTGTCGTGCTCCACGCCTGATGAAAATCTGGACTACAGGAAGATACTGGAATCAACGAAAAAGGTATTGCATCCCATGTTGCGTTTCTTTTTGAATGTACCTGCATGAAAAGTATGTCGGAAACCATAACTGTGGATCTTTCAGAAGTCAGAATTGTTCTTATCATAGTCAGAGTTGTTCTTATTAGTATCAGATAGTTTATTTGACCTGCTTTCATTGAAGGAGCAACTTTTATATATGTTTTCTCTTGGTGCATATTCTGTCCATTATTGTGACAATCAATTATTCTCCGCTATAGAAGTCACTAGTACACTGTGTTCGAGACAGCTTTAGAGTAGTTAGCGTTTCATTTAATCACCAGCTTTGGTAGCATGATGTATCGAGATGTTAAATATCCTCGAATATAATTTGTCTTACCTGACCAATTTGTTTTATGGTTCTTTTATTGTAGTTTTTTGCCGATATTTGTCCTAATGAAGAATTCTTGCCAAGAAGGTCAGCTCCTGTATATGCTGATGATGACTCTGATTCTGCAGAGTAAAACCATCTATTCAGGTATAGAAATCTTTACATATGGAACTTGCAATATTTTACTCATGTTTAACTCATTGCGAATGAAAAATTATCAAAATCTTTGGGCATTGCATTTATTTGCGTATATCCTCACTGCTCATTGAAGTATAGAAAATGTAGCATGCTATACTTTGTGCTGTTTGCTGCTACACTGAGTATTATTTATGAATTTGTCACCAGCTTTAAAATTGCGAAATCCAAAAATCGGACAACTTTCCTTGTTGAGCACCTTTTGATTGTTGTGCAAAATTGGCGGAGAGCGGAACTACCAGGAAAGCCTGGCACAAAAATCGAAGAGTATATACTAGATATTTACCAAATAATGGCACTGCAATACTGTTACTGACAAAACCTGGCTACATAAAGCTACAAAATTATAGTTTGTGTATTGGTCTATCGAATATTTGCTGTTTAGTGTCTTTCAAATTTTCTTGATACCAAGTCAAGCTACCGTTCTTACAAAGTGTTTGACTAAATAAAGCATATGCATCATTTCTAGGAATAATATCTTTGTGGGCTAACCATTTGTTGTTTTGTCATTTTGCTAGACAACAGAATGTGAACGAAGCGTCCTCCATGTTACAGTGTGCCTTGTAGTTCAGACTTCAGAGTGCAAAAGAGCACACCAAGTAGCCTGTTGCTGTGCTGAACCGTTGTGCCGGATTTCTGATGTTTAGGTGGCTGCTAGTATCGCTGCTAGTATCAGTAGGAAACATTAGGAGAACAAACTTACAGGCAGGAGTGCAGTGTCCCTGGCGTTTAATATTTGTATACATGACCCGCACACGCTCTCAGTCAAATGGGCTACTGCCTCCATTTTTGTAATGGTTCTTGCAGCACTTCTGTACAGAGTTTTATAAGATGTTTTTCGCCTTACGGCAAGCATTCTAAATCATTATACGCTAAGAAAAAGGACACTGAAAAGACTCCTGTGCCTTTTCTGATTGGAGTTAAGGTGATGTGTTTTGGGATCGTTCTAAACCATTGTATGATTGCACCACTCTTGACGTGCTCTGCTATTTTAGTAAATAGCTTGTTTGCCATTAGCTTTTTTCTTTTGAGGCACCAAAAATGAGTTGAGGTAGTCGGAATAAGGACTGGAAATGAGCGTTATTCCGATCATATTTGCAGTTCCTATATTTCAGTCATGTTTTTCGAACAAAATGGAATAGCCCAGCACCAAAGCCCAGACGCAGCGCCGCCCAGCTCTCTCGGTTTTTTATTTTTCAAATGAAGGTGTTGTATTATGTGTTTAACATTGTTGACAATTCTTTTGACAAGTTTGGCGTTTGACAATTCAGCTACATGCAAGTTAGATATTTGGTTTCCACCATCTCTCACTGGTGCCTGCCTGAGGTTTCAGAGTCATATGGTGTTTTCAGGTCTCCAACCGATTTGAGAACTGTAGGTTATCAGAGTAGTTTTGATTATGATTCGATATGACAACTGTTCTGCTTCATGCTAAAAGCTTTGATACTGTTCGCGTCTTCGTTTTCCAAGTTGGTTTTCTGCTTATTATTGGGCTCTGTGCATGGTTCTGCCGGCTGTAGGAAATCAGCAACACTTTGTTTGGATGCATCGTTGCAAAGCATGTTAATCAATCCAGCACGTTCACAATTTGTTGCCTTATGGCACAATTTGTTAAAATTTAACGTTCTTGGGAGCCTACTTACAATTCGGTTTTTTCTTGCAATATTTTAGTTCATCGAATTTGATCTTTGGTCTGCTTAAAATATTGTTTTTATTTATCATGATGCACTTTCTTGCTAAACTATTTATTTAATTTTTCGATGTCTCTACTTTGTTTACAAGTGACATAACTCTAAATTAATACTACAAACAAAACAATACAATTCTAAGAAAAAAATTATGTGGACTCAAAGAAACTCTTTGAATCAACTAGTCTAGCCGCATAGAGTCTAGCCTCGCAGTTTGCATGGGTCGCTGCTGACTGTTAGTTTTCTGGTAACAGAAAGGTTTCACAACTTCACCATAACTGACAGAGGCCAGGTTTGCATTGTACATAATTAAATACAAACAAAAGACTCACAATAACTGACAGACAGCAGGTTCACATTGTACATAGTTAAATACAATACAAATAAAAAGATTCAAAAAAATTGCAAAGAATTAAGTGCACTACATTCACATACCAAATAATATGGATGGATACAATCTCAGACACCTGACAACTGCATGTAGAGGATCTTTGGAGGGGAAAAAAACACTAACTGAATGGAGACTTCACATAAATGTTAAAAACTGGGTAACGGGATATATGTGGTTGATAACAAGTAGTACGTCCAGGACCTAGGTGCCAAGCAACAGGTCCAGTGACTAAACCAGACAAATAAAGAAGGTAAGCCACTTGATCTCTTCAGCAGCTTCGTGGAACTCATGCTCGTCCTCAAGATTAGTAATCTTCTGTGGGAACGACATCGTTATCGCCCATGTGCACATTTGTAGATGTGCCTGTGACAGAATTACGAACATAAGACCAACAACGTTCATATAACAGGATAAAATGTTGAGTTAGTCCCCAAACAAAAAATCAGAACTGCACTAAACAAGTACCCGCTAACACACAATAAGACACTGATACTTTAAAAGCACAGTAAGATTTTTGAGACTGTTGGCAGAGAGTTATTGTGTCTAAAAGTTACAGAAGGCAAAAGAATAGAGAAAAGATAACATACCTGTCGCAGTTACATAAACCTTTGGTTTATTTGGATTCTCATGAGCCGCGGCCATCACTTCCTCAACTAGGGAATTAATGATAGTTTCACCAAAGAACTCAACCTCCTTAAGTTCTGGGAGTTTCGTCTCAATGCCAAAAATGCCCCTTCCAGGCTTTCTGATAAATGCCAGCGTGAGCCTCTCGAGATTAGCGGCACCTCCTTCAAATCTGAGCTCATCAAGGTTTGGTGCATTATCTACAATGAGCTGCTTGAGACGACGAAACTTATCTTGTTGGAAGCAGAGCGTTGTTCCCATGAATGATTGGTAGTAAAGTTTGAGAGATACAAGACTTGGAAGATCCCCTAGTTGGCTCAGCAATTTCTCATCCAAAAAATTCTCCCTGAGGGAAAGATCAACTAAGTAGTTAAGGGATGAAATCCACTCTGGCAAGACACTTAACTTTCCCCACAAGTATAGCTTTTCGAGGAAGATAGGTGGTGATTTCAGCTCCAAGAAGATTTCAAGCCCCATATCCCCGTTGTGCCAGTGGATGATTGACAGGTGGCGAATAGAGTTGCACAGCCTGCTCAAGGAGTCGGCAAAAGGTTTCCATTTTTCTCCTCCAGATTCATGGTAAATGGCACAAAGCTTAGTTACTTGGGACAACTCACCAATTTCCTCCAATGCACGGGAGTTTGATGCAATGTCTAGGTGGGCAATCTTTTGAAGGGCTTTCATGTTCTCCATGCCACGCGGTATCATCAAAGCAGGATCGTGTGCCTCAAAGAGCTTTACTCGACTCATCCTTGTATAGTATCTATACCTACCGCCAAGTAGATGCTTCAGATATTGCAGCTGAGTTACGGTTTCAGGTAACTCTCCAATGGATGTCTCCCTAACATCTAGTGTCACCAGATCTTTAAGTCTCCCTATTTGCTTTGGCAACTTTGAAATTTTTGTTCTTCTAAGGCTTAGGTACTTCAACAGATACATTTTGCAGATATCCTTCAAGTCTTCATTTCTCAGCCACCCACAACCTTCGAGGTCTAATACCCTGAGCAGTTTTAGCTGAGCAAAATTGATGCCTAGTGGTTTCACGCGGCAATCTAGAATTGAGAGAGACCGGCAATGAGAAAAGTTTGTGTTGGCCTCATATTGTGCTGTACCCTTCCCACTGCCATCAGTACGAACCGATAGCCTCCGGACTTTGTCGTGCCCTGTTCCACTGTGTTGTGGACTCCCTACGAATGAGATGAAGTTTTCCTGGATAGATCTTAACATGATCACTTCCAGCATCATGTCATGAACCTTGCAGCACCTGATTACACCAGTGCTAGCAATTCGGGTAGGTGTTACCATGCTTCTGCTCACAAATTCATCGAGGTACCTCTCTGCAACCTCCTCAGGATTTGATCTGTGTTTACCGTTGATAAAACCTTCTGCTACCCATCTCCTAACTAAGGGTCCTCTTTTGATCTCATAATCCTCTGGAAAAATACTGAGATACATGAAGCAGGCCTTCAAACGGTAGGGCAAATCATGGTAACCAAGAGAGAGTATCCTTCTCATTCCCCTTAGAGTAGCGCTTGTTTCTAACTCGGAACCTAGTCTTACACACACCTTTTCCCATTCCGCCTTCGTCTTGTTGTCTGTCCGAGCTAGGATTCCACCTATGCTAAGTATAGCCAGGGGCAGACCCTTGCATTTTTGCAGTATCTTGCGAGATGTTTCCTCAAGATCAGGATAAAGACATGTATCCGACTGAAACACTTTCTTGAAGAATAACTTCTTTGACTCTTCATCGGGCAGTTCTGTCATGTTGTAAACATCCTTGGAATGAGAGCTGCAACCTTGAGCGACATCGCGCTTCCGTGTAGTGATTAGTATTCTGCTTTGTTTGTTATTTTCAGGAAAAACCACCTTCAATTTCTCCCAAACCTCAGGATGCCAAATGTCATCCATGATAATGAAATACCTATGCATAAAAACCAGTCGATGCTTGTTAGATAGAAATGAATAGCAACTAAAAGTCTTAAACAGTAATAAAAAGGCCAACTTTCAGGGGCGATAAATTTATCAAGCTCCAGTACGACCGCTTGTCTGCAATGGTGGCATGTTTCACATTTCGTCATGACGTCAATAATGCAGCGTGCATAATATTAGTTGGTGGTACATGGGAATGCATGGTTCCTGGACCCTGGTGCACGGGGAAAAACCCCGCGGTAAGATGCATAGTAGTCGACATCGGAAGCTCAAAAACAAAACTCTGAAAGTCAAGTATCAAAGTGCTTTGAAATATGTTGACTAAGAAATGGGTTGCCATTAGAAAAAAGGAGTCGAAGGACAAGCAATTAATTGCCTTGGCTAGGTTTCTGGAGGCTTTGAGGTGGCCTCACTAGGCGTGGTTCATTTCCTGAAGATTTTATGATCTAAACTAGCCGTGCCGTGGCTCGTTGTTTGCTTTGGTTGCTTCGTTTTTAGACTTCGCTTGATGATCCAATCTAGTCGAGGTCTTTTTTTTCGGTTTGGTTTTTCTCGAGCGTGGTGATGACCATGGCTTGGGCCTAGCGCTCATGCTGGGTTAGAATCTGTAATCTTAGGATGTAATTCTTCTCCTGTATATCTTAATGAATGGCAGTGCTCCTGCCTTATTTCAAGAAAAGAAGCTAGGCTTTGGTTGGCATAGTGGAAATAAGTCAAACAAGATAATACAAGCATCGACACTCGGATATATCTGGGGCCTCGATGAGCTATTGGGCGCCCTCGTCCTTGAGGCTGGGGATCAAAGGCGAGAAGGAAAGGGTTATTGATGCTTAGAAAAGATTACTAGGGCTATTGTCAAGATCAAGAGCCCTAAGGTTTTTTTTAGTAGCGCGCATAGGATGGCTCTCAGATTGAGTGGAGGAGAAGGGATCTGGGCTGGGACCTCCCCACCTAGCAGGAAGTAACTTGCCACCTAGATGATCAGGGACTGGTCGGTTACGATGCTCATGGAGCTGGCAAACATCAAGTACGTACCGGGCCTAGCGCTAAAGGCTTGAGAGGTGTCCGAGCTGCCACAAGTGCCGTGAGTGGACAAAAGAGTAGGAAATATCCTTCTGATCAACTCTCCCTAGGCAGATAGGTGGCAAGATCGGGCACACCTCGGAGCTAAGGCAGGGCGACATGCTCGATCCCGACCACCCATTTGCTCGGCCTGGATCACATCGTTGCACGCATGGCGCACCTTCCTTATGCAGACTATCATGTCGACGAAATCCTTTTAAAGGAATCTTCTCTTTCTCATGAGCAGGACATGGGCTTTAATCCTTGTCTCCATCACCACTGTTTGCTTGGGTTAGCATGCCAAAGATTATCTAGACGTCACGAGAGGACATTGGATTAAGCAGCAATTTATTTAATAAATCATACTAGCTAGGATTCGAACTCAAGACCTCTGACTATGATATCATATTGAGTTGCATGCACTGACTAGCTGCACCTACAAAGCTAAACTGATGAGAAAAAGTGAGCAATTTACTTATACTCTAATAGGAGATTAGATTATTCACAGAAGAGGATTGCACATGAAAAACCCTATCTTGTATCTTCACTGGAACCACACACCACACACATAATACAACACCATGCAGGACGTAGGGCTATTATTCCTTTCGAGGGAGGTCTGAACTGGGTAAACCGGTTGTGCCTACTTGCGATCACTAGCCCCTGCGCTGTATGTCTGAGTCTGACACGTGTCTACCCTACTTCCTGAATCATGATCCTAGGGTCGACCATTTCGTCAACCCGGCTGACAGTGTCATTAAACAGTACTATCTCCGTTCTTAAAATGATGTCGTTGACTTCTTAAGTTACGTTTAACCGTTTGTTTTATTCAAAAAAGTTTAAAAATTATCAAATATTTTGTTATGATTTGTTTTATCATTAGAGATATTTGAAACATAATTTATAACTTTGTATATTTGAGCTAATATTTTGAAAAAAAAACGAACGGTCAAACGTAATTCAAAATGTCAACTGTGACATTAGTTTAAAAACGGAGGGAATAGAAATTAAGAATATACTAAAAAAAGTAGTACCTTTTTTCTTTGAGGTAATCTCGGCATTTTTCCATAATTGTGTCTATGGACCAGCCCTCAATTCCTCGAAAGGGGTCCACATAAATTTCTTTCCCGAAGCTGTTTATATCTCTTTGTACTTGGAGGAGCTGCTTCAATAAAGATTCCATCAATATACGAAGATCGTAATTTTGGGACACTGCTATGAAAGCCTGAGCCTGGATCCTTTTCACTGCCGGGCTCCTAAAAACTGTCACAGCAAGAGTGGTCTTGCCGAGGCCACCGAAACCAACTATAGAGACAACTTTGAGATGGTCGCCGTCTTCTAGCAATTTTATGACGTCCTCCGTCTTCTTGCTCAGGCCAACGAGCCGGGACTCATCGATGTCAAGTGCAGGCAGACGGCGATCCAGATCGCTGTATTCGGGAGAAGGGGGTGCATGCCAATCTGCAGGACCAGCCTCGATCGTGTACCTCACCCTCCGCTCGCTCACCTTCAGCGCACGTGTTTTGAGGTCTCGGATCTCCATAGCCAGGCCGTGCATAGCCCTCAATGTCTTCAGGGTGCAAGTTATCTTGCGTAGAAAGCCTTTGATGAGATTGGTGTCTCGATGTTGTTGACAATGGTGATGCCGAAAGGTGTCAATACAGTCCTCTGCATCATAAGCCACCTCCCTGACTTGTTTCATCCATGTCCTTGTCTACAAAAAACAAACAAATAAAGACATCTATTAACCAGACAATGGAGTGAGATTTGAAATTATCAAATCAAGATCCATTTCTAACTTGCTTTCATCTGCCCAAGTTTCAAATAATCTAGGAAAGACCATATATGTAACCTATCAGAATGATGTGATGCAGTCAGAGAGTAAAAGCTTTCATTACGGTTCACAAAGCCAATTCCTTATCTTGGCGAAAACAATATAAAGTTTGATAAATGCATATAGTTGCTCCTACAACCAATTAGCAATCAAAAGTTTGAAAGAAATAGAAATCAAAGTCCATATATACCATATACACTTGTACAAGTACATACCGATCTAGTAAGACAATGTTTACCCATTTAACATCACAACTTTTGCATTTGTTTAGATTTCCGTAACTTTTCTTTCCAACTTAATAGTACTATAGTATAAAATTACATTTCATTTAATCAATTGCATGCATTCCAGGTTCCAATGCATATCCTTGCTTGCCTTTTATTTTAAAACCAAGAAAACCCCAGGAAATAAAATAAAATAGCAAGTGGACCTAACCCAATCTGTGAACTCTAGTTGCGGCCTAGCAAGGTGGGATTGCTCCCCTTATACTCTCCACATTGGAGCTCTTTTTTTTTGTGTGTGTAAAGAGAGAACTCTATTAATTACTCAAGATTAGGATTACAATCTGGAGCAATCAGATGCTCGATACAATGTGGAATGCGCCCTCTCCACACAGCAGTATGAGCTGCTAATTGCGTGAGCTCATGAGCAGTAGCGTTCAATTCTCTCTTCACGGCCAGAAAATTCACATCCGGCAAGTTCTGACAGAGGTTCTTTGCTTCATTTATCTGGTAACTAAGGAGCGAACGATGCCATCGTCCAACTGACACGGCTTTTACAAGTCCCGCACAGTCCGACTCCACAATCACAGGTTTCCTGATCCGATCCGCCGCCAAACGCAGGCCATCGAGACATGCCTCCAATTCTGCTTCCTCTGCACTGGCGCACTTGAACAGAACACACCAAGCGGTCAGGATCACCCTGCCCTTCTCATCTCTTGCAATCACCCCCGCACCTGCTTTGCTAGAATCCGGCGAGAAAGCTTCGTCAACATTTATCTTTGCCCACCCAGCAGGAGGCGGAGACCATAGCGGCACAGTGTGCGCCTTGAGTCTTGCCACTCTTCTTCTCTTTGCGGCAGATAGCAGTGGCCTTTTCCCCTTCGCATTTTCAGTGCCATGCCATTGCCGGACATTGAATAGTGTCTCACTGTAATTGCAAAGGAAATGCACATAGCCGGCAATCGTTCCTGGGGGTTTTTGATGGACGATTTCGTTTCTGATGAACCATATCCTCCACAACATAAGTACAAATTGTGCCGCTTCTTCAACGCATAGGCGATCAATGGCTAACAACAACCAGTCTGGGCCCGTGTATTGAAGATCTTCTTCAGCAGGCAGCTCCAGTGATCCCTCATCACCGGACGTAGCTGCCAGGCATGTGGATAATGAGGGCGTGGAACTCTGTTTCGACTTCAGTCCCACATAAGTTGCAGATGTTCTCCTTCTCCAGTTTCCTCTTCTTCACGTTGCACTTAATCGGCAGACACCCTTCCTTCCAGGCAAAGATTTTAACCTTCTCCGGGGCGGCACCTTCCACAGCTTGTTCCACATTGATCTAACCCCCGGCATTTGAGCACTTGTTCCCAGTCTATTTCCATCCTGATTTAACTGGACAGCCAGCCGATATGCACTCCGTACAGTAAATACTCCACTCTTCTCATAGTACGAGTCGGCATGCTCTCTTCTTTCCCAAAACCTTCAAGGTCGTTGGCCTCGGCAACCAATTATCCCGCCAGATTCTAACATTGTCGCCTTTCCCAATTCTCCAAATGAGACCAGATTTGAGCAGCTCTAGACCATGCACAATACTTCGCCGCGTTGGTGATTGTACAGTGGGAAAGCAAGTGTCGGCCAGATTACCATTGGGAAAATACTTTGCCTTGAGGACCTGCACATAAACTATCAGGGAACTCAACTAGCCTCCATGCCTGTCTTGCTAGCATCGCTTGATTAAAAAGCCTGAGATCCTTGAAACCCAGTCCTCCCCGATCTTTGGACTGCAGCAGATTCTCCCATGCAAGCCAATGCGTTCTCCTCTTGCCCTTTTTTGATCCCCACCAAAAATTCTTGATCATCTTCTCCATCTCATCGCACACCCCATCAGGGAGCTTAAAGACACTCATTGTATATGTAGGAATGGCCTGCGCCACTGACTTAATGAGTACCTCTTTGGCCCCCCGATGACATGTCTTTCTCCCACCATGCCATAGTTCGCTTGGCGAGCCTTTCATGCAGCGGTCGAAATCGTTCCGCTTTTATCCTCCCCTTCGACGTTGGAAGACCCATATACTTGGATTCAAACGAGACTTCTTGCAGCTGCAATGTTTGTTTCAGTTGCTCTACAATATTCTCCGGGCACCCCTCCGCCACCAATAGTGAGCATTAAGACGGAATCACAAGCTGACCCATCGCCGCACAATAATTGCCAAGTACCTCCACCACTTTCATAGCATTCTGCTCATTAGCCTTGAAGAAAAGCAAGCTATCATCGGCAAATAGAAGATGTGAAATTTCCAGCGCCCTTCTTGACACTTTAATTGGTTCAATAGAGCCATTTGATACCTCCTTCTTCAATAATGCAGATAAGCCATCAGCCACAAACAAGAACAAATACGGGGAAAGAGGATCACCTTGGCGAATTCCTCGGGTCGGCTGGAAGGAGTCAAGCAAGACTCTGTTGAAGTTAACGGTATACCGTACAGTGGTCACACAACACATCACGCACTGTATCCATTTACTATGAAAGCCCAGTTTCAACATAACACTTTGTAAGAAATCCTAGTCAACCCGATCATATGGTTTGGTAAGGTCCAGCTTATACACACAAAAATTCTTATCTTCTCTTCTATTCTGCTGAATGGTATGGATACACTCAATAGCAATAAGAGCATTATCCGTAATCAAGCGCCCAAGGACGAAAGCGCTGTGATTTGGGGATATGATGTCCTGTAAAATGGGTCTGAATCTATTCACAAGACATTTAGAGACCACCTTATATATAACATTGCAAAGGCTTACTGGACGGAAGTCTTTGAGCTCTTCTGGATGGTCCTTTTTGTGGATTAGCACAATCAAAGTGTCATTCACCCCCGGTGGCATTATAGCATCATCAAAAAACCTCTTCACAGCCCTGTTGACATCCTCTTTTATGAACCCCCCCCCCCCCCCCCCCCCCCCCAAGATCCTCTGAAAAAACCTCGCCGGACCCGGCGCTTTCAATGGCCCAATCTGGAAAAGTGCATCTCCAATCTCCTCATCTGCAAAAGGCCTGCATAATTTCTCATTAGCATCCTCACTCACTGCCAGCTGCAGAATATCAGTGATTATTTCCGGATGCAAGTTCGGATCCTTCCTAATAACTCTTGGAAAAACATTATGGCCATATTCTCCATCTCCTTTGTGTCCTCTACCCAAGAGCAATTGTTGCTTTTCAACTTTCTAATCTTGTTCTTCCGAGCCTTCCACACTGATTTCCGATGGAAATATTTCGTATTTCGGTCGCTCTGTTTCAGCCACATTATACGGGACCTTTGCAACCACATCATTTCTTCCCTGTACAGCAATTCATCTATACGTTTCAATTTCTCCTTCAATTTCTGTGAATTCCCAGGGTCCTGTTCTGTTGCAAGTCTGATAGCTGCGTTCTCAATGCTTCCAATTCACGTATCACTAACCCGAATTTCTCCGAGCTCCACCTTCTTAAGCTTCACATCACATGACCAAGCGAATCCGCAATATGGCCTAGATTTGATTTATCATTGCAGGCCCTCCATGCACTCGCAATCTCATCCCCCAAACTTTCTTCTCTCTCCCACATGATTTCATACTTGTAACTGTGGGACATAGCCTTGTGCTCACCAGCACGCTGCACTTTCAGAAGAACTGGGCAGTGATCAGACCTTGGGGAAACAAGGTGTCGGACTTCAGCATCAGGAAAAATACCGCACGACCCTGCACAAGCCACAACTCGATCTAATCTGACCTTTACATTGCGTCTGCCATTCTTCCTGTTATCATATGTCCAACGAAGCCTGCTAAAACCCAAGTCTTCCACTTCACAATCCGCCAGTGCATTCCGAAAATTTTCCATTTGACGTTTTGAGCGTTTGCAGACAGAGAAGTACTCGTGTTGCCACATCGCTTCATTAAAATCACCCAATAACATCCACGGCTCAAGCACAGTGCTTTTAATTGTTCTCAGCTTATCCCACATGGCAGGTCTATTTTCCACCCGTGGCTCACCATAAACGAATGTGGCTCGCCACGGAGGATCTGAAGCACACAAACGGACCAGCATATCAATATGTCGAGTAGAGTAGGACTATAAATCAACGCAGATAGACTCAACCCAGTAAAGAGCAATACCATCACCTTTATTACTAGACTCTATGACAAAACAATTCTTTAAGCCTAATCTCCAACGCAAGTTTTTCATCCTATTTTCACTTTGCCAGGTGTCCGATAAGAAGACCAACTTGGGGTTATGGGGTTATGTGTATGAATCATGAGACACAAATCATGAACTGTCCGGAGATTCCCTACCCCCCGACAGTTCCAACACAGGGTACTCATCGCTCCTGACGAGGCTCGCCATGAGCGCTCGTTAGGTTACCCTGCGAAGCCATCCTGCCATCAGCTTCACCCTCCTGGTTCCCCTCCACTGATGCATCCTTATGCTTTGTACTCCATTTTCCCACAATGGAACTCTTGATCACCATCAAACACTTCCTGTTTGACTGATCCCATTGTGCCTTCTCAAGGTCATACTTTGTTCTTATTAGTGCATGATCTCGCACCCGAGCATTGAATGCATCATCGCTCTCGTTTTCTACCCTCACTGAATCAGTGGGTTCAACTGGACATGGTTCAGTATTGGATAGTGCAAGCGCTATC
The DNA here is from genome assembly GCA_012490785.1 of Eragrostis nindensis. Classification (NCBI taxonomy): domain Eukaryota; kingdom Viridiplantae; phylum Streptophyta; class Magnoliopsida; order Poales; family Poaceae; genus Eragrostis; species Eragrostis nindensis. The sequence continues at coordinate 363,191 of JAAXCT010000437.1, read as the reverse complement.
TCAAGCTTCTCTCGCCATGCGCCATAGTTGTTGCCATCAAGCGGCGGTATGGATGAGATATATATTAGTGGGTGGAATGCGTTCATTGTAGAGGATGAAGACATGGGGCAAGGAAGTGGCTGCGGTACGGCAGCGTGGACCTTGGCGTCGGTGGCGGCGGCGCAGTCCAGTGGCGGAGGTGGAGTCTTCCCGTCACTTTTGCGCAACCCTAGATCGGCGAATTTGTAGGTGGGGAGTGGGGCACGGCGAACGTTGACGTGCGTGCCCCTAGCCCCCACCTTTCCTTTTATATCCCAGCGCCCCAGCGGCCCACCAACCATATGCGGTTCTGCGCCCCGATCAGGGCGCGGATCAAGGTCCCGACTCGATCGTTGGATCGAGTCAGAGGAGAAATCAACTACCACTCGCGAGTCGGGGTCAACTCTATCATCCACGTTCTTGCAGCGGCTTTGGGTGAAGATGTGCCAGGTGCGCCACCAAGGCTTGAGGCTAGGCAAACGGAGGTCTAAACGGCGGTACGAATCGCGGCAAAGCGATGCTGAGTGAAAACTGAAGAGCTTGAGGCTAGGCAAACGGAGGTCTAAACGGCCGCCAAGAGGTTGGGACAGGCGATGCTGAGTGCTTTGGTTGCTTCCTAACGGGGAGGAACAAGATTGACTGGTTTTCGATTCATGGATTCAACCTCTCCGCGTACTGAGCTTTGAAAGGAGGACAAGGGCTGTGTGGCAAGCTCTTCGAACGGATGGAACTGCGCGGTGTGGCCTCCGGGCACGGCACACTCTCACTTAGCTTGGGATTTTGCAGGTGGAGGAAAAGTCGTGAGGGAGGAAGACAAAAAAGAGTGGATTTAGCTTGCCTAATAAAAGAGTGGGCCTCGCAAGATGGTAGCAGCAACACGCAGGATTTCCTATACAACACTCGACTCCTAGCAGAACCTGGAGCACACACTGTTTGAGATTCGTGCGAAACATGCATCCAAAGGGTCTCATGTTGTCTTCTTCCTTCCTCTCTCTCTTCGCGTGACGCGTCTGCCGCCGCGCTGCCTCACGCCGCTGCACGCGGGCCGCTGCGCCGCCTCGTGCGCCCGTCCAGCCGCCGCGAGCCTCCACGCCGCCACCTCGCGCGCCCGCCCCGAGGCTCCATGCCACCTCGTCACCGCCGCGTCCGAACGCCATCTCTACCACGCCCCCACGGAACAAAATTGTTCCTATCTGGAACATTGGAGAAATAATGCTGGAACATTGGGAGAAATGGCCTGGAACATCGGGCGCAATCTGCGGGAACAATCCGGGGAAAAAGACTGGAACAAAATGGTTCCTCGTCTGGAACATTGGAGAAAAACGCTGGAACATTAGGGAAAATTGTCTGAAACATTGGGAGAAATGGGCTGGAACAATCCAGAGAAAAGACTGGAACAAAATGTTTCCTCGTCTGGAACATTTAGGGAAATTCGCTGGAACATTGAGGCAAACCGTAACAATCCGAGGAATCAACTGGAACAATCCGGGGAAGCTGGGCCGGGCGCGTTTTCTCTAATGGGCGGGCCTGTTCGTGTCTTTTAGGTCTAAATTTAGACCTGCCACTAATTGCTATTTAGAGGTACTAAATAAAGTTTAATTACAAAACCTTTTTACAGATGGGTGCTAATTGACGAGACGAATCTAATGAGCCTAATTAAGCTATGTTTTGCTACAGTGATGCTACAGTAACTATCATTTAATCACGTCTTAATTACCCTCATTAGATTCGTCTCGCGAATTAGTACAAGGTTCTGTAGTTAGTTTTTTAATTAGACTTTATTTAATACCCTTAAATGATAAGATTCTAGACGGCCTAAAATTAGGCCTAAAGAAACGAACAACCCCTTACGTGGGCCGAGTGCTATCACCTGGGTGCTGTATAGGGAGCCCCCGGCGGCCCTGGTTTACTTGGTAACCCCTTCGTATAGTTTTTTCTTCGTACGTGTAGCAGCGCCCGTTCCTCTTAAAAGCAGTTAGCAACTGACAGTTTTTACTTGACGATAAATGTCACTTAAGCAGCGGCCCTTTGACCACAAACAATTTTTTTCTAATAAGAATGATACTCTACTGTAATAGAGCAAATTTCTTCAAAATCATACGACTCGGAACTCCGTCTCGAAAAGAAGGAAAAAAAACGACGCTGAACTCACCTGCTCGCTGTGGTGGTAGTCGCTGCCGGAGGTGAGGTCGCAGAGGCAGGCGTTCATGCTCTCCAGATCGTCCTTCAACTCCTGGATCTCCAGGCGAACACCGCTGAGCAGCACGTACTTCTCGGCAAGGATGATACCGAGCTTGCCAATGAGGACCTGCAGGACGCCCTCCGTGGAGCTGACCACGGCAGCCGCCATGGCTGCAAATGCCGCAAAACTAAGGGGCGCCAGCTGCTCTTATATCATATGTTGCACTATTAATCCGCTGATTGATCATTTGTTTATCAATGATACTACAACTCAGCAAAGATTCTTTCTTTCAACTGGCACTGTGTACTGGTTTATGTGACGGGTACAGTATTCGTGCTTCTATGGACCACCACCGGGAGATGCATCTAATCTTCAGCTGATAGGTATACCAACGCCCTTGTTTTAATTTGGAGACAAGTATAGACGGTTGGTGTCTGTTCACATTTTTGACAAGGATGGGAGCGTTGAAAACGCGGCTCGGGATATGACCTAAGAGCATCTCCAGCAAGGCTCCTACTTGGGCCCCTACTCTATTATTTAGGAGGTTGAGCCAAAAAATCAATTCAGCAGGGATCCTACTTGGGCTCTCATTTTGTATGCCCTCTCAAACTCCATCTCCAAGGTCCCATTCCTAGGATCCTCCAATCCTCCCTCTTATTCATAGGTCTCACTATTTTTTTACTTAGAGCATCTCCAGCAATAGACCTCAAAACAAAGCCTTTACTTTTGTTTTTCAGTCCGGCATGCAAAAATAAGGGCCTAAAATCTAGCTTCAATTCCAGCAGTAAACTAATCAAGACCCTATTTTGTGTGAGACCTAGTAAAAAAATAGTGAGACCTATGAATGAGAAGGAGGATTGGAGGACCCTAGGAATGGGGGCTTGGAGATGGAGTTTAAGAGGGCATGCAAAATGAGAGCCTAAATAGAGTCCCTGCTGAAGTTGATTTTTTAGCTCAAACTCCTAAATAATAGAGTAGGGATCCAACTAGGAGCCTTGCTGGAGATGCTCTAACACACCTTGAGATCTACGCGCACTCGCGCTAACACGTGATTGACGAATCATGAACATCTGAAGCAGTCTCACGACAAGGTTAGCAGTCAGGGGCTCACAAGGGAACCGTTCCACTCTAATGCAACGTAGCCACGCGCATATCCACAGATCCATAACGGAGCAGATTGAAGCTCGGACCAATATGATGGAGCAGATTCAAACTCGGAACTAGAGCAAACAAGACGTCACAATCTAGGTGGGTGTTTGGCTAGCAGGTTAGGTCACATTCATGAAATGCTTCATGCAAACAAGGGCACGGCTGTGCTCGATGGGGGGTGTATTGAGTAGCCGGTTGCATAACCATAGACACTATATCAGAAAAAATTAGTTATCTCTATAATATCAAACATTTTATCATTAATAAGCTATGTATACCACCTTGCAATTTGTTAGCCTCTAGTCTTTGTGGGGAAAAGATGACGCAGATATATGCGTTGGGTTAGTTGTAACCAATGTTATGCCTTATAATCATATCATATAGGAAGTACCTCTCAAAATTAAGATATTTATGTGATACAAGATTAATGAAAGTGGTTATTTCACACTTAACAAGCTAAATTTGCTGTAAGGCACTAAACTTTGGTTGAATTGGTTATTTCATTAACTTTTTATTATTTGCTAGAACACACTATAAATTTGCGGTTCTCTGCGGTAGGACACCGTGAACCTTAGAATATTATTTAATTACTTTGAATCCTTCCCCACTTCTTTAAACATAAAGCCACCTGTACCTTATCCATTGTGGGTGCGTAAGCAGGTAAGACATGCTAATATGTTTTTGAGCTTCGCCCGATGTGGTCGTCAAATGTTCCACAAGAAAAAGTCAGCGTTTCACACAGTAGCAAAGAGGCTTCAGGTCATGGTGGGTCCCATAAGAAGTTCATTTCGTTGCTCTACCTCTCTCTAGGTTCCTCTCTCTCTTCCGCACCAGCAGCAGAGGCCGCCGTCGCCGCCTCCCACCAGCGCACGAGGCGGCGGCGCGAGCCCGTCTCCTTGCTCCTCCCTCCGGCGTGTCGGGCGGCGGGGCGAGCCTACCCCCTCCTCTCTCTGGAGCACGGGAGCGGCTACACCAGCCTGCCTTCTACCTCCTATGGCGTACTGGGCGGTGACACAGTAACAAAAAACCGTGGTTATTACTTTGTGAGCGTATGCACAGCACAAGTGCCCACCCGGTTTGTTCCGGTATGTCAATGAACGGCTTGACCTGAGGTGGGGACCGAGATAGTGGGAGACACAAAGTATGGAGATAGTGGGCAGACGCCGCCGTGGTGGTCTTGATGTTGTTCATGGTGCTTTCTTCTCCATTGATCGTGGCTCGTGGGCATGCATCTACATGTCGGCCACTGATTAAGTGTTATTACTTGCAAGAGGAAAGTGAGTAGTGGCGAATAGCTGTGTTTGTCAGTACAGCTTCACAGTTTCAGTTTTTCACAAAAGCTTAATCAGAAGCACAGAAATCAAAACATCAGCAATTTTCAGTTCGGTTCGGTGCTAAACTGACACAAGGAACAATATGTGCGCTCAGTTGGCGGCAGTGAATTTAAGCTGAGTTTCATGGAAAACCAGCACTAATGCATGCATATCGCTCCAGGCGTTAGAAAATCAGCGAGCCGGACGGGATCTTGGCGGACGGCGCCGATGAGATCCTGGCAGAGGAGCCCCGCCGCTGCGACGCGTGAGCTCGCCAGACTGACACACTGCACGAGCTCGCCAAGCCGTTGTGCCGCGCTTGCAGGGGCGGAGCCAGGATTTGGGCATAGGGGGACCAAGCCGGCAATCATCGGTGCCCTCGGAAAAAATTGACATGGCCATATGCATATATAACGGCCGCAGCGGTGTCTATAAACATGTACATATATAGATTGAAAGCATAATGATAAATATAAGAGATTCTTAAAAAAAAGTTAAATATAATAATGTATGATTCGCCGGTAGAAATAAATATCGTCTACTAATTGCGAAAATGTTGTCTACTAATTACCTCCAATATAGAAGGTAAAAGAAGATAGGAGTAGGATATATCCGCCAATGCAACAATTACATCTTTATTGTCCTGAATTTAGCTCTGCGAGGACCAGCTAGATCGTAAGGTTGACAATATCATCTGAACTGATGTGTGCTGCCATTCCTTTTCAATAAAAGCATCATGTAAGTTCGCAAAAAATAGTCGTTACCGTCTTCATGCTGAAATTGAAATAAATAGAACATAAACTTAGATACACATGGCATCACCAATAATTAATCCTTGCCCTAGTCCATTGACCTAAGTTGTAATCGTAATATAATTGGAGATAAGGAACACGAGTACACGAATGCATACCTTTCAGAAGCTCGCAGCTTGTTGCCTTCACGGCCAGTGGCAGGGGATCACGGCCTCACGGGTGAAGGAAGCTCCGTCCGTTGGTGGTGTAAGCCAACACACCGTAAACCTCATGATAAAGATGATTGTTGCCTTCTTCAACATAAGAACGGACTTGATGGAGTCGCGGAGAAGAGATGGATCAAGGCTAAGGACATGCTAGATCCAAGCAAGTGTGGCTTGGTAGTGTGGTGTGAATCGTGTCATCTTTATCACTAGTATCATAGGTTAAGGACTGTTGGCATCATTCCAAGCACCATTTTATATGCCAATAGCAACCATACCCTCATCATATTCTCATCATAATTGTGTGTTATTATCTCTAATATTGACGAGTTTCACATGTAGTGTCGTTTGAGTGCTATGTTGCAGAATTATGAGAAATGACACTATAAAGACTAAAGGATGAGAAGTACCGACGACATGAAGCCTGTGACTCGCCATGCAAGGAGGGCTTCCGACTAGCCTATAGCGCATACAAGACACCCCTGGACGTCCATGGAACCCAACATGCAAACCAAGGTCGTGGCCAAATACCTAAGGGTTTCTAGAAGGTTTATTCGGAAGGAAAGACCAATTCGCGGAGTCCAGAAACAACACTGTATTATCACGCGGTTTATGAGTTCAAGACATGCTCTAATAGGAAAGATCCCAACGAACTGTGTATTATAGAAAATTATGGATCTACTAAAATTGCAAATTAAGAAATCTGCAAGTACTCGTAGCCAAACTGTGTGAGCGTAGCAATTTAACAAAAGTTACTGTGACTCTGCGATGCCAACATCTAAGTGGAACAACCTCCTTCTTCCTTCGGTCAGATAAAAAAAAAGTACTTGAGCGCCACTGTTGCTGTTCGGAGCTCTTTCCTCCACTGCCCGAAGCAGCAACAACCCTTGGAGAATAGCAAAATGGATCGAGGAATGAGTGATTTTACGGGATCTAGTGCCAAATTCGGCAAAGTGGAGCTTTTTTTGACATATCTGCAGCTCCCTCAAATTGGTTAGCACCAAAAAACTGCACCTACAGGCTACATAGGAAGCGCTGGAGATGGTAGAGGTGAGAAAAGGCAGCGAGCAAAGCTTTCCCTTGGTTTCGACTGGATGTTTTATTTCCTGTGTTTTGCACGTCCTCCAATTCCTTTCCTCAGGAAAGAAAGCAACCATTCCCTCATTCGAGACGCATCTATACGGTTCCTTTCCTCAAAAACCATTTCCTACGTATTTCTTTTGAAAATCCTTTGATCCAAACGCGGCCTTAGGAATGATATATGTTAGGAATCCTTTGCTTCACTCGTTGGTCTCCTAATCTATTTGCTAATATCTTATTTTTTGGATTTACTTCATAACTGCCACTTATCAAACTATCATCGTTTGATGTGATTCATATGATTTATTTAGACAGTACATTCATGGAGTTTCATGCTATGCTTCTCTGTGAAAAATATAAATACGATAATCTGGAATACTCCATGGTGAAGTGCTACAATGGTGGTCCGTGCGCTTGTGGAATAGAAATATTTTATAAAGCATAAGAACCACCAACAGTAGGGTTTGCGTATGTGCGTTTGTAGAAGTGAATGTGCATGCGTTGTACTGTGTAATCGTTAAAAAAAAATGCGCCTTCGCCTTTCCTTTCGGTAGTGATGAAATGGTTCAGAAAAATTGAACGGTAAAGGCCTCCATCACTTCCACGTTTACATCCTACCTATATTTTGACATAACAAAAATAACAAGTAGGACATCAAAGCTATCAGATGGGAATATAAGAAACTCATAAGAAATTATAAATAAATTAATGACTGAAATAAAATGTTTTGTAAATGGGTATATAAAACCCATAATCAAAATGTATGATCCGTGTCAAAAACGCGTAGAGGTGCATGACGATAACGACGCGCAGTAGTCAAGTGGTAGAAGTGTATTAGGTACAACTCATCTGATTATTGCAATAATTTTATAACACCGTCATCTGTGGCTTTTTGGCAGTATGAAGTTCAAACGGCACGGCACGGCAGCAGGTGGCCAGAGCACAACTTAGCGCTAGCTAGACATTCCACGACTCGAGAGCTGAGAGTCTGAGACGCTCCACTCCGATCTCGTCGATCGCATGGCAGCCGCGGTGCAAGGCGACGATGATCAGGTGCCGCTGTACAAGGACGCGTCGGCGCCGGTGGAGGCGCGGGTGCGCGACCTCATGAGCCGCATGACCCTGCGAGAGAAGGCGGCGCAGATGGCCCAGATCGAGCGCACCGTCGCGTCGCCGCGTGCCCTCACGGAGCTCGGCGCCGGCTCCGTCCTCAACGGCGGCGGCAGCGCGCCCCTCGAGCGCGCCTCGCCCGTCGACTGGGCCAGCATGGTCGACGGCATGCAGCGCCTGGCCCTTTCCTCCCGCCTCGCCGTGCCCATCCTCTACGGCACCGACGCCGTCCATGGCCACAGCAACGTGTACGGCGCCACCATCTTCCCCCACAACGTCGGCCTCGGCGCTTCCAGGTACCACCTACCGATCGATCGGATCACTCATTCACGCCCGAGCTGAGCTGGGATGGCAAACCGGCCAGTTTGGCAGTTGACCTTGCCTTTTTTTTTTTTGGCAATCATTTGCGCGCGCCGTTGACGCTACAGGGACACGGAGCTGGCGCGTAAGATCGGCGAAGCAACGGCGCTCGAGGTCCGCGCCACCGGCATCCACTGGTCCTTCGCGCCCTGTGTCGCCGTGAGTTTTCAATTCCGTGTCCTGATTAATCAGACTAATAGTCAGTACTCCCTCCGGTTTTAAACATACGACGTCGTTGATTTTTTTTCGTTGACATCGCGCGTGCCAGGTCTGTCGGGATCCGAGGTGGGGAAGATGCTACGAGAGCTACAGCGAAGACCCGGAGATGGTGCGCTCCTTGACCACCATTGTCACCGGCCTGCAGGGGCAGCCGCCGCCAGACCACCCTCGTGGCTACCCGTTCCTCGCTTCGACAAGGTACGTATTCATGGATCGATCCGCCACTGGTGATGCTGGTCGATCGAATCAGTATATATGCCAAGTGTATGTATGTAGAATGAAATGCGTGGTTAATTTGCAGGGAGAACGTCCTTGCTTGCGCCAAGCATTTCGTAGGGGATGGTGGCACGGAGAACGGGGTCAACGAGGGGAACACCATTTGCTCGTATGAAGATCTGGAAGGGATCCACATGCTACCTTACCCTGATTGCATGGCTCAAGGGGTGGCAACGGTGATGGCCTCCTACAACAAATGGAATGGGGTGCCGCTGCACACGAGTCGCTACTTGCTGACGGATGTGCTAAAGGGCAAGTTAGGCTTCCAGGTACGATATACTTGCTGACGGAGTATAGCATGCACAGCCTCTCGATCGACACGTTAGGAATACTACTGATTCAGATGGATTGTGACACTTGTAAACTAAACTCCCATGCATTCTTCCCAGGGCTTTGTGGTTTCAGATTGGGAGGCTGTTGACAGGCTCTGCGAGCCTCAACAGCCTCGAGGGTCCGATTATCGGAACTGCATTGCGCGGTCAATTAATGCAGGAGTGGATATGGTAAATAGTTGTCATATTAAATATGTTTGTTGTTTCAGCTGCTATTTCTTTTGCCGGCCTTCTCTCAGCTTTCTACAGATTATGATACCTTTCAGATTTGACAAGTTTCTGGCGGATATTGTGTCCTCGGTGGAGGCAGGGGAGATACCGATGTCTCGGATCGATGACGCTGTAGAGCGCATTTTAAGAGTCAAGTTCATTTCTGGAGTTTTTGAGCATCCATTTTCTGACCCATCTCTATTGAACCAAGTTGGTTGTAAGGTAAAGATGCATGCACACCTTTGTGTTGTTTCCGGGGCAATGATTCTGATCGTTCTGTTTGAGTTGTCTCTTGTCTTACGAATGATGTCGTCACGCCAACCATACACAACATGTTGATGTTACTCCATTCGTTGACCTCTCAGGAACATCGGCTCCTGGCGCGTGAGGCTGTTCGAAAGTCTTTGGTTCTTCTCAAAAATGGCAAGACTGAGACAGAACCTTTCCTTCCATTGGTTAAAAATGTAAAAAGAATACTCGTTGCGGGAATACATGCTGATAACATTGGATATCAATGTGGTGGATGGACAGTAGAATGGAGTGGCGGCAGTGGAAAAATTACTCTTGGTGAGAGGAAACTCATCTCTACAAAACTAAATATTGTTGTTTTGACAGTTTGTTTATCTGTTTTACTTCGTGAAATCTTTTTGTACTATCAACCAAGGATTTGTATAGTCGTCTATTTCCACTTACCTACTTATAATACCTGAACTAACAGGTATCAGCATATTGGAGGCCATAAAGGAATCTTTGGGAACTCAAACAGAAGTTGTGTATGAGGAATTCCCTACGGAAGCTGCTGTTGAATCTGGGGAGTTTTCCTATGCAATTGTTGTGGTTGGAGAAGTTCCATATGTTGAAGGGTCAGGAGATAGAACTGATCTCAGCATTCCATTTGATGGCTCCACCCTCATCACCCGTGTTGCAAGTAAAATCCCTACCTTAGTGATTGTTATATCCGGTAGGCCCTTGCAGATTGATCCACAAGTCCTGGAGAAGGTAGATGCACTAGTTGCTGCCTGGCTACCTGGAAGTGAGGGCATGGGAATCACCGATTGCCTGTTTGGAGACCATGATTTTGTCGGCACACTGCCTGTGACATGGTATAAATCTGTTGATCAGTTGCCTATGAATGCTGGAGATGCTGACTATGACCCGTTATTCCCTGTTGGATATGGTTTGAGAATGTTTTCTAAGTGATCCCGATTCAATGTAAATTTATCACGAGTATGATTAAATTTTGAATCTTCTGCGATGGATGTAAAATATTTGAATATTTTGTACCCGCTGACGGTTGGATACCTGAGAGAAAATTATGTATAAAAAACATTTCCTCATGTAGTTACTCCTTCGATCACATGTCAACATCTTTCAGTACAGTAATTAATACTTCCTTCAGTTTGATCTTATTGTTTCTCCTGACCTGGTATATTTTTTTCTTCAAATATTTTCCGCTGGAATCGAACTATGGGTAGGTAGAGGAATTTATTCCAAAAGGTAGGAAAAAGTCATTGCACAATACTATTATATTTATAGCAAAATATAGGACAATGCCACACCTTGGTGATTACGGACCAGGGTTTCCAAAACCAGCCTGTTCTTCACGGATACCGGTAAAATCGGTCCAAACCGGCTCAGACGATTAACCGGCTTTTGAGTTCGAATTTTGAATGAATTTGAAAATTTGCTGAAATTTCCCTGGTTTCCTGTCAAAAACCGATAAAACTGGTGAGTTCTGACTTTTGCGACACCGTCGATAAGTAAACCTGCCATGGACTAGTGCAGCTCGATGTCATTCACGGGCTTGATACCAAGTTATTCCCTGTTGGATATTATGATAATCAATTATTCTCCGCTATAGAAGTCACTAGTACACTGTGTTTAAGCCAGCTTTAGCAAAGTTAGCGTTTCATTTAGTCACCAGCTTTGGTAGCATGATGTGTTGAGATGTTAAATATCCTCGAATATAATTTGTCCTTGACCTGACAATTTGTTTTATGGATTTTTAATTGTAGTATTTTTGCCGATATTTGTCCTAATGAAGAATTCTTGCCAAGAAGGTCAGCTCCTGTATATGCTGATGATTTTTTTTTTGCGAGACCTGTATATGCTGATGATGACTCTGATTCTGCAGAGTAAAACCATCTATTCAGGTACAGAAATCTTTACATATGGAACTTGCAATAGTTTACTCTTGTTTAACTCATTGCAAATGAAAAATTATCAAAATCTTTGGGCATTACATTTATTTGCGCATATCCTCACTGCTCATTGAAGTATAAAAAATGTAGCATGCTATACTTTGTGCTGTTTGCTGCTACACTGAGTATTATTTATGAATTTTTCACCATCTTTAAAATTGCGAAATCCAAAAATCCGACAACTTTCCTTGTTGAGCACCTTTTGATTGTTGTGCAAAATTGGTGGAGAGCGGAACTACCGGGAAAGCCTGGCACAAAAGTTGAAGAGTATAGTACCAAATAATGGCACTGCAAAACCTGGCTACATAAAAGCTACAAATTATAGTTTGAATATTGGTCTATTGGATATTTGCTGTTTAGTGTCTTTCAAATTTTCTTGATACCAAGTCAATCTACCGTTCTTACAAAGTGTTTGACTAAATAAAGCATATGCATCACTTCTAGGATAGTATCTTTGTGGGCTAACCATTTGTTGTTTTGGCATTTTGCTAGACAACAACAGAATGTGAACGAAGGCGTCCTCCACGTTACAGTGTGCCTTGTAGTTCAGAGTGCAAACCGTTGTGCCGGATTTCTAATGCTTAGGTGGCTGCTAGTATCAGTAGGAAAACATTAGGAGAACAAACTTTACAGGCAGGAGTGCAGTGTCCCTGGCGTTTAAATATATGTATACATGTCCCACACGCTCAGCGCAAATGGGCTACTGCTTCCATTTTTGTAATGGTTCTTTGCACTTCTAAATCATTGTACGCTGAGAAACAAAAAGGACTGATGCGGGGCCATATATCATCATCTAATTTACAATGTTGTACTGATCGCCCATCCGATGTCGTAGTTCAGATTGGTGCATTCTCATTCAATGTGAAGCATGAGCAGAACATGAATGATCAAAGAACAATTGCAGCTACCTATTCGGAAAAGGAATGTGATTCTGCATATATTTCAGAAGGTAATCATATCGAAAAACATAAGATTCAGTTTTGCTCTTCATCATTTGTTGCAAATCATGAGAAGACATCAGAAGTGCCATCAGTTAGCCATGCCATGCCGTGCAACGTTTTCGTTGGGTCTAATCTGTGCAAGAAAGAAAATAATAGAGACATGAAGCCATGTATTCAGATTGGATCAATGTTGGTGGAAATTGAGGAAGCTAAGGATCATATCCAGGTTGCTCAGACCTTCCCAAGGGCGTGGCATACTTTCCTATCAAGTTCTATACGGCCTCATCTCAATCCAATAACGAAATTGCAAGATATGGAATTTCCAATTCAGTTCGGACTCGGTTTGGTGCAGCTAGACAGGCGTGGACAAGAAATACCATATCTCCCTCATACAGAGTCCGTTGGGGGTGAATTAGTACTTGATGGAAAGATAATTTCATAAGCTTTCCAACGCATATGGTCCCGTTGTCAGATTCGTCTCGAGTACAATCGTCGGGTGGTGTTGAGTCCGAGTCTGTTTTAAGTTGTGGTCGAGTCGGACCGTGTGTTGGCTGGCCTGCGTGCCATATAGCCTAGGGCCGGCGCCCCTGTAAGGTAGACGTCGTTTTATCATGTTTTTGATCGTGATGTCCTCCAAGGAACCATAGAGGCGTTGCCCTCTGCTATCGATTGAAGATTGCTGCCGTCGATCCCTTGCCGGTTGCTGAAGTTCGTGATCAGGTGATCCTTCTCCTGGGTACGTGCTGGAACTCGTGGTTTCCCTTCTCTAGATCATGCTCATCCGAGTCACGGGGTGGAGAGTTTATCTACTGCTAGTTTGTGATTACCTCAAGTTCTTGTAAACCGGTATTATCTATTGTGTGTCCTGCTGTCTTATTGTGATTGCTCGTGGAGAATCAGTTATTGGAGTTTGATATTTGTCATTGCTCAATAAATCAGATTGCTACTGTTGTGACATCTATTTAGTTGCTGCTATATCAGTTACAAGTGCTTGAGATATTGCTACTTGCTGTACCGTGAAAAATTGGGACAAAATTCAGGATTCGCTAGTGCGCGCTAGTTCGATTCTTTATCAAGGACACTCAAAATACTCGTGCTTTTTCTGATGGCAGTTAAGTTGCTGTGTTTTGGGATCGTTCTAAAACATTGTACGATTGCAGCACTCTGTACACGGAGATACCAGTCACCTTTTCTCCTTTGTCGAGAATCGGATGCCAAATAGAAACCTAGGTTCTATGCGCTTAAATACTGAATTTGTTTGGTTGATTAAGGCCAGTCTCAATAGAGAATTTCATCAACAATAAACGAGGTGACACATCAGCAAAAAGATGACATGGCAAATCAATTAAGATGAAATTGTACAAATAGGTTTCATCCCTATGAAACTCATTTGACACTATTTCACATGCATGAAACTCTATTGAAACCTCCATTAAGAGCCTTTTGTTTCATCTCAACATGTTTTGATCAATCTAAACACAACTAATTAATGTGATGTCTTGCCTATGAAATCGTGAGATAATACCATGTATTGAGAAATGCCATTTCATCCATCAAACCAAACCTCTAGAGCTGATGTGGCACTTTTGAAAAATATGAAGTGAAACTATCCATTGAGATCGGCCTAACAAAGTATGAGACATCCAAAATTGAGGGGGTTTAAAGAGAATATTTGTATCTTATCTTACCAGCTAGATTCCACGTAATCAGGTTGGCTGGGCCCGGGACTTGCCACTCTATAGTATAGCACCCGTTCGAGAGGGAGGCGTGCAGTGTTCAGACGCAATCGCCTGCTCCGCCCTCCCAAACTCTCTCGCCTTGCTTCCTGCCACCCGCAGGGAGAAGCTTCTAGAAGCCTATCGTCTCGTCCCGCGGTCCTGCCCGATCGAGATGCCACACTGAATACGCACTGCTCTGCGCGTGAGGTGGTTCGAGTACGATGCTGGCGACGGTGTCCCGGAGCTGCTCTTCAAAGCTCGCGTCGCCACTTTCAACACCGGCCTATTCTGCGGCGGCTGCTGCGGCGGTGGCAGCGGGCTCGCTTGTTCAGAACCCCCTGATGCCGTGGGCTCCTACCGGTGGCGGCGACGCGCGGCCCGGAGCCGCCGGCGAGACCGGGAATACGCCGTGCAGTTCGTCCGGCGGTCAATGGTGAGCATCGCGATTCAAAATTCGGATGGTATAGCATTTGTTAGGCGTCTTGATTAGTGCCCTCGAGTGTTGGATCTGAGCTGCAGAATTGGTTGGTTCCCTTGCCAGGAATTTGTTTCCCATCCATTGCTGAATTTCTAATCCACTCCTGAAGAAATTGGTTGCAATTTCGTAGAACGGAAGACTTTTCCTGCCGTAATTATCTGTTTCAGCTAAACCTGTACTGTTTGTTTATGACAGGAAAGAGTACCCGTGGTAGAATGGCATACCAAAGGCAGGCAGTGCCACATTGGGGCAAAGTGTCTGGTGCTGTGTGCGGCCATGTTTTTGGTGCAAGCTATTCCTCACAGAATCAAAGTTTCAGATACTTTTCCTCGTCTTCTGATCAAGAGAGATGGGCTGGAAACAAGGTGTGCAGAAGTAACTGTGGTTTTGCTTACCACTCTAGTGGACCCCAGAGATCATTTGACTGTGTTTTAAGATACTTGTAGAGAAAACCCAAGTTTATCATGTAATTTCAGTGATTGCTTTGGAAATTCGCGGCATGTTAACTGGAGTTAACGCTTTTTTTTTTCAGATTATAGTTGATCTGCCTAGGAGTGTAAAAATTGTGGAAGTTGGGCCACGAGATGGACTACAAAATGAAAAAGACATTGTACCAACACGTATAAAGATCGAGCTCATAAGAAGACTGGCCACCTCTGGATTACCTGTTGTTGAGGCAACAAGTTTTGTATCTCCAAAATGGGTGCCACAGGTAAAACTCATACAAGATCTGGGCACCTTTGGATTACCTGCACAGATCTGCCATTTGTTTATTCTGCATCTGTTCGTCAGTATATATCTAGTTTCCACGAATTCAGAATAACCAAATCTTATATAGAATTCTTGCTAGCAATGCTGAACAGTACTGAGAGTTTAGAAACAATAATGCTTCATTAACCTGTTATCGTCTACATGACTCTCATGTTCCAGGATGTAAATAGTTCCAGAATTATGTATTATATGATTAGAAAGTGGAAAACCTATAGGATCATGCGTATTCAGAACAATCATTTGGATTAGGTTCAGAGCCTTTTTAATAGTTGATATGAGTGGGCACATGACGTTAATCCTTGATTGGAGCATCATCATCATGGAAATTTCCTAGTCATATAAAATTGACACCAGTAGTGTGTTATCATAAGATTTCTGAAATATAATGGTTAGTATGGAAATGTGGATCCTTGACAGGAGCGCTTCACCATCTAATGGTTCAGTAGAAAGTGTGATGTTAGCCATGCCAGGAAAAACTGTTGGTGCAGTGGATCGACGTCATGTCAAGATGTTTGTTTCTTTAAAACTAGCATTCATATAATACAGTGGACAGATTGTTATCTGCTGTAAATTATTATTGATATATAGCTATCACAAGTGATTCTGTATATGTGCACCATTGGATATTGTTTCTATCGCCTGGTACACTGAGATCAATTCCAGTGTCGACACAACGAACCCAGTAAACCAGGATGGACACTTGTGAAGAACTAACAAACTGGCGCGTATGATATGAATTTGTCTGAAAATGTGTAGCTGGTATGAACAAATAGTCGCGCTGCACTATGAAAAGAACACTCACAGTAAGTTTCGGGCACATTAGTTTCTTATATCTAATGTTACATAAAGGTTGGAAGTAGATCCGTGGATAAGGACAATACTTCATGAGAATTGATTAAACATTATTTTCATATTTCCAAACTTTGTGGTCTTGTATGTGTTTTTCTTGCTTGCTTCCATTCTTCCACACAATCCTCATTTCATTAATATTATCTTTCTTTTGCTTGTCGATTAATTTACGTCCTGTCATTTCTTTACCGTTCAGTTTCTCCATAATATAATGCCTGTTGTTTTTAGCTAGCTGACGCGAAGGATGTAATGGAAGCGGTTCGGGATATTGAGGGTGTACGCCTTCCTGTGTTGACTCCGAACCTTAAGGTGAACTATGTTGATTCAGATGGCCATTTGTTACAATTTTCATGTTCTATTACATAGTGAGTAGTTACTTCAACATCTTGTTCATTCCATTGTTCATCATGCATCAGGGATTTGAGGCAGCGGTTGCAGCAGGCGCAAAAGAAATTGCAGTATTTGCGTCGGCCTCGGAAGGATTTTCCAAGTCGAACATAAACTGCACCATCAAAGAGAGCCTTGCTCGCTATAATGATGTCATTCTTACTGCAAAACAGCAAGAGATTCCTGTCCGAGGGTGAGTTTGTTTTTTCAGCTTTTGCAACACCGCTGATATGCAGTTCTACAGTTCTAAAATTAATATAATGTTGCTCTATTTGGCAAGAGTGCAGGTATGTCTCTTGTGTGGTTGGATGCCCAGTGGATGGACCGGTACCACCTTCAAACGTAGCTTACGTTGCCAAAGAGCTTTATGACATGGGTTGCTACGAGATTTCACTTGGTGATACTATTGGAGTTGGCACGCCAGGTGATGTTAGACACTACGTTTTCAGCTGTGTTTATTTTTCTTGGTTGATCGAAAACTATCATTTTCTATGGGTTATTGACATGATTGTATGGAGATACTTATTGTTGATTGTCCCTCATAGTCTTCAGACAAACAGCAGTCTTTTTTGGCACAATGCTAATCTGTTTCAGCAGGTCATTACATAATTCAAATGTTATGAAAAATTGTTTCCTAATACTGAGTTCAATGATAGATCCGTTTATAGCCCCATCGGTTTTTATGTCTTTTATTATTTAGCTTGATTACCCTTTTCCTGCTAACACAGTCTGAACCTTCTGCAGTTTTTTTCTTTAATTTATTTTGTTCCATGTATCCAGGCACCGTTGTTCCTATGCTCGAGGAAGTTATGTCCGTAGTTCCTGTGGAGAAGCTTGCTGTCCACTTCCACGATACCTACGGCCAATCTCTCTCAAATATCCTCATTTCTCTCCAGGTAACAATACGCTTGAAACGCGATCAAAAAAAAAAAAAACCAATACGCTTGAAACACTGGGCACATCGTTACACAATCTGAAATCATATGGCCAATCATGTTCTTCTGCTCAATCAGATGGGCGTCAGCGTTGTGGACTCCTCTGTCGCCGGCCTCGGTGGGTGCCCTTATGCAAAGGGTGCATCGGGCAACGTGGCAACAGAGGACGTTGTGTACATGCTGAACGGTCTGGGGATCAAGACGGGCGTCGAGCTGGGTAAGGTGATGGCCGCCGGCGAGTTCATATGTAAGCACCTGGGGCGCCAGTCTGGGTCCAAAGCAGCAGCTGCTCTGAGCAAGGTTACCGCGAAGGCCTCAAAGCTGTGAGGCGAAGTTCCGACTAGTTGATGCCACCCCCGTAGCATCTAATTTGTGTATGTCCTGCCCTTCCTGGCATTGTATATCATGGCCCCCTTTCCTGATAACAGCTGTCAAATGACAATACCAAGGCAATTACAAATAAAGACAACTGGTATTTCGTCCTCATGAGCTACAATACGACGCAGGTTAAGGTGTTAAGGGGCTGTTTGGATGTCGCCACAGGACGTCGCGCCGCCGCTGTGGCCGCGCCGCGAGTGCGGCGGAGAAAATGGCCGCCACACTGGTGGCGAGCTGCGGCGTCCATTTTGTACTGCGAAGCTTTGGCGAGATGGTGGCTTGACTAACCTACGGCAAGGTGCGTTTGGCAGGCGCCTGCGCCGAGACTCTGGCGGTGGCGAGCTGTGGCGGATGTTGGCTACGATCCAAACATCCCCTGCCCATCCAGACAATAGATGCAGATCGCGAGGGATGTGATCCAACAAAACCATCTAAAGCGATAGGAATATTAAAAACAATATCAGCAAATTAAAGAAATGAATGTGAAACATCAGTTATGCCCAAACATCGAATCAGTTCTTGTTACGGCATCAATGTCTCATCTACACTAGCCTGCTACTCTCAAGTCTCAAAACACACAATTGTACATCTCTAGTGCCTTCTAAGACAGTCGAACGGGGCAGTTATGATCCCTGTCGCACAAACATTGCACTCAACCTCAATACCTTATGTACTTTCCTGAATCTCCTACGTGAAACAAATCATTTGCAGTACTGTCAATGCGAAAAATGACCAGTCAGTCTGCAACTGGAGTTTTGCTGAACTTCCCTGATGGTAGCACAAGGCCTTTTCCATAGGCTGCTAACAGAAGAGCCTCTGCACGCCCTACAAAGAATGACAAACACATTTCCAACTTCAGTAAGACCACAAAGCACTGCCATGTACCCTCAGATGAATCCTTTAGTCAAATAGATCGAGCTAAATATGCTACTCAATATTTTGCAAATACTAAATCGCACTGCAATCAGACCAGGTGCTCTTTGATTTTACTGTGTCAGTTCACCTTGCAAGACCATCAGCGTGTGAACACAGGTGCCAATACTACTTGAAGATAGGCAGGGCACTTTTGTAAAAGAAGCCTACCGTGATGTTTCTTCAACTTCAGGGACACAGCCTTGTCAGGGAACAAGATTGATGCAGCTTGTCTGCTATCATCCTGTAGAAATTATACAACATAAACAAAATAGAAATGAGTTCAAATTAGCAGAACAGGATAAAATCATAGCTGGTAATTAACAAGTAGACATTTGAGAAGCAGGGGCAGAATTGTATCCAGTAAACAAAAGTCAAACGAATTAAGAAGTCAAGTGTGTTATGTCTGATGTCAATGTTCATCACTGCAGAAACCAATGAGTTGCGCACAAATTTGGTTCATCACTGCATTGAGATTGCTTATAAACCTCCAACTTAATACAGTGGCTTGTAAAACTAGTTCCAATCCAAACTCTTCCACACTGAGCTATTCAAAATTATAAACCCCTTCATTTTCCCTAATAGTTACCCTATGAATAGGTTTACTCATTCCTTTGCCATCTGTTTTCTATTGTTTTAAGCAGATCTTTACTGTATCTTACTAGCATCAATCAAACTAGCAATGAGCGTACACCTTGTTGAAGTTTCAATATTAACTGTTCTAATTAACAAACAACCAGCCTTTCTACCACAATTTTGAAATGAGAGGCACAGTCACATAATGCCACTGTATGCTCCAAATAACAAGAGTGACAGACCTTTGGTGATTCACTTCGAGATAACCCAAAGTAAGCCTTCCATGTCTGCGATGCAACCGGAACCACTGAAAACCCAGATGCCACCAGAGAAGCAATCCACAAGCCATATGAAAAACCCGTACTCCACCATCCCTGAACATCAAAAAGAAAAAAAACGGTTTACTGACAAAAATTCGGGTACAACTTAAAACACATCAATTCACACCAAATGACTAGGTTCTGTAATCAATAAAATCACAGACAATTCCTAAAAGTAAAATAAATTAAGAAACATTCTGTTATCTTATTGTATAAGCTTATGCAGGAATCATCTCAGAAACGTTGGGGTATAAAAATGTCAATGACAAGAGCTCTAGTAGTACCCAATAGCATAACTTCTCCGAGAACTAATGCAGATAACATTGGTTTATTAATTAAAACAAACTTGAAAATGATATCATTTAGTACATTCTATTTAGGGAGGACAAGAAACAGACCAGCTTTCCATCAGTTGGAAATGGACTAGACTTCTCAATGTATGCCGTAGTTCCTTCAATATAACAGGAAAATATTTTAATCAGAGAACAACTCTCTTCCGCGTACTATGTACAAGGGATAATGTGACAATTAATTTACTGCAACGGTTGAGTCTTGAGGATTCACCATAATGCCAACATTTGCACTTCAAGTAAACAATTACCAGGAGGGGCATCGAGGCTGCGTAGCAGCTGGATGATGGACTTGGTGTCCAGGCGCTTCCGGATGACCTCGGACACCACCATGCGCACGAACGGGTTGTCAAACACCTGCGGGACGCCAATGCTTTTGCTCAAACATGCCTTCGCTATATACAAAAACAATGCAAGGTCGATTCGAGCATGGCGGTCGGCCAAACCTGAGAGGATCCATCGGGCGAGAGGACGGCGATGGCGCCACAAGTGTCGGGATCCACTCCAATCGCCCACCCGTTTGGGGCGGCATCGGCGGCGGCGATGTCGTCGGCCGGGAGCAGCGAGAGGGAGGCGAGCCAGGGGTCCCTAGCCTCCGCCTCCATCAGGAGTTTCGCCCTGGATTTGGCCGACGCGCGGGATCTCGGCGTACGGCCGGCGGCGGGGGGAAGGGGCGCGCGGCGTATGCGGCAGTGGCGGGAGCGGAAGGCCGGGGAAAAGAAAGAGGCGGCGGCGGCGGACCAGTGCGGCGTGGAGCGGCGGAGGGCAGCGGCACCGAGCGCGTTCATGGGGTCTTGGCTGGTGGCTGGCTTGGCGGCGGCGGCCGACGGAGCTCCGGCCGCGGCAGCGGCAGCTGCCATAATTCGAAAGGGCTAGGAGGGACAGGGTTTTTACTTGTGGCCGGGGGATAAGGCGCAGCAGCAGGCTAGCACAACGTGACGGACAAGACGAGCATTTTTGCCCGCGCATTTTCGGCAATATTTCCAGGGCTTTTCTCAAGTCAATGTCATCCTCTCTCAAAATTAGTCATTGTTATAGATAATTTTTGTGCTCGTTTGTTTTAAACTAAATTCTCCACGAAAATTTGTAATGAAATTTAGGGTCTAGTAAGGCTTTGGAGGAAGGATTTACAGGGGGGGGAAAGGAGGATAGAGGATACACAGAAAGACCGTATGGGCCTGACGCAGGGACCTTTATTATGCCCCCGTCGATCTTTCCTTTGGAAAACATGAGGGGAAGCATGAAAATGTGAGAAGTACAAAGCAACTTAGCCTGACTCAATCAATTTCCAAGCTGTGACTTCCTGATGAATTTTACACTATTGGATGAGCGTTTGTATGTCATCTATTCTACAAGCTGAATTTTAAATGATACATTTTGTCTATAAGGTTGGAGCAATCTAAGTATTGACATGATCAGACTAACTGCCACATATATTTGCTGACTTCCTAAACTAGGAAGATAGGTTTCAAAAAAAAAACCAAGACAATGTAAAATTTTGTGAACAAATTAACAGGGCACCAGCAATCCACCAATGGTTTGTCCAATGTGCATGTCCATTCATCTTGGATAATAACCAGTTCTATCCTCAATGTCCAGTTGTACCCTCAATGTCAGCAAAGTTGGCTTAACGAGACTGTGATTCCAGTAGGATGTTTGTCGCTGCATTGATGTCATTCCTCGCTCGCATGAGTGCCTGTCTTGCAGCATTGCCATCAAAGCCCATCGAGACCAGCATAGCAACCGAGGACTCTGGAGGTTCTACAACAGGAGCAAATCCAGTGGACGACTGATTCTGCTTGAGAGAAACCAATGTTAACAATGCACAACGAAGCAAAAACTAAGCACCACCTAGCTATATGTTTCCTTCCATGAATTTGCTAAAAAAACATGTTGATGAAGTCGCTTGCCTTGTAACCCGAGAATAAAGAATAGCAGACTAGAATAATGTACGTGTTGCAATACAATCAAAAAGCAACCTAGGAACCAATTACAGAAGAGCTACCAACATTGTGATTCCAGTCTAATGCATCATACAGGCCCGCTCAAGCATCATACGATTATTCAACATACAAAATTATAATATATCAATAACAGTTGAGTTAAAATGTGCTTGTGTTCACCTGCGCTTCATTTAAACAGAAAACCATGTAAAAAATACAAACAATTACAACCACACTATGTTTCAGAAACTTAAGATATTTGGACCCAAAGCATAAAAGGTTATAGAAAATAACATAATTTGTTCATCAGAGCTAACCTGAACAGCGCGGCGGCCTGTTTGAGAGGGTGTGGTTCCGACAATACTCCTTGAGGGCCGAGGTGTACTTCCCGCCGAAGGTGCAAAGTATCTCGCGAAAAATGATGAAATAATCTGTGGAAGCTGTACAGGAAGCAGGGACCTTATAAGAAAACTTAAGAGGAAACAAAATAGAAGCATCCATGATAGTTAAGCGCAAGAATGCACCACCCATAGCAAGAAACATTGAAATACTTGAAGCTGAAGTAATATTTGAGACAAGATAAATAGGTTCATAACTTCAAAAGAACAACGATACGCTTGAACCTGCTAGTCTCCATGTGAAGGTAAATGGATAAAATCTCTAATGATCAATTAGCTAAATTGCTTAGTCCTAATCATGTAACTGCCTTTTCTCTAAATTAATTAATAAACCATTTTTGTTGTAAATTTAAAACAGAAATTCAGCAAATTTCACCTGCGGCAAACGAATATTCGTTGAAAAACCCAAACCGTTACATCAGATATTCATTTCTTGATATGAGGGGTTATCTGGTATTTCCTAGCTAAAACCTGCGCAAAAGCAGGTAAAAGAGCAACCTAGTATGCCTTGGTTTGGTTCATTGGTTGGATTCCATATCCAGTAACTAGGAAGTTAAATTGCAAGAACAAACAAGGAGCACGGATTTTTTCATGAACTTGCTAATAGCTTGACTCATGTTTAAGACCCACTGGCAAACATTGAGATGATACACTAGTCTAGATAACCCTATTTATCATATCAACAGGACAAGTAGATGTTAAATCGCAATATGTCACATAAAGTGAACACGTCTTAGAACAAAATGAAGTAAAAACTGAAACAGATCTCTAATAACCTTCATCTTGCGGATGCCGAACACATTTAGACGATAGAGAGAACCAGCAACCAGACCAAATACACCAGGAATAAGGGAGCGCTTCCAAGAAGATAAAAGAAGCTGCTAGGAGAAAATAGAAACCATGTGACCACTCAATATTAAAAAAAAATAAAACAAAAACTGAGTATGACAAGAAGCTGACCTGCAGACCAGCTAGATATATGAACGATTTGTCACTGAAATTAACGCCAAAAATACGGAATCTTGATGTGACAGGAATGTCGAGAAAGAATGGAACAAATGAGGCAAATATGAGGCCATAAGGTCCGGACGCAAGCGAACTGATGTAGTTTGTATCTGCAAAGAAAAGGAAAGGGAATATCAAAAACAACTCAAAATGGAAGCAGGACACAAACAAGTACAGAGGCCCATAAATAGGCCGCTGATTGAAGTTCAATGTTTAGAACGATGATGTGAAATAAAGAAAAAGCCATACTGAATGGTGAAGAACATTCAACTTGGGAAAAAAAAAAGAGAATTTCTTGAAGGTTCTGGAATAGACAAAATGTTATTATGCAACTACACTTTCTTGAGAAAGAAGCACAGATCTTTAGTTTTACGCTGCAACAGCTATTCAAAAAAAAAAACCAATGCACCATTTATGGAATTTGGATATATATTAACTAATAGAACTATGAACTACTCATTATCAAAGCATGGCATCCCAAAATAGTCCTAAATCTCTCATTTAATAAGATAAAATAAACATGGGGATAAGATCTTCCAAAGATGAATTAAGTACCTTGCAATGTGTACCTAATAATGCTATACATCGCAGACCCATCTGCAGCTAACTTTTACAAAGCTTAACCTATGTTTGATATTTCCTATTTCAAAGCAAATACAACCAGACATTCCTCCATTATCCCATAACTATAACAATGATTAGAGACAAAAGGAGAATGGAGGCTACTTTGGAAGTAAGGAGAGCACAAAAACATCAAGCACGTTTAGTCTTATTACTTCATTAACATACCTTTCAGGAGAACCAATGATAGTACCTCGAGAAGTGATGACACAGTGATACTGAACAAACCAAAAACCTGTACAGAAGATGGGGTAAGAAGCTTTAAATCACAAATATCCACTTGTTAAGTTCATAATAATCTACTTTCAACGTAATATTTTACAAAACGGAAGCTAGTTAGGAACAAAATTGCATTAATATCCATGCTCTTGACTCTTGAGAGCCTAGAAGTTAAGCATTGCTCCACTTTTCAAGTCCACATTAAGCTGTCAAGTTCATCATCATCATAGTGCAATGCCATGCCAGTTTTAAGGGGGCAGTGGAGCAATTTACTCCTGCTTATACCATATTATTGATGTAGCTTATTAACCTGTATATGACTAGCAAGAACAGCAAAAGGCAAAGTACGTACTGAGTATTTGTTGGAGCCAATCTGCCTCTCAAAGACACGGAAGTAATACAGGAGGTACAGTCCAAACATTAACTCTGGCGTTGATTGAAAGGCAAACACAGATGGAAATATCTTCCATAGACGAAAATTTTTTATAATATCCTGCAACAACAATAGAAACAATTTATCAGACGAACTTGCTTGGTAGGAAAAGAACGAAGAAGCATTCACTGACTAAACAAGTAACGAAACAGTTGAAGCCAATACATGCTTTGCATAAAACAAGCAAATAAAAGCATTTAGTGTCTTGTTGCTGAGAGTTATCATTCATGTTCTATCGGTTTCTTTTGTTAGTATTTCTGAACAGATCTTTAGATGTGGAGCATAAAGAATCAGCAAAGGGTGTACAAACTAAAAGAATTAATGAACATGTATGCCACTTACTATTGAGAGTTGATGTCCTATAGGCTAAGAATACAAATTATTGGTGTACGCATTAACAGTTCAGAAACGAATAAGACACCTAACCCCAATTTATATAGAAGTTTCACATTATCCAGGCAATTCAAAGGTGCAGCTGAAGTTCCCTCCAATATGTTAATTTCAACAAGCTGCCGCACAACATGACACATTGATACCTACATGCCATCTCTCATGACACAAAACACATCAAATTGGCTTTTGGGGGGGGGGGGGGGGGGGGGGGGGGGGGGGGGGGGGGTGTTTGGGGCGGGGGCTCTATGTAATATAGTTAGAGTGGCACCATAATCCCGCATGCTAATCATTGTTGTGATACCAAATTACCATACCAATCCATCATAAGCATTTTTGTCTTCTATAGGTGAAATTTAAGTTCGTCAAATCATAGACACGCCATGCAAATGTCATACATAGTTTGATCATGGTCATGGTAGTTAACTGATAAATCAGGTCAACATAAAGTCATGTGGATCTGATATTGCAAGCCATGCGGTTTCAAGCAGAAACTGCAGGAGGACCTCCAACTTCAGTCATGTTCATTTTCTATTGACAATACAAGTAGTTAACAGCCATGTACTACAAAAAAACATGCAACTTATCCGTCCAAATGCTTGCGCTCTACCTCACCATATCCGACATTTTGACCACACAGTCCACGCCCTACCACCGATACCGCCCCTCCACATGTACCGATCGCTAGTCACACTTCCACAAAGACCCAAAACCTGAAAACCTAAAGATCAATTCGAACTGAATCCCGTGGGACTTCTTCACCTACAAGTTTCCCAGAACCAGGGTAAACCTAAAATCGAGGGGAAGCACACCCCAGGTACCTCAACATCAGCTACAACTCCGTCAAGTAGACACAGATGGCCCATACAACCAAATCTAGGGGTCGACGCCTCTCTAATCAACCAACCAAATCTAGGGGTCGACGCCTCTCTAATCAACACCCTCGAGTAAAAATTTTGGGAAACCTAACACAGGCAGTAAAATTTGGCGGGAGCGTCAGACCTGGTAGGAGATGCCGAGGGCACGGGAGCGACGCTGCGCGCTGAAGACGACGGAGAGGAGGCCGCTCGTGAGGACGACCGCCCGCGTCACCGGCGCGTTCTCTGTAATCAGGGGGGGAAACAACACAAACGGCGCGACACCGTCCCGATCAGTACACGCCCCAGAGAAATTCCGCAAGAGCAGGACGAAACGAACGGAAATTCAGGTGGTTCCGGGGTGCAGGGGTGGGGACGCTTACGGAATCCGGAGACGCCGCCCTGCATCTCCCGGTGAGCGGTCGGCGGCGCGAGGGGAGGTCGGGAGACGCCGCCGCGGCCTCTTCCGTCCGCTCGATCGGGGGGGCGGCTCGTCCGGGTCGCGTCGCGGAGGCGGGAGCAGGCGCGGCGGTGGCTTCCGTGCGGAGGCGGGGAGCGGGCAGGCGGACGGAGTATGGGAGGAGAGGCGTGGCCTTTGTTTTGTGAGATGGGAGGAAGTCAGTCGTTTGACTGACGGTGGTGGGCGGTGGTTGGGCTGCGCCGCGGGTGTTGGACTCTCCGCCGTCGAGTTCTCGAGACGGGCCAGGAGGATTCGTTGATCAAAGCGATCCGAGCTGCACAAAAAAACTCAGAAGCTCAACTTGAAAGAAAAAATAAATCTCTTGAGCATGGAAGCATGAGGCTAAGCTACTCAGTAATCAAAGCTACAATGCATTTGAGATTTTTCACCTTGAGTGTTTTACTGTGAGCAGTGATCATGTCATTTTTATATGCGGTATTTATATTTTGTGTGCCAATATAAAGAGAAATCTACACAAAAAAAAGGTTTCCAAAATAAAATTTATAAGAACAACCACTTACAGTCAAACAAATTGAACAAATATGGCTCAAAGGGTCACACATTTAGAAAGCAAATGGGCCATTTGTTTGTCGGCGCTAACGAACCTGAGGGCCAACTACTAACGAACCTGAGGGCCAACTACTAGGTGTTGGGTCGAATTTTGGGCATCTGCATGTGGAACGAGAATTCAAAGGTTTTTTCCCATAGGGGTGGGGCCATGGCCCCCTTTAGCCGTCCCTGTTTGAGTGTTTGTGGACTGAGAATATTTATCTTATTTGTCCACTTTAATCCATATAGTGATTTAATTATGTCGTATAGTAATTTAGCAAAAGCAAATATGAGAATTCAAAATTTGAAATATTTTTCATCTAGGATATGTTTTTTTGCCTATAAATTCTTTTTCGAACACTCTAAAGGGTTGCACGCCACTTATAAGAGAGGATTACAAAGAGTTAAGTCCATGAACTACAGCCTTGATTTCGGTTGTATATTACAAATAAAAACAATAACTAGGAAATAGAAAAACATATTGCTTATGTTTACACTAGCCTATCAAACCCGTGTAATACTTAAAGAGCTAGCAAATTACATACACATAAATAATTGAATGTCATACAACATAAGAGTTTTTGGTTCTCTTATTTTTTTACTATAAACATACACACTCTAGATCTATGTTAAAATCATGCATAAGACCATTTAGTTTCAAACGATCACACTATGGACATATGGAAATATAAATACTATTTAATTACTTTCAATTTGGTATTTGATATAGACTTTATTTTCTAATATTTTGACAAGAACTTTACTTATTTATGGAATGTACTTGTTATAGACTCTTTTTTCTAGGTATTTACCTCAATTTTTTTAAAAAATATTTTGTATTTTCATCAATTTTACTTTGAGGTTGATAATAGACTCATGTATATTACTAATTAGTAATATTAATTGATATATTATTGTACCTACTTTTCATAATGGTAGAGGTGAGTAATCTATTAAATTGTTTAGGTTAATTTGTGTAACACCCTGTGTTTGCCCATTTGCAAAAATCACTAAAAATTTGAAATTTTTCGAAGTTCAAACAAATTCTAGTAATTTAGGAAGCAAATGCATGCCAAATCCAATTTTCCGAATTTTTCTTTGTGCATAAAACCTCACCATGAGCATATTTGGGTTTTTATTGTTTTATTTAAGTGTTAATTTGATTTTGAGCTCTTGCCAAATTTGAAACCTATTCAAATTTGGAGTTCTTTTAAAACCCTGGAAAAGTTCAAACCTTTCTTTTCCCTCCCGGGCTGCTTTCTTCCTTTTCTTTTCTCCGGCCCAGCCCGTTTCTTTTTTTTTCTCTCCTTCTCCCGCAGCCCACCGCGGCCCATCCGCGTCGGCCCAGCTCGGCCGGCCCGCGAAGCGCCGTCCCGCGGACGTCTTCGTCCACCGCGCGACGCGTCGCCGCCGGCGCACCTCCCGACGCTCCGTCGCCGACGCCGTCCCGGTTCGCACCCCCTCGCCTCGAGCCGCAATATGGGTGGACGCGTGGAGGTGGATGTGCGGAGCCAGCGCCCCTCGCCTCGAGCCGCAACTCCCGTTCCGTCGCGTCGAGTTTTAACTTCATCGACGACGGTCGACGATCGACGACAAATTTCCACCGCCGGCCTTATCTCCTCCCCTCCTCTTAAGTCGAAAACGTCCGCATTCCTTCCCTCTCTCTTATCCGCACTCGCATTCGCCTCGCCTCGCAGCCACTCGCCCTGCATTTCACTTTTCCCCAACCTCTCCTTCTTCTCCGGCGAGCATCCGTCCGACCTCTCCGTCGCGAAGCGTGAGCTTCTCTTCTCTTCTTCTCCCTTCAAATGGCTCCGCCGTGCCGTGATTGACCCTGCGCGATGTCTTGTTTGTGCAGACAAACTCGGCGTGATGGTTTTCAAGGGCGGCTAGGGTTCCGGCCACCGTGACCACGCCGGCGACCCGTCTCCGGCCTCTCTTCTCCTCCGTCGAGCCCGCCGTGAGCACCGCAACCTTCTTCTCTCTCTCTTGCGCTAGTCCTTCTTCTCCTTTTCCGTGCGCACGAGCTCTCGCACCGAGCACCTTCACCCGCCGCCACGCGACCTCGTCGCCGGCGAGTTTTCCAGCCACGCCCGACCGAGCCGAAGCACGCGCAAGCTTCCCCGCACTCACGCGCACCCGCACGGTAGCACAAACTCGAGCCTAACCGCACGCGCACGTGTTCTTCTTCACACATCGACGCGCCGCCCAAGTCCGGCGAGCTCGCGTCGTCTCCCCAGCCGCCGTTCACGTCGACGCGCCCCACTGGACGTTTCGCCGTCGCACGCCGAGCCCTCACAACCGCACGGTTTCGAGCATGAGCACGCACACGTGCGTTTTCACCTCGCGCACCGCCGCGCCGCCGAACTCCGGCGAGCGCGCGCCGCCGCTCTTCTCGCCGCCGACGTCGATGTGCTACCCCGCTAGACTCGCCGTCGCGCGTAGATCACTTAGGGCTACTCCCCGTGCTCTTCCGACCGCTGCAGCCGCCGCCGGCGTGATTTCCGGCGACGCGCCGCCGCGTCCCCTGTTTCCGGCCGCCGCGCGCTGACGCACCGCGCCGTCGTCCGACGTGGCGAGCCACGTCGGCACGCGGGCCCACACGACCAAGTCGTCCCGCTGAGTCAGCAGCCACGTGGTACACCCGGACCACGGTGGACCACGCGCACAAATCACCTCGGTCCACAGCTCTGTGGACCGAGTCCACAGCACAGTAAGCGACAGTGTACGGGCCCCCTGACCCCACCTGTCAGCCTCTCAAACACACAAAATTTTGCTATGTACACCCGGCTAGTGTACACAGAAACCTATTTCGACACTTTCCCAATAACAGAAAAATCCCAGAAAATTCCTAAAAATACCTTTATTCTTTCTAATCACTGTCCAATCCTTGGTTACTCCAAATAAATTAGGATTTGAGCTATACTTAATTACTTAGCTTAATCCTGATCAATTTCCTTTCTCAATCTTGTTTTATT
This sequence comes from Eragrostis nindensis, assembly GCA_012490785.1. NCBI lineage: Eukaryota > Viridiplantae > Streptophyta > Magnoliopsida > Poales > Poaceae > Eragrostis > Eragrostis nindensis. The sequence continues at coordinate 333,318 of JAAXCT010000437.1, read as the reverse complement.
CATATCTTCTACGTTTTAATTCCGATTCCAGCGATTCTTCCACCCAAATTCATCAAAATTCATGATCTACCCAATGCCACTAATGACTTCTTCATTCGATCTTTATTTGGCTTTTATTTAATTTAATGATTGTTAATTTTGTGTTGAGCGGTAGATTTATTCGATCGTTATCTCTTTTTGTTATAGACGATCACGTTCTCGAGGAAGGATCCGACCCGGATTACGAGGACGTAGAGGAGGAAGACTTTGGTGAAGGCAAGTCCTAATCCCTTTTGATCATGCTGATCCTATGATTGTAAATTTATCCTAATTAGAGCCTGCTTTACAAATAATCATGCATGTTGATTTAAATGCTTAGTATGTCCTAAAATACTTATTAGGGAATGTATCTGGTGGAAACCAACCTCTCCGTGCAAACTATGGAAACTCCAATCTGAGCCACACGATGTTGATCTAAGGGGGCGCTCAAGGGAGGTGGGAGGGGTGATTTGCAAAAACGACTTTGCAAATCACCCCTTCCACCTCCCTGAGCTTGTAAATCACCCCTCCCACCTCCTCTCAGCGCTCCCCTTAGATCAACATCGTGTGGTTCATATTAGAGTTTCCATAGTTTGCACGGAGGGGTTGGTTTTCACCTGATACGTTCCCTACTTATTAATAGCCATACCTTGCTGTTGATTATCCTGTTTCCGTTGTTAAACCTAGGACCAACGTCATTACTCTTTTAATAATATGTTGGAATGAAATGCCGCTTAGGACCTGTTCACACTGTGTACTTAATTAATCTTGCTATACATACTTTTTAGTGTAAAAATGCGTGAGTACTTGGTGGAGTGAGTGTGAATATGAAAAGTGGGTGGGTTTAGTGACAATTGTGCAACTGCTAGTGGGGATGCTTTGGCGGAAACAGGCGAGGTAGTCATCAGTGGGGAGGGCTATCTCTGGGATGCGACTCCTCTGTGAGGATAGCTATTGAAGATGCCTGTTTCGGTCGTATAAGGACCGGTTCCTGTGCCGCCTGGCCTAGCACCTACGTACAGCCACAAGTCTTGTATGGGAAAGATTTGGAACCACACCCTACTATAGTGTTTCCACGGTACCCACCGGGAGGCAGGAGTTGCACATGGAAGCCAGGAGAAGATTCGCCGACAGTGGGACGCGGATCCGGCATATGGTGATATTTCAGGCCTTATTATATGATGATTGAAGCCCCTGGTCGCAGATTTTCCGTGGGTGGTGCCGTGGCGACACCAAGTAGGTACGGGACCTCAGTATGCCTGTCCAAACTTCGACGGGAGGGAGGACAGGTGTACCTTGTGGGGAATCGTGTACAACCTCTGCAGAGTTATGAATCTATCCGGATAGCCGTGTTCCACGGCAATGGACGACGCGAAAGCTTTGGCCACACAAGATTAGTATAACGGTGTGAGTTTATCCTTGGCGTGTTTTTTTTTGTTTTTTTGGAATACACCGGTGTGGAGCCGTGCGCTGGTTGTCGGCCAGCATTAAAAGTGGGAACTGGCGGGATGGATTACATCTCCCCCAGGGCCAACCAACCCCACTAATTCAAAAATAATATTTGATGGTAGCTGCAAATTGCTTTGTTTTCACAGAAACCCCTGCATAAAGATTGCTTTTTCGCTGTTGTGATAAACCTCAGCCTTTACCTTGTTTTGTCCATGCATATAACTACCCTTGTGTTAGGACTTGCTGAGTACCTTATGTACTCACCCTTGCTTTAAAATCACTCAGATGAAGAGCCCGAGTACGAGTATCAGGATGATGGAGATGAAGAGTAGGGTTCCTTCTGCACTCAAGTCGCCTGTAGTAGTGGCTTTGTTTACGTCTTCCGCTGTAGCAGTATCTAGTAGTAGTTTGTAGATGTGGAGCTTGCTGTAAGTTTAAGGCCAGAGGCCTTTGTTGAAAGACCCTTTATGTAAGAAGTGGCTTGTATGAGACTCGGTAATAATGTAAGTGATGACTCTGTGATGACATTCTGTGTAAGTGTGCGTATCAGCGTCTGATCCAGGGACTGATACGGGTAAACACTAGTGCTCCAGAAATGGGGTACGACAATTTGGAATAATTTAACTTAATAATATAGGTGGGTAATTTAATTAGATTATGTTTGATCAAATGGCTATCATTGTCACATGTCTTATTAGATGGCTAAGTGTTTTGCAATTGTGATATTTTTTTTTTGGATTTTAATGTGAAGGCTCCTACGTCAATATTTTGGGGACACTAAAAAAATGGCTAGTTTTGGGGACTCTTTACATAATTACGGCGACTGCTTTTCCACTGTTGAAAACCCAAGTAAATATAGAGACCTATTAACTCTGTCCACAAAATAAAGGTTTTTGGGTTTTGCCAAAGTCAATATTTTCAAACTTTTACTAACAATAAAAAATAGGATAAATTTGCTGTGTTACTCTTCAATTGTGGAATTGGTTGTGGGACATTGAAATGAATATTGTTTGTTATAGGACACTGAGAATGAACTAGACACAGTGTCCTGCGGCAAATGATTTTCATTTTAGTGTCTCACAGCCAATTCCGTAATTGAATAGTGTCACACACATCAAAATCTCCCAAAAAAATTATAAAATTGAATGTGACGATTGTATTTGTGACCACGGGGTATATGAATGTATGACTTATTTTGCTTTGACGTGCATGTTTCATCTTTTTTGCACGCATAGCCTCATAGGTGCCAAGTCGTATGCCATGTGTAGTCCGGTTAAGCAGATCGCAGATCCAATATTCTGGACAAGTGCAACATTTCAATCATTGATACGTAAACATGCTACTCTACAGTATGCTTGTTATCATCAACAAAGCGCCAACATCACGTTGATTGTAAGTGGTAGCAGATGAGATCCCCGTCCACGTCTGCCGAGCAAACATTCTGCAGCTACCGTTCACCCACTGTTGGGAAACGAGGAATAATTTTCTCTATTTCTGTTCGTCCTCTTCTTGGTTCACTCTGTACGAACAATGTATTCATGGTCATGGGGGCGGCGTAGTTTGCCATGCCATTGTCACCGGACTTGCGACAACTCGTTCATGCGTTCGCTCGCTATCGTGGCCTGCAAAAGATGCACCGCATTTATCCGGGCCGTTAGTTAATTACGACTCCAACACAGGCAAAGAGAACATCTGAAACTCTGGCTGCTGGTCTCACCTGCTTCTCCCAGTTGCAGTGGATGGTTATGACGCCAGAATGAGCGTCTGGACAGCGGTTCCGCCTATCATACCAGCCCAGATTCCCTGGGAAAAAAATCAGAGTTAACATTAGCATAGCAACGGCCATGATCAAATAACGATTGTCTAGGGTGAGAGAGTAAGAGAGTGATGTTCACACTTCAGTACAGACCATCACGCCAAGGTGGAGGAGTCGTTCGAGGAGGATGCCCATGGGTATGCCGATGAAGTAGTAGCAAGCGATGTTGACGTAGGCCACTTTGGACTGCCACCCAGACCCAACGGCGACACCTGCAATAGTAAGTGAAGAACCAACGCCATTGTTAGGCAAAGTGCGAGCTACAGGTGCTCGATCGATGAGTAGATACCATATGATATTCACCTGATAGGACGGGTTGGATGCTGTTGAGGAGGATGGTGAACGAGAGCAGGACAGAGAGCTTGTCGACGGCGGCCAGCACGGCGCCGCTGGTGGTGAAGATGAGGGCTATCTTACCGTGGAGGACCGTGATCAGCACACAGAACAAGAGCCCGATCATTACTGAGGTCGTGGATGACACGATCGCTGCGAACCTGGCCCCCTTGCCGTTGCCGGCGCCGAGCTCGTTGGCAACGCGCACGCTGCAAGAAATAAGCCAAAGTTTATTATACAATTTTCCGTCCGTGGTGCTTTAGCTGTAGCGGTGAAAATCACACTAATGCTCCCTTGGTAAAAGAATTTGTGTTGACGTTGTGTGATATTATTTGTGAGTGAGCTACTCTTGATGCATGACACAGAACGCTGAAGGTTTAGAATATTATATACCCGGTCCCAGCGAAGAATGCTAGTGGAATCATCATCTCCAGTCCGTTAATATTCATGCTGCATATAAACAGAGGAATGTTACAACTATGTGCTGGATCAAATTGAACTCATAATTATTATAATGAATCCTGATGAGTAGGAATATACAGTAGACAGTTACCAAATGGAGAGTGCATCCACTGCAATAGCGCCGTTCTTGAGGTTTCCGGTCAGCAGTATCAGTATTCTGTAGTACCAGTTCTCCAAGCTGCGCGCGTGCACACGTGAAAGAGTAAGAAACAGTACATAGTTTTTTCCCGAGAACACTACATGCAAAAACATTCCAGAATATTAGAAGACGTGGAAATTAACGGGCGTACCAGAGCATGACACCCGAGGCGGAGGACAACTTAACGAACTCCCACAGTCCGGGGAACGCCTCGACGGAGAAACCATGCCACGTGTCCGGGCAGCCGCCGCAGACCACGTAGGCGAACAGCATCAGCGTGATAACCCACCAGGAGAAGCTGAGCGTGAGCGCGACGGCGACGAGCCCAAACTTGAGCCGGGAGACGAAGAGCCAGCTGACGAGGAGGTGGGCGCCGAGCGCGACGGCGGCGGCGACGGCGTTGACGGAGTTCTTCATCTGGCACTGCAGGAACCGCTGCAGCGGGAAGAGGAAGGCGAAGGAGAAGTGGAGCGGGATGAACCAGACGGCGACGCGCCCCGCCATCCTCGACGCCTCCGGCGACTGCCCCGTCAGCAGGAGGATGTCCTCGGCGAAGACGTACGTCGGGAGCAGCAGCGCGGCGCACGCGAGGAGCACGATCCATGACCGCTGCATGTACACGCCCATCATGCGGAACCTCGTCGCGCCGTAAGCCTGTCCGCACAGCGTCTCCAGCGCGCTCGCCATGCCGAGCTGCATGAGTGTGAGTCTCCTCTCCCTGTACATTACAACAACAAAGACATGAGTGTGAGTCTCCTCTCCCTGTACGACAAGGTCGGATCGATGTATGTGACAGTTTGTCAGAGTGAATTAGTTATTATTGATGGAGGAACTTAGTTATTATAGTTTACCATAAGGCCGTAGTTGAAGCCGACGAGGACGGTGCAGGCGAAGGAGATGGACGCGAGCTCGAGGTCGCCGAGGTGGCCGCCGAAGGCCTGCGTGATGACGTTGAGGCTGTAGGCGGCGGTGCGTGTGAAGATGGCGGGCCCCACGATCGCCCACAGCTTCTTCGACTCCTCGCACATCCTCCTTCCAATATCGCAGCATCGCGCCACCACCACCGACTGCTGCGGCTGCTGCTCGTCCACGCCCATGTCGTCGGTACAGATGCAGCTGCCTGCTATCCTTCTCTCTCTCTCAAAGTAAGGCAGTATACGTAGTGGCATACTGCCCGGAGCGACAGTACTAATAAGCAGCGGAATGTATACTGGTCAGCAAGAACAGGCATGCGTTCCATCTTTTTACCTTTTACTTTTAATCATGCTACCTTTAAGAACCTAAACCCAAAGGCTATGACTGTACTTGTTTATCAAAGAGGCTAAAAGCAACAGTGGGTTGTTATTGACAAATTTGTTGTGAAAGAAATTTAATTTAATTAAAAAACTTCCGGAATTCTTGGAAACAAACCATTTTTAATGTTCATGCTATGCAACGTTTTGAATTTTAGGGCGCCATTTTGTGTTTTGCACGGGGCCCTCAAATTCTTGGAGACGCCCTGGGCATCGTCGGGTTAGGCTGACAGGAAGCTATTTTTTGAAACGACAATTATTTTATTGCAGAACGGCCATGGACAGTGCTCCCAGTGCAGTTTGTGAGATCGGTGTCGGTGCACAAAGAATAGTGCTCCCAATGCAGTTTGTGATGTCGGTGCACAAATCTAGCTAGCTTCAGGCAGCATATGACGGGTATGACAGTGAAACGACGATCCTTGGCAAGACCGGAAGAGAGAAGATGCGAATATACAAAGGTAGTAACATTTTTCAATGCAATTACTACGTACCTTCGGATTTTAATTCTTAACGCTCAGACATGGAAGATTACCTTATTTTTAGTTCATTGTTTATGTCTGAAACATAAGTAAAAAAAAAGTGGAGGTTGTCTATATGTTTCCATCACATGTGTATGTAATTTGCAGGTGTTTCTCCTATATAAGATTCATCACAATAGCTTTATTAAAAAACTGTTATAAAATTTCAATTTGTTTTGCTTGTTGGGACAAAGCTGCTTGTTGTCTCAATAGATATCAAAATCAAACTTAGATATGTGAGGCATGTAATAAAATAGTAAAGCACACTTTAATCCATGATAACAATTGAAATGACAGGCCTAGCGCAGTGGTTCGATGCAAACTCTCTGCATTGTACATTGCATGCAGGGGTAAAGCTTTTGCCTCGTATAATCCTTCCCCGTATATAAACCCACACCTTATGCTCGTGGCCTCATGGGTCTCACCCATACATTTTTATGATACTACAACAGCTAACATAACCATGCATGCATGGTCTCTTTTATACGTGGTCTCTTTTATACGTACACACACACACACACACACACACACACACACACACACACACACACACTGTTATTCACATCACATGGGAATCTGCATTTTTTTACATAGCCATGATAATCACACGCGCAGTAGTGCTGTGCCTCGATCGGAACCTGACTCGCTTTATATACCTGGCTTTGGACTAAATCAAATTTGGGCCTAGAACAAAGATTCGATGTCAGGCATCTGTCGCCTTGGTTATTTTTGCAGCCTGCAACGCACACATTCGAGGATCACATGATGCACGTGTGTACGTACGTACAAAACAAGGGTGGATTGATACCGGACGGTAGGCGGCACGCTGCATGTTGATGCGAGGTTTCCTATTAGAATTTAGAAGACAGCAGGTGCTGGCTAATCCGCCTTTGTCCTATAATAAAAGCGAGTGCAGTTGGACACATGATCAGCACTAAACTTAATACTCATTTGTCCACAAATATAGTGTTCATTTAGTTTTGTCTTAAGTCAAACTTTGATTCACCGTAACAAAAAAAAAACTATAATTCTGCCTTGTGGCATTGCGCAGGTTCGGCTCCCGGCTTCGTTGTAATGAACTTGTTCATTGCCTCTTTCGATTAATATATTAGGTGGGGAAACTCTCCTCCCGAATTGCTCAAAAAAAAATATAAAGATTGATAGCATAAAAATAATTTTACTAGATTCATCGTGAAATAAATTTTTATAGATATTATTGATCAAAATTTAAAAAAATAACTTAGAACATAAACACTCAGAAAGAGTACCTCTGCGAGGTAACTGTCGGCGGGAGGATTTCGAGGAATGCCACTGTACTAGTAGTGTTTCAGCCTGTCGCCTGGCCTTCTGCTTATCAGCCGCTACAGTGTTCATAGTTATTTTTTCTGTAGCCGCTACAGTGTTCGCAGTTATTTCTTCTGCAGCCGCTACAGTAAAACGGCTGCAAAACAGCCTGCCGAACAGGCTGTTTATTTTTTTCCCAGCGGCTGATCAATGCGTCAAAGCCACCTCGATGTTGCGTGTGGTTCTGCTGCTGTAACACAGTCGGCACCCTCGATCATTTGCGCGCTACAAACACGAGAAGGGAAGGAAATATGCATGCATGTTCCCTGCTGTGACGCGCTGCCGGCAGCCGTACGTGGTGCGCAAGCGAACCACGAGCGGAAGAAGAAGGGAGCTAGCTAGATCCAGTGCCTACCGTGACATTTGCTAGTATTTTATTTGATCATGAATGAATCACGCAGCCAGTTTTAAAATACTCATGAGTAGTTAGCCAGACAGCTAAGCAGCATCTATTTATGCGATGCACATGCAGGATGGGACTGCACTACTACTTCGATCTGCATTAGCTAGCTCAAGCTTCCACTCTCCACTGCCAAAGCAAGCAGCAGATAGAGAGAAGCCATGATGATCAGCTCTAGGGTCTTGTTTTCGCCACCTGTTGCGGCGAGGCCACCGCCCCTCGGCCGGCGCCGCTTCGCCGTGGCGGCCAGCCCGCCCGTCGAACAGGCCGTGCGGGCCGCGGACACGGAGCCGCTGACCAAGGAGGACCTCGTTGCCTACCTTGCATCCGGCTGCAAGCCACGCCACGCCTGGAGGTGAGAACAGATGGTCTCTACCCACTGAGCACAAAGTAATTAGCCACTACTGTCTTGAATGCATGGTGATGTGTCTGTATGCAAACTTGTTACACATATCACACCTATCTTTCCATTTCGCAATACTTGTGATTCTAGCTCTGAGCACAAGAAACAAAGAGAAGTGATAAAGATGCAATGCACAAAAAACAAAGTCAGAAAACACCCAGTTTCTGATAGTGTAGAGATAGAGATGCATTATGAAGTGACAGAGATGCATTGAAAAGTAATTGTCACAAGTATTGTGGCAAAAATGTTGAAACCTAGAATCACAAGTATTGCTAGCAAGCAACATATGTAACACTCTACCCTTTATTACCGCAACAAAAATTTAATATGAGTTACAAAACTAACACTAGATTATAACCTCCTTTTTTTTGGCTAGATGCAGCATCTCTGGGTTAACTTTCTTTGGACTTCCAAAGCTGCTTATATATATTAGTACACTTTACATGAATTATACATATCGCATAAACCTTTTGTGGTATATAATGTTGATCATAATAAAATGATATTTGATATTAGTTAATTAACTTTATGGTCAATCAGGTAGTTTATATAGCTCGTTAGTTTATGCAAGTCCTGTGAATTTGTATATATATACTTTCATCATGCTTTCTGATCTCATCATTACTACTATCATCTATCCCACCATGCAGAATTGGCACAGAACATGAGAAGCTTGGTTTCCATATTGAAACGCTGCAGCCCATCAACTACGGCCAAATCTGTGACTTGCTTAATGGGATTGCAGACACATTTGGCTGGCAGAGGGTGTTCGAAGGAAATAACATCATTGGTCTTAAAAAGGTAGGGAACTTAATCTGTCTTTTGCTACAAGAGCATTCATCTTTTTTATGATGAATCAGTCACATATCATGCAGGTTTATGCCACAAACCAAGGGGGTGCTTGGTTCACCGCCTCAGTTTGCCACCGCCGAAGGTTTGGCGGCCATGAAAAAGCACGGCGCTGCTTGGTTCCTTGCCGAACTGGTGGTCGCCACAGCTTTTCCAGTGCAAATCCACGCCGCGGCTGTGGCGCCGATTTCTGGCGCCGCAACGTTGGCGCCGCCGCAGGTTCGGCGTGGCGACCTGCGGCGGTGAACCAAGCAGGCCCTTGTGTCTACTTCTTGTATTAGCATCTCCTTAATTATGTTGTTTCATTTGATTTTCAAGTCACTTTTATGACGTAGGGGCTGCAAAATATCTCACTAGAAGCTGGTGGTCAGATTGAACTTAGTGGGGCTCCTGTCGAAACTCTTCACCAAACTTGCGCTGAGGTCAATTCGCATCTTTATCAGGTGCCTGGTTATACTTCCTACAAGCTATTGTCATAGATATAGGTTCATGTTTCAACATCCAAAACTCTCTTTTTAATTCCCTTTCATGCTCTTTGCAAAATTGCAAATCTTATATTAGATAATGGTCGTAGTCACTTGCGAATGTTAGTATAGTACTATAGTGAGCGTACATTCACTTTATACAAAAATAGATGGACAAAGCATATTTGTTGTTGTAGGTCAAAGCAGTCGGGGAGGAAATGGGGATAGGATTTTTGGGACTTGGTTTCTAACAAAAGTGGGATCGTAATGACATGCCTGTGATGCCAAAGGTATGGTTATTATTGAATTTGTTTTTGCTCAAAAAGTTATAGCATTGCTAATAAATTATTATTCCTTCTGTTTGGCTCAAAACCGACTCTTTTTTTTTTTTTTGAATCATGCATAGGCGCGGTTTGAAATAGTGCAGAACTACATGCCCAAAGTTGGTTCTTTAGGTCTTGATATGATGTTCGGATCATGCTCTGTACAGGTTGTCTCCTCTTTTCTCCTCCTTTGGAGCCCAACTTGATACCCTTAAAGGGCAAGTTTCATAACTAGTTTATTAACCTTGATTTATTTCTGTTGCCACATATATTTAGGCTAATCTTGACTTCAGTTCGGAGCAAGATATGATCATGAAATTCCGAGCTGGCCTTGCCTTGCAGCCTGTGGGTACTTTTGCACAAATTATCTTTTCTTATATATGCTTTGCCGCATTGCTCTGTTGTTTGTTTCAATAACAAATGAACATACAGATTGCAGCCGCTATATCTGCTAATTCTCCTTTCCAAGCCGGAAAGTTAAATGGTTTCAATAGCTTCAGAAGGTATCAAATGATTTCTTCAATGCGTGGTGCTTGCTGCATTCTTACAGTTGTATAATCGGTTGTTGCTAACCACCATCTGCATGCAGCCACCTATATACAGACACAGACAGAGACCGCTCAGGCATGCTTCCTTTTGTATTCAAAAACTCATTTGGGTGAGCACAACTGTACTACTTTATTTTGCCCATATGGGATAGTATCTTGAGTTATTGAAGGCAGTCCTGATGTCATTCACCCGGTTTTATTTTATTGGCAGCTTTGAGCAATATGTGGACTACGCGTTGAATGTTCCAATGTACTTCATCTATCGGAATAAGAAGCATATTGACTGTGCTGGAATGTCATTTCGGTTAATTAATTTATTTATCACGTGTCATCTCCTTATATAATTTGTTGGTGTCGGTCACAAATTATTGGTATATATATGTCTGCCTCCACGTATCTTTTTCAGGATTTTATGGCAGGAAAGCTTTCACAAGTCCCAGGGGAGCGTCCAACTTTGACCGATTGGGAGTATCATCTTGGGACGATTTATCCTGAGGTTTAATTACACTTCTTCGAGTGCACTTGTTCATGAAGTCTAATTTATCATGTCAAGTAATTCTGTAGTTTACTTTTTATTTGGTTATCATAAGTCAGGTTGAAAAGGTACCTTGAGATGAGAGGTGTTGATGGTGATTCCCGCAATACACTGTGTGCTCTGCCAGCATTTTGGGTACATAAATGACTTCTTAACTCTGACAAAATATTATGTTGGTATTGTTTAGTTTAAGGTTTTTCTCAATAGTAGTGAATATTTTCATAGCATTTGTGTTTTTATGCAGGTTGGGTTACTATACGATGATGAATCACTATGTAGTATAATAGATATGATTGCCGATTGGACTGATGAAGAAAGGGAAATGTTAAGGAGAAAGGTAATGTATCGGAAATGTGAAAATTCTCAATTGGACTAAATGGGCGTTACCCTTAATTCCAGAACTATTCTTTTGCTCGGAGTACGTAATAAGTAGGGAAAATACTACATATATGGTGTTGTGTGAGATCTTAGTGGTCTGATGCCTACATATGATTTACTTCAATTGGACAGGTTCCGGTGAGTGGTCTGCATACACCATTTCGAGGTGGTTATGTGAGAGATTTAGCTAAATTTGTTGTGAAGTTGGCTAAGGTGAATCCAATGCACGAGCTACTATGAGATGCAAATGTGTGAAGACGCATGTAATATGATAATTGATAGTCCAGTGTTTCGATACTGCATGATGGTTTACAAAGGAGAGGGTATAACGAGGTTGAGTTCCTGAAGGAAGTCGATGAGATCATTAGGACGGGTAATGTGTTTTCTTGATAATTTTGCAGAAGGTAATGATGAATGCACCAGAGGTCCAGAGCTGACCCTTATTTTGAGTTATCTAGGAGTGACTCCAGCCGAGAGACTTGCAAATTTGTACAAGACAAAGTGGCGGCACAATGTTGATCCCCTTTTTCATGAATTTGCATATTGACGGAGACATGAAAGAAAGGGCATCCTTCCACCCCAGGGAAAGATCAAAGAATATAACAGGGAGTTGAATGAGTGCTGGCTTGTGAGAAAGAAAAGAATGGTGAAGAATAGAATGTCAAATTCCAAAAGAAAAGGTCAACCTTAAAAAAGAATTAATTATACAATTTTGTATGCATATATTTGTATGAGTATAATATCCAGTGGCGGAGCCAGAGAAAATGGTAGGGGGGGGGGGGGGGGGGGGGGGGTGCGGCTGAGTGAGCTTTCTTCTTTCTCCCTTCTCCTTCCTATTTCTCTTCTTCTTCCTTGCAAACACCATTGATCCAAGCTTTTTTTTTGTCGGTGATAAAGCTCATGGATAAAAAAAATGCACAGAGTAAAAAGACAAACTAAAAAAGAAGAAGCAGCGACACTAGTACTAATTATACATTGATGTCAGATCCCGACATCACCGAACTTGTGATAACTTGTGCATGCGTGTGCTCGCGATCATGGCCTGAAAAAGATAAGGTTATACACCCAAATAATTAGCTTATTATTTGATTAAAATAGCAAGGAGATAAAAAGGCATCTGAACTATTTTAGCTTCGCGGAATCAACTGTACTGAAATGTGGTACGAATTGAACACACTAGCTCGCTTACCTCCTTTTCCCAGTCACAACGGGCGGTTATGATGGCTAGGATTAGTGTTTGGATGGCTGTTCCACCGATCATGCCACCCCAGATCCCCTGTAAAAGTTTTGCTCGTGATGTTAATTGATTAGGAGATGCGAGGACTGAGCTAGGATCTATATGGATGCAGACTAAGTAACTAGCATGGAGAGATCAGAGATGTGAATAGTTCACTATGTACCATCACGCCAAGGTTGAAGCACCGCTCGAGAAGGATGCCCATGGGCAAGCCAACGAGGTAGTAGCAGCCGATGTTGACGTAGGCAACCTTGGATTGCCAAGCAGACCCAACGGCCACTCCTGGGAGTTATATCCACCATGCAAGTTTTTCTCAGTACTACCTTATTAGGTGTGTAGCTCGATCAAAAGACAAATTTTCGGCATATCTGACGACCTGACAGGACTGGCTGGATGCTGTTGAGCAGAACGGTGAAGGCTAGCAGGGCATAGAGCTTGTCAAAGGCGTTGAGCACCGCTGCGCTAGTGGTGAAGATGAGCGCAATCTTGTCGTGGAGAACTATGGTCAGCATGCAAAAGAAGATCCCGATCAACAGCGAGGTCGTCGATGACACGATCGCTGCAAACCTTGCTCTGTTCCCGTTGCCAGCGCCGAGCTCATTGGCCACGCGCACTCTGCGAGAAACAGACAGCAAGTGCATAGTAACGATCTGAATCATACAGTTCCAATAACAGTAAAACACAATTGTAAAAGGATACGTGAGATTACCCTGTGCCCGTGAAGAAAGCGAGTGGGATCATCATCTCGCATCCGTTAATCAACATGCTGCATATGTGGTAACTATGATTAGTATATACTGTGTATGAAAGTGAAAACAGCGTCTCGTAAGAGTCGAGAAAACACACTTTCTTTGAAACGGTTAAATACATAGAGAACCCTGTGAATTTTACACTAGGTTTACATACCTAAAAAAAAAAGTTTCGTTATGTGCAGGGTCAGGAAGTTTGATTTTTTAGGGATGTACTTAAAAATCTTCAGATGGCGCTTTTACATTATTGTGGTGACTATCTTTTGTGCTACTGAAAACTCAAGCAAACAGAGAATTAGTACTCCTACCAGATCGTGAGCGCGTCCACTGCAACAGCCGCGTCCTTGAGGTTACCGGTCAGCACTATCAGTATTCTGTAGTACCAATGCTCCAAGCTGCACTCATGATAAAAGAGTCAATACAGCCCATCGACAGAATTTAGATCATATTTTTCAGCCCATCCACAGAATTGGGCCAATGTTTTAGGTACCCAAACAAGATCTGGACTAGGAATGGCCCAAACAACTTGCTTGCGGCATCAGCATTTAGGAATGGCCGAAATTAACCAAAAAAAAAAAGGAATGGACGAAAACAGAATAAAAGTTCGTGTGAACATAACAACATACCACAGCATAACACCGGAGGCGGAGGACAGCTTGACAAACTCCCAAAGGCCCGCGAACGCCTCGACGGAGAAACCGCGCCACGTGTCCGGGCAGCCGCCGCAGGTCACGTAGGCGAAGAGCATCAGCGCCGTCACCCACCACGAGATGCTGAGGGCGAGCGCGACGCCGGCGAGCCCGAGCTGGAATCTGGCGTAGAAGAGCCATGTGATGGCGACGTGGAAGCAGAGCGAGGCGGTGGCGGCCACGGCGACGACGCTGTTCTTCAGCTGGCACTGCAGGAACTGCTGCAGCGGGAAGAGGAACGCGAAGGAGAAGTGGATCGGGATGAAGAGGACGGCGACGCGCCCGGCCATCGCCGCCAGCTCCGGCTGCTGCCCCGTCAGCAGCAGCACGTCCTCCGCGAAGAAGTAGAGCGGGAGCAGCAGCACGGCGCACGCGAAGAGGATGATCCATGAACGCTGCATGTACACCCCCATCATGTGGAGCTTCTTCGCGCCGAACGCCTGCCCGCACAGCGTCTCCAGCGCGCTCGCCATGCCCAGCTGCAATAACGTACGCATCAGAAACGAAGCCGTGTGCACGCAGTGAGGAACAAAGTTGTTGCCAATTGGACGATTGAATTAAGGAGCGTACCATGATGCCATAGTTGAAGCCGGAGAGGACGGTGCAGGCGAAGGAGACGGACGCGAGCTCGAGGTCGCCGATGTGGCCGGCGAAGGCCTGCATGATGACGTTCATGCTGTAGTTGGCGATGCGGGTGAAGATGGCCGGCCCCACGATCACCCATAGCTTCTTCGACTCCTCGAACACCCTTCTCCCGAGATGCCGCTCCTCCTTGTTGCTCACGTCGCTGCGCAGCAGCAGCGCCGCCGTGCACTCCTTCTCTGCTCGTCCTCGCTCTATGTGATCCATGGCTTTCTCTCTGAGGAGGAGGAGGAGGGATTGTAGTGGGGTGATCCGATCAATGTGTTGTGTATGAGGCGAGATATGTAAGACTATATAAGGACCATTTCTACCAGCGTTGTGTACTACTTAAGCCCAAATTAAGCACCGTGGCTGTCAACTGGTGCGCTGCACGTCGCGCATATAGTATATACTCAAACACGGTGTTGGTCTAATCTCGTGCTGCATCAGAAAATGGTGTGAATAGATGAACACACGCATATATATTCACATCGCGTTGTGCATGTGTATTATTGTTTGTACTGCTCGGTCTTCGCGCGCGCCGCACATGCGGCTTGTGTTTGTGTTTAGTCATCGCATATCTTGCATCTGTATGAAAAAGTAAGACAGATGACAGCTGAGATGGGTGACCAACATATATATAAACGTGATATTCAAGATACTCCCTCCGTTCTCTCTCTCAAAAAAAAAACTACTAATTAAGGTTGCGGCAAGATGCAGGGAAGACCTTGCTCTTTGTCGCGTTTTTTAGTTGCGTGTCATAATCCTGGAGATACAAGGCTAGTTCTTTTGTTTTTGATCTTCTCCTCTATCTCTGTCTCTCTCCCCAGGTGTTGTTAATATCTCAATAGGAGTTCCGTAGTTGGTTGTATGAGTTTGCCAAAAGGGCACGGTTTGCTCTACAGGTAGCTTCATTGGTGCAAGATATTCGTGCTTCTGTTATCTAAGGGAGTTTAACTGTTCCATGGTTTAACACGTGTGAAATCAAGAATAATTGATGTACGTAAGCTGCCCTGATCAAGCATGTTCGTCCATTTCTATTTGTCACCGACCGTGGGTGAGGTTTGATGGACAAAAATATATAGCATGCGAAGCAGAGTACTCCCTCCGTTCTTAAATTGATGTCGTCGTTGATTTTTTGAATTGACCATTCATTTTATTAGAAATATTATATATTTTGTTATGATTTGTTTTATCACTAAAGAAAGTTTAATGTTAATTTATAAATTTTTAAATTTAAACTAATATTTTAAATAAGACGAACAGTCAAACGTAACTAAAAACCTCAACGGCGATATCAATTTAAAAACAAAGATAGTAGGAAGTAGTACTGTATAAGGGTGCTATGTACGGTAGTCGCTTGTTTTTTCGTCGTCTATATACGATTTCGGTTTTTCAGGTTCCCTCTCAAACTTGAGTGTTTTAGGAGCCTCCAACACTTGATTTTTCATCCATTCAATTTCAAGATCTATGGCTTAGATTAGATCTATCTTTATACTAGCAAAAAATTCAAGTGTTTTCATAGGTTGTAACACTTGAATTTTTGTTACACCGCCACTACTCAAAAGTTACACCTTCACTCTTCAAAATTTACACCAAAACGTTACTGTAATTTCTTTATAACATGACTGTAATTCTAGCATATGCCAACAATAACTATTGTGTAATAAAAAAAATCATGTTTTGAGAGACCTTATAACATGCAGATTTTTTTTTGCTTAAACTCCATCTATAATGCACAAATCTTCACATAAATCTAAATCATTAAAATTTAAGCATATAAGGTATTCATCTGTACCGGCCGTAGACGAAAAAAAAATCATACTAGACTGGCCCCACATACAAAACAAAATCCAACGCACACAGGTAGCCATCGGACGTCTAGAAAATCGAGTGTTGCAGAGCGCCAAAACACTCAAGCGTCTGTTAGCTTTTCCGAACAAGTTGCAGCGGGCAGCATGCAGGTTGTGCCGGCTCTCCTTGTTTCATGCAGGGCCATCAGTTAGCACCCGACGCTGGTGTCGTTTCCAATCCAAGGCGCGCCCGCCCCAACCGCACGTCCCATTTCCTCCCGCATGCCACCGCCGGCGCCGCCGCATTCCCCTCCCCAGTCCCGCCCGACCGCCGCGCTGCCGTGGCAGCGCCGACCGCCTCATGACACAGCCGGCCCGGCGACCCACGACCCCGACGGCGACCGCCTTCCTCGGCGCCACCTCCACCCCGAGCCCGCGGGCCGAGCCGGCCACTCCGGTGCCGGACATCCCATTCCTGTACGCGTCGTCTTCCCCGCCGCCGCCGCCTCCTCCTCCAGTGCCGGTGGTGCCGCAGCAGAAGCAGAAGCAGGGCGGCAGCAAGCACGGCCGCGGGTCGTCGCGGCCGGGGCGGCTCATCCGGTCGGTGCGCGCCGCGTTCCGGTCGTTCCCCATCATCCCGGCGCCGTCGTGCATCAGCATGCCATCGCTGCACAGCCTGCCGGGCCTCCACAGCGCCAGCGGCGTGTTCAGGAGCCACTTCCACGGCGCCACCAGCGCCACCGGCACGCTCTACGGCCACCGGCGGGCGCGCATCACGGTGGCGTTCCACGAGAGCCCGGGCAGCCCGCCGTGCCTGCTGCTGGACATCTGCGTGCCCACCGCCAAGTTCATCCAGGACGTGAGCGCCGCCGGGATGGTGCGCGTCACCCTCGAGTGCGAAAAGCAGCATCAGCATCACGCGGCCGCCGGGATGGAAATGCCGCCGCCGCGGCGGCTGCTCGACGAGCCGCTCTGGACGGCGGAGGTGAACGGCGAGAGCGTCGGGTACGCGTCGCGGCGGGAGGCGACGGAGCAGGACGAGCGCGTCATGCAGATGCTCCACGCCACGTCCATGGGCGCCGGCGTGCTGCCGCCCGACATGGCCCACCCGACGGACGGCGAGCTCACGTACATGCGCGCGCACTTCGACCGCGTTGTGGGCTCCAAGGACTCCGAGACCTACTACATGCACAACCCCGAGGGCAGCGCCACCGGGCCGGAGCTCACCATCTTCTTCATTAGGACTTAGCCTCAAATTTAACTCGATCGGCAGCTTGAACACTCATTTGTGCTGCTTAAACAAAGAACTGTTGAAAATGCTCCAGATAAGCTTCCGAGAATGTCAGATGAAATATCCTTGACGTTCAATTTGCATTTCTATGGTCGTTATATTGTTGACTGTTCGAATAAGGCAATCCAAAAGCAAAGAGCTGATAGCATGTTTTAAAAAAAAACGCAAATGTATTCATCGTACAACGTGTATATCAATTGTAGTTGTAGAACACTGCACAGTAAGTCCTAGAGTTGGAAAGTCAAGTTGCAGATGTCTTGCCAGCTAGAATATAGAGACAGCACATCATCAGATACATCGTTCATGAGTGGAAGCGGCAGACATCTGGTACCTGCACCAAGCTTGTGGAATTGTGAAAACAAATCACAAGCTTACTTAAATATTTTTGAGAAAAATATAAAAAAAATCACACAACTTATTGATTTTCTCTCAAGTTTCTCCAACCTTTCTCCTCCCACCATTATTTTTTTTTTCAGGGGATCCTCCCACCATTAATAACATCGAGAAGTCGAAACGACTGGCATGCGAATGCTTATGGGCCCGAAGGCGACCGAGTTCGGCCATTTCGGCCCAGAACTGGCAAGACCTAAAGGTCCTAAAAGCATCTCGCAGCCTCAGCCACAAGGCGACAAAGAACGAAGCTTCCTCACCTCACTTTTCACTCGCCGCTCCTCACTTGCCGACCAAAACCCTCGCCGCCCGGCTCCACGCCGCCGGCGAGCATGGACGGGTGGGTCGTTGAGAGCGTGAGATCAGTTGGGGCCTTCCAGGAGGTCGACGGCAAGGATGACGAGACGAGCTGCGCGCTCGGTTTCGCGTACGAGTACCTCCCCTCGCCGCCCGTCACCCCCTACGCGCCACTCGCCGCCGCCGGCGCGGCGTGGTCCGGGGGCCCCGGCGACGGCGTCGACCGCATCAGCAGCCTCCCCGACCAGATCCTTCAGAACATCGTCTCCCGCCTCCCCGCCAAGGACGCCGCGCGCACCGCCGCTCTCGCCGCGCGCTGGCGCGGCCTCTGGCGCTCGGTGCCCCTCGTCTTCGTCGACACCCACCTCCTCCCCGAGTGCCGAGAGGACCCGCTCTGGCGGCCGCCGCTCGAGGGCTCGCTGGGAATCACCAACGCGGTGTCCGAAGTCCTCGCCACGCACCCGGGCCCCTTCCGCTGCATCCACATCACCTGCAACTACCTCAACATGAACAAGGAAAAGATCAATCAGTGGCTGAAGCTCCTCGCCGCCAAGGGCGTCCAAGAACTCGCCTTTATCAACCGCCCGTGGCCGCTCGACCTCCCTCTGCCATCCACGCTCTTCAGCTGCACCGCGCTCACCCGCCTGCACATCGGCGCCTGGAAGTTCCCCGACACCGCCGCCCTTCCGCGCGCCGCCGGCTTCCCCCACCTCCAGGAGCTGTTCCTCAGCTTAATTCTCATGAAGGATCGAGACCTCGCCTTCCTGCTCGACAGGTGCCCCGCCCTGGAGGTCCTCACCATCATTGCAAGCCAGACCGATGTGCGACTCTGTTTGGTCAGCCGCAGCCTGCGGTGTCTGCAGCTCGTCGCGTCTTCCGTGGGGGACATCGCTGTGGCGGAAGCTCCATGCCTGGAGAGGCTCGTTCTCTTCTTGACAATGCCCCGTCGCATTGGAGGCAACAAGTTCTCCAGGATCAGGATTGGCAACGCACCCAATCTTCGCATGCTGGGATATTGGCAACCGGGACAGCACGAACTACAGATCGGCAATGCCATCATCGAGGTCAATCTCTGGCTAGCTGCCATCCTGATTTCCATTCTCTTTACTTGTGTGGTGTGCCAATATGAAAATGTGATTCATTTCAGGAGGGTACTAAGGTTAGCCCAAGCACCATCGTCCCAAGCGTTCATATCTTGGCTTTGGATGTGCATTTTGATGTCCGCAATGAAGTCAAGATGCTGCCTTTCTTCCTCAAATGCTTTCCCAATGTCGACACCCTCCATATCAATGTAAAGTTTTTCAGCACGCTTGTTTTAGTTGGCATTTGCATCATTGGCACCAGAGCATCACTATCATAATAGCGTAATCAGATAACATATGTTGTTGCTGCCAGAATCGTAACCGTATCTCTTATAATCAATTTGCAGTCAATGGAAGCCTATACTCCAACTGGAAAGGTTAATCTCAAGTTCTGGCAAGAGGCTGGCAGTGCTGAGGGTGTCGAGCGGCACCTCAAGAAGTTGGTTATCCATGGATTTCGGGGCAAGAAAAGTGAGCTAGCGTTCCTCAAATTCATCGCTGAGAAAGCGCAAGTGCTGGAGGCGATGGTGATTGTGCTGACCCCTGAGTGTTTCCCTAAAGTAAAGGATATAAAAACCAAGCTGGATCCTCTAACTACTGCACAATGGGCCAGTAAACACTTCAAAGTGATCTTATTCAAGAGTCCAGAGCCTGAAGGAGGTCCTGCTATTTTCAGTCCCCGCATCGCAGTTGATTTTTCATGTAATGACCCATTTGATCTTATGATGGTTGAGGCTAAACTCAGCGGAGGAGCTGTGTTTCTTCGTCCGAGCATCAACTGAGGTAGCAGGTGTCTGCAAATACCCTAAGCATTTTGATTCTTAGCATCTTTCTTCAGAAGATTGGGGATGTCTAAGAGTATTTAACTCAATTTGTAGTAGTCCTCCTCGTGCAAGGACCATGCTATATCTGAGAGGCATCAAAGGCTAGTACGTTTCATCTCTGTTTTACATGCTAAGCCGACCACTAGCAGTGTCAATAATGTGTTGGTCCAAAATCTATTACTATAGTACTCTACCGTCGCATGGCATGTTATTTATATGCTTAGCCCGCCTTATTTGTACTCCAAAATAGCTGAGTACGGAGTTTCTCCAATGTCCCTGTGATATACTTTGATATGTCAAATTTAATTGCTTTGGAATATTTTGCATGTTTGAAGTGGTTAAGGATTGCCACGGTTGTTGCTGATGCAGCATGGTAACTGTTTTACATGGTGTTTTCATGAGAAAACAACTCATCACAAATAAGTACCTGGAATAACATTTTTGTGCTATTTGCCATGGAAATTGTTGCTGGTAAAAACAGCCATTGCTGTTCACGGGAGAAATTTGTTTTTACATCAGTTGAAGGCTGCTGCTGATGATGAGAACAAAGGTTGTAGACGAATCAAGGCTTGTATGGAGTACTCTAGGGTAATTTAAAACATGATTTCATACAATAACTAGGAGTACTTTTGGGGTATGCACTATGCAGCCGTGTGTCTCTTTTGTCCAGGTTGATCGACTTCATCTAGCTAATTTCGTTTTGGGCAAAAGCAGGATGCATGATGGCATATCTTTTAATGTTTCAACGCACAATGGCTTACCATCTCTCAAGTTGCTTACAATTTTTTCTCCAACGGCCGACCCAGCCCTGACGAACACACTTCAGTGGGGATGGAGCTCAACATCTTCTTCATTAGGACTTAACCTCGAATTAAGTCGGCAGTTTGATGTCTGATATGTGCTGCTTCTTGCCAATCCAATCCAACCCTGCCTTTTCTCTTAACTGTATGTGTCACTATATATTACTGCCGCATGTAATTGGTTTATATACCATTAGTCTAGACTGCTTAAAGAAAGAACTATTGAAGATGATCCAGTAAGCCTCCCAAAATGTCAGATGAATAAATATCCCTGTTGTTTAATCTGCATTTGATCATTATACTGTGGATCGTCCAAAGAGGGCAAGCAAAAATCCAAAAGAAAACAGCTGATAGCATGTATAAAAACAATTTGAACATCATCAGCAGTATTCATCGTACAACTTGAATATCAATTGTATAACAGTGCAAAGAAGCCCTAGACCTGGGAATTCAAATCGCGTGTACCCTGCTAGAATATGAAGACAACACATCATTAGATAAATCGACGGTATGTGAAAGCGGCAGGCAAAGAAATGGAAAAGGAAAGCGAAATATCCGGTATCTGCACCTATTTTGTGGAATTGTGAAAACCCATCACAAGTTTATTTACATATTTAGAGAAAAAGAATCTAAAAGATCACACAAATTCTTTTTTTCCCCGAGGAAACTACGGTGGGAGAAATTCCCACCTGAATTTTCTCATTGCAACAAAAACAGAGTTTTGTGTGCATAAAGTACTGCTCAGTCTCAGATTACACAACTTCTCATTGATTTTCTCCCTAGTTTCTCCAAGCTTTCCTCCCGCCATTAACGACCAGAAGTGGAAACCTGCAACTTTTATTTTTTGGAGAACTGGAAACCTGCAACTTATCTGGTCGGTAGCAAACAAACGGCATGCGAATGTTTATGGGCCCAAAGGCGACCGAGTTCGGCCATTTCGGCCCAGAAACGGCGCCCTAAAAGCAGTGCGCAGCCTCCGCCACAGGCGACGAGAGAACGAAGCTTCCTCTCCTGTCTCCTCACTTTTCACTCGCCGCTCCTCACTGACCGATCAAACCCTCGCCGCCCGGCTCCGGTCTCCACGCCGCCGGCGAGCATGGACGGGTGGGTCGTTGAGAGCGTGAGATCAGTTCGGGCCTACCAGGATGTCGGCAAAGATGATGATGAGACGGGCTTCGCACTCTCTTTCGCGTACGAGTACCTCCCCGAGCCGCCCGTCACCCCCGACGCACCCCTCGCCGCCGCCGGCGCGGCGTGGTCCGGCGGACCCGACGACTGCGTCGACCGCATCAGCATCCTCCCCGACCAGATCCTGCGGAACGTCGTCTCCCGCCTCCCTGCCAAGGACGCCGCGCGCACCGCCGCGCTCGCCACGCGCTGGC
Organism: Eragrostis nindensis; assembly: GCA_012490785.1. Classification (NCBI taxonomy): domain Eukaryota; kingdom Viridiplantae; phylum Streptophyta; class Magnoliopsida; order Poales; family Poaceae; genus Eragrostis; species Eragrostis nindensis. The sequence goes on along the minus strand of JAAXCT010000437.1, from coordinate 310,892 downwards.
GCGGCCTCTGGCGCTCGGTGCCCCTCGTCTTCGTCGACACCCACCTCGTCCCCGAGTGCCTAGAGGACCCGTACTGGCGGCCGAGCCTCGAGGGCTCGCTGGGCATCAACAACGCGGTGTCCCAAGTCCTCGTCACGCACCCCGGCCCCTTCCGCTGCGTCCACATCACCTGCAACTACATGGACCTGAACAAGGAACAGATCAAGCACTGGCTGCAGCTCCTCGCCGCCAAGGGTGTCCAAAAACTCGCCTTTATCAACCGCCCGTGGCCGCTCGACCTCCCTCTTCCCGCCGCGCTCTTCAGCTGCACCGCGCTCACCCGCCTGCACATCGGCGCTTGGAAATTCCCCGACACCACCGCCCTTCCGCGCGCCGCCGGCTTTCCCCACCTCCAGGAACTCTTCCTCAGCTTAATTCTCATGAAGGATCGAGACCTTGCCTTCCTGCTCGACAGGAGTCCCGTCCTGGAAGTCCTCACCATCATTGGAAGCCAGACAGATGTGCGACTTTGCCTCGTCAGCCACAGTCTGAGGTGCCTGCAGCTCGTCGGAACTCGCGTGGGGGACATTGCTGTGGCGGAAGCTCCTCGCCTGGAGAGGCTCATTCTCTTCATCGCGCTGCCCCGTCGCATTGGGTGCAACAAGTTCTCCAGCATTAAGATTGGCAACGCGCCAAACCTGCGCATGCTGGGATATTGGAAACCGGGATACCACGAACTACAGATCGGCAATGCCATCATCGAGGTCAATTTCTTGCTAGCTGCCAATCCTGATTTCCTGTTTCTTTGTGTATTGTGCCAATACGAAAATTTGATATTCGTTTCTGATTCAGCGCGTTGCATTCTCCTAACCGCATTGCAGGAGGGTACTAAGGTGAGCCCGAGCACCATCGTCCCGAGCGTCCAGATCTTGGCTTTGGATGTGCATTTTGATGTCCGCAATGAAGTCAAGATGTTACCTTTCTTCCTGAAATGCTTTCCTAACGTCGACACGATCAATATCAATGTAAAGTTTGTCAGCCACACTTGTTTTATTTGGCATTTTGCATCATTAGCACCAGTGCATCACTATCTTAAAAGCGCAATCAGATAGCATAAGTTATAGCTGCGTCGTAACCATATATGCTCTAATCGAGTTTGCAGTCAATGGAAACCAATAATCCAACTGGGAAGGTCAATCTCAAGTTCTGGCAGGAGGCTGGCTGTGTTGAGTGTGTGGAGCGACACCTCAAGAAGTTTGTTATCCATGGAGTTCGGGGGAAGAGAAGTGAGCTAGCATTCCTCAGATTCATTGCTGAGAGAGCGCAAGTGCTAGAGACGATGATGCTTGTGTTGACCCCTGAGTGTTTCCCTTCAACAGCTGAGTGTTTCCTCAGATTCTCGTGGAGAGAACATCTCTGGTGTTACCACCCCTTAGGGTGTTACCGTGTTACCGATCACTGTAGCGTCTCAAATATGCAACGAAAAATTGCAACAAAAATATGAATAGATAGCTCATGCAACGATCTACAATTCATATTTTTGGTTGAGGTGCAACCGAAGCTCGTACAAGAAGATACAAAAAAGAGAAATCAGACTGTGAATAGTGCGGGTTGCAACTGTTCATCACGAACCCGCAACCCGTTACTATTCAACGTCTGATTTCTCTTTTTTGTATCTTCTTGTACGAGCTTCGGTTGCACCTCAACCAAAAATATGAATTGTAGATCGTTGCATGAGCTATCCATTCATATTTTTGTTGCAATTTTTCGTTGCATATTTAAGGCGTTATTGAAGTTGGTAACACGGTAACACACGAACCCGCGGTAACACCAGAGATGTTCTCGTGGATGTCAAGCTGAATCCTCTAACTACTGCACAATGGGCAAGTGAAAACTTCAAGGTAATCCTGTTCAAGAGTCCAGAGCCCGAAGGAGGTCCTGCTCCTTTTAGTTCCCGTGTTGCAGTTGATTTTTCACGTAATGACCCATTTGATCTTGTGGTGGCTGAGGGAGCAGCTGTGTTTCTTGATTCGAGCATCGATTAAAGTAGCAGCTGTCTGCACGTGCCCTAAACAATTGTTTTGATTCTTAGCATCTACCTTCAGAACATTAGAGATGTCTAAGAGTGTTTAACTCATTTTGTAGCAGTTCTCCTCTTGCAAGAACCTTGCTATATCCAAGAGGCACGAGACGCTACCTGCATTTCATCTTTCCTTTACAATGTTTGTTGGTATATTTTGTTTTCTGGTCAGCATGTTCTCTTTGCCCTGATAGTCTGTTCATGGTGAGCAAAGGTGTCAGTGCATGGTTTCATTGACTTATTGTGCTGCCAATCTGTAATATTGTGCTGTTATTGAAGGTAGGTTGATTAACTTGGACTTGCTTGATCATCTTGCTGTGTGCATTGAGTATTTTTTTTTTCTTTTGCGCTGTTCCTTTTGGAGCATTTATGCATGTAACCTTGGAGTTGCGAGCAGTGTATTGGTGCAAAATTTTGTTGCTTTACCGCCCCTCAGTGTATTATCTAAATTTTGATCCTACCTTATTTGTTGATCACATTAGCTGACTGAATGTGGGGTATCTCGAATGTTCATGTGATATTTGATATGTCTGCCATGGTTACAGATGTGTACTTCAAATATGTTCATTATGAAACATGATGCATATCTGCTAACAGTTGGCACGAAATCTAAACTATATTGCTCTTGAACATGCTAAATTGCTAAGCGGCATTTGAAAGTGGTTAAGGACTGTTATGATCATTTTTTTTTTTGGACGGGAACTACGGCAGATCTTGCGATCGGCCTGAACTTTTATTGCAGAATAGACACTGACGATTGTTGCTGATGCAGCAAGGTTATCTGTGTTACAAGATTATTTTCATGAGCAAATATCCAATCAGAGATGAGTATCTGGAGTAACATTTGTGTGAACTGTGCCAACGGAGATTGTTTCTGATAAAAACTGCAGTCATTGTTGTTGACGGGAGAAATATGTTTCATGGGAGTAGGGCTATGCAGTATGCACTCTTTTGCCCCGGTCGATCCAGGTCACCTAGCTATTCTCGTTTTGTGTAAATAGGGAACTACACTAAAAGAGATAAATAACGATGCATGATCAATGCTATGTATCTTTTATGTTTCAATGCAACAGTAACTTGAGATCCCTCAAGTTGCTTACAAATCGCTCCCCGACGGCCGACCCAGCCCTGACGAACACGGCGGGGTACCCCACCCGGGCCTCCACCTCGGCCTCGACTCCGCCATGCACCGTCCTCCTCTCCTTCACCTTATCCCCGCCGCCGTCGCCGCCGTACTCGTCGCCGGTCCATACGTGCCTCCACGCGCCGCCGGCCGGGAAGTAGGCGGTGACCACGCTCCGGCCCTTGTCCAGCACCGGCACCACCAGCATCTCCGTCCCGACCAGGAACTGCTCGTGCGTCAGCGCCTGCACGCGCTCGTCCTCCGGGTAGTGCAGGAACAGGTGCCGCGCCACGGGGAGCCCCGTCGCCGCCGCCTCCTTCACGAGCTGGGCCCGGTAGAACTCCCAGGCCCTGTACATCTTGGCGCAGCGCGCGAAGTGCGCGAGCGTTCTGCTGTTGGAGTAGAATTGGCAGTTGGATCCCGGCTTGTTGCCCTCGTGGGTGCGGAAGACGACGGTGAAGGCGTTGAGCTCCATCCAGCGCAGGAGGAGCTCCTCGCTGCGGCGGTAGCGCAGGAGCGGCAGGTCCACGGTGCAGTAGCCGCCGGCGTCGCTGTGGTTGAGCGGGAAGCCCGAGAGGCCGCCGCTGAGCAGCCCGACGACGCTGCTCTTGATGCCGTCGTTTGCCTGCCAGCTCACCATCTGGTCGCCCTCCCAGAACAGCATCGCCCACCGGGAGCTCTCCCGGAACCCCGACCGCACGAAGAACACCAGCCCGTCGTCGCCGTCGTCGCCCTCCGCCGGCGCCGCCGTTGCGCGGCTGCGCTTGCCGGCTCTCCACTCGTCGGCGAACTCGCGGTTGACGCGCGCCCACAGCTCCGGGTACCGGTTGTGCGCGGCGACGGGGTCCTCGCCGGAGTGCAGCCGCGCGTCCAGCGGGAGACCCTCGCCGAAGTCGGCCATCCAGCCGGAGACGCCGTCGTCCACCATCCCCTGCAGGATGTTCTTGAACCAGGCGTGCGCCGCCGGGTTGGTGAAGTCCAGCATGGCGACGTCGAATGCCGTGTTGGGCATCATGTACGGCTCGCCGGCCTGGTCCCTGACTAGAATGCCCAGCTTCTTGGCCTCCTCGAACAGGTGCCTCCTCGTGTTGGGCTTCTGATCCATCTGAACATGACAAACATAGAATTTTCAGAATAACAAATAGCAACCAACGAGACTCTGCACCCCAATCTGGAAACAATGACTCTGCATGCCAAGGGTCCCTCTGTACATGTGAGAATTTCACGAGAAACGGTTCAGCAGTGATCACTGAACTTACCGGCACGAGGCAAGGATTGCAGTAGGTCATCGTCCTAATGCCGCGGTGGGGAAGATCGCTGACAAGATCCTTCCATCCATTGTAATGGGCATCATCAACCTCCCAATTCCACCAGAGCTGTGACCCAATCGCTGTCTTCCTCTGGCCAACCCAATCCTGCAGCAACAACCAATGTGCAGAAGTTCATCAGAGCCAGTTAACTAAGTTCAGACTGAATGTTCCCATCAAAAAAAAGTTCAGACTGAATATTCCCATCATAAGCTTGGAAAGAGCCCCTGTTTTCAGACCTGCAGCCAGAATGCTGAAACTGGGACATCGTAGTCCTGCAGCTGCTTCCAGACCCTGCGTACGGTGTCTGTGCCGCCCTGCATGCCAACGACGGCGCCGGATGTGATCCACCTGGGAAGAACCGGCGGCCTTCCGGTCGACTCCGTGTAGCTGGTGAGTAGTTCGGTTGGAGAGTCACCGTCTAGTATTCGGCCCTGAACTGAGTTACCATAAATCTGCAAATGGAGAATGGAATTACTCAATGAGCTCATCCGTACCCTGGTTTACAAGTGATTTATCTGAAACGCTGCCTTTTTCATTGACTGACGAGAACACAATTCTATCTGTAACATTGATACATGCTGAACATGGTGGTACTTGGTTTTATAATGTCAGGAAGCTAAGTTTGTACAGTTTTTGACTGAATTCAAAATCTTTAAAACGGACTGAATTCAAATATGTCACCCGGCGAAATGGCTACCTGAATTTGTACTCTGTCAGGTTTTGTCAGGTCAAATATGGAGTAATCATAGCCTTCAAGGTACAAGGCCCTCATCTTTGAGGTCATGTAGAAGGGAGATGGCGCATACGTAGTACTCCAGTTTCCTCCTGACCTACACAAACCACAAGGAAGACTTCACTAAAGCATCTGAAGTATATATGTGAAAAAAAGAGTCGATACTAGTTAAGATCACCCATCGCTTATGGCAGCACTCAGAAAAAAAAAGTAAATTAAACAAAACTTTTCTGAGTGCTGATGCAGTGTACCAAAAGTCTTGACCAGCTTGATGATCAAAATTTGAGCCCATCTTTTGTACATAAAAAAAAGTAAAAAGCGGCTCAGTTTAGGCGTTATTGTTTCTTATTATTGGAAGAAAAATGCCAGGACGAGAGACTTTTATTTGCACGAGGATTTTCCTCTTGGGATAAATACTGTACGCTACAGAACTCCAAGCACACACGCACACGAAACCGTGGCGCAAGTCGACGCCACGATCACTGTCGGTGCGAGTCCGCATTTTGCACTACAAGTTGCTAGACAATTCGTTCCTGCAAATCTGCAACAACTACTCGCTGTCAATGTTACTCTGCACCTAAAATCCTTTGTACGTTTCAAGTTCATCAATGCCTGGAATAAAGTGGCAACATCTTAGTAGATAACAAGATAAGCTCGGACATAATGAGCCCAAACTTGCAGTGCTGGTCCTGGGACTTAGATAACACTGAAAGCTAACCCATACTACACTCTTTATGGCCTCTCCTCCTGAACTGACAGCAACAAGATAAGCTCGGACATAATGTGCCCAAACTTGCAGTGCCTTCCTCTTAATGGTGGTTTAAACTCTGAGAAATGAAGGGCGGTAATGCAACGTTTTGAAGTTGTCAGTTACGATAACCCATCAGACGAAGGAAGAAAAGTTACCTGTAACTGACGAGGTTGGCGGCAAACGTGATGGGCTGGTCTCCCCTGCCGATCCCCTGCTCCTGCACCAGCACCGGCACCCTCTTCCCCTTGAACTCCATCCGGCTGAACTGCTCGCCGAACCCGTAGAACCGCTCGTCGCGGCTGCTCGCGTACGTCAGGAACACCCGGTTGAACTCCTCCTCCCTCTCCGGCGCCGGCGGTGGAAGGAGCGGCGTCACCTCCTCACGGCTCGACGAGATCCTCATCGTCGTCGTCTTCTTGCTGCCGGTTCGCTGGACGCGCGCCGCCACACGCAGGCGCAGGCCGGGCCGGTGGGGCCTCGGCGACGTCTCTGTCGCCGGGGAAGGCGGCTTGGCCGGGTCAGCGGCGTGCGCGCAGGTCCACTGGTAGTCGCCGATCTTGACGCTGAACGCGACCTGCGTGTCGCTCTTCTCCTCGAGGAGGATCCAGTACCGCGCCGAGAGCGCCGGCCTCGCCGGTGCGCGGCGCCCGGCGCGCCGCGGCAGCCCGCAGCAGCACGACCGCGACGAGCCGGCCTTCTTGGCGGACACGAGGCCGGTGATCACTAGCACCGGGAACCGCGTCGCGTCGGACGGCCGGAACGCGGCGCCGCGCAGGAGTTCGTCGGCGACCGCGGCGTTGGCGTCGCAGAGGTAGAAAGCCTTGATCTTGTCGACGAGCTGGCGGTCGGGGACGAGGCGGGCGCGGCCGTCGCGGAGCGCGAAGGAGCCGCGGCACTCGTCGGCCTCGGTGGCGGCGGACGCCGCCGAGAGGAACGCGACGCCGGGGACGGTCTCCCACATCCGCCGTCGCCGCGCGTCGTCGCCGGCTTCCGACGAAGAGACCCTGGACAGAGACACCTCGCCGCCGAGGGACGGGTCCCAGCGGAGGCGGAACCGGGTGCCGACGGGGAAGTCGTGCGCGTGGGCGAGCTTGGAGGTCGGGGCGAAGGAGAGGCGCGGGGCGGCGTCGTCGTTGCGGATGGCGGCGGCCGGCACGGCGCGCGGGAAGGGGTGTTGAGGCGCGCGTGGTGCTTCTTGGTGGTCGTGGTCGACGCCGGCGACGCCATGTTGGTGAATTGGCAACGGCGGTGGGCGGTGGCGGGAGACCGGAATGGCGCGTATGTTCTGCTCGGTCCACGCGGATTGGCTGAAATAGATTCTGGAATGAGGGTGTGGGGCTCGTTGGTGGGGCAAGACCCGTGGGCCCGACGAACACGCGATCGTTTTTGACTGACGTGGGAGGCTTACCCAGCTTCTAGAGATACCAGTGCTGTCTACCAGAAAAGGTTCATGTGTGCAGTACAGAGGGTCCATGTCAAATTCATTATTTAGCACGACATAGTTCCACATATCAGCTAGTGGAAACAGGCTAACAGCATGGAAAATTCGAAAAGAGGGCACGGTAACAGGCTAAGAAACATGAAAAATTTCTGTAGAGCGGCACTCGGTTGAGCTATTAGTCGGGGTGAATTTAATATCCAGTCACTTTTATTTGACACTAGTTGTTGCCATCTCTCCTCTCTAGTATAATCAATTTGACTAGATTTAGTATGAAGCAATGACCAAATGAATAATTTTGAATAAGTCCACATCTAGGTTTTGCCATAAGGTAATGATTCTTCTAGAAAGTTTCATCATAATCTTTTGATGAAATTCCGTCATAATTCACTAAAATATCCACATGGGTGGATCATATATCAAGTTGTATTTTTTTAATAAGTGTCTTGACATAGAACATATGGAATACATCCATTAATTATCTATGTGGATAAATGAATTCAGTTTTCTTAACACACAACAGAGTTTAAATTATATGTTAATTCATGCTGATGCTTTCGATCCCTTGTTATCGTTTGGAACAATCTAAGTGAACCTCACTTTTATGATGCGTAGTCAACTACAATAATGTGTCCCTCGCCAAAAAAGAACTACAATAATGTGTCGTCTGGTTCGGTAAAAAAATACATGCGTGGTCTGGTGTGTGCCTAGCTTAGTACTTCTCCCTGGATTTTGGGACACGGTCAAAACCGGTGGCATTTGACATGTCATCAACCAAGCCGGTCTTCCCAGGTCTGCCTTGTGCATAGAGTGAGTCAGCCAATCAGGATAGCCTAATCTGTCCTTAAACATGCATGCCGTTCGAGTTTAACTACGTTCTGGTTGCTTGCTTACCATATATAATTGCGCTTGGGTCGCTTTCTTCGGTCGGAAAGTCGGCGGCCCCATTGCCACGAACGTGGCCGTGATTGTGGGAGGATACAACCCCATGTTTCGGAAGCTTATCAGAGCAAACTGGACTGAAACTTATCAAACTCGCACGCTACTAATGGAACGAATGCAACTGGACGTGCGATTACGTGCAAGGGTGTCTAGACTCTAGATACAGTGGATCTTACCGACTCCCTGGTTAGGCTTGTGGTAAATTCCAAAACATCGATGAATGGTTGCCTGTTTTTAGCTACGTACTCTATACAAATTCCGTTTGCCTACAAGTTATAGGCAACTAGATAAATAGACGCGCTCCGCCGCGTCCATTTATTTTGTTCTCTAATCTTTTAGCTTCTTAAGTATTTTCTTATTTTCAATGCATCCTAATCAATTCACAAGTTTACTTCATATTTTTAAATCAATTCATAAACTAAGTAAATGATGGAACTGAATAGAAAAAGAAGGAGCAGCACCGAAGGCACGGCGCTTGGTTCATTGGGATGATTAAAAAAGAGGTCCAGTCATCAGCTAAGAAACCCAAATGCCCAATGGTGCATTAACGATTGTCCCACCAGGTAGAAAGGCCAACGACCTTGCAAGCAGCGAGGCCCACTGGGTGGCAGGTCCAAGCAATGACAGAGCACAGAAAAGAGGGCCGGACACCAGCTACATAAGCCAAAACAGAAAATAAAAAAGCCCACAAAGCAAACCAGGAAAGAAAAAGGAGGACCTAGCGAGGAGGCCGACGTGGCCCACGTCCTGCGGACGTCAACCGACTTACGGAGGGGCGACGTGCTTCGATTGGAAGCGGTCCACGGCGTACGGAAATGACGCGTCGCTACAGGAAGATGTCCACGCCGGTCAAAACGCTGAGCGCTCGCGGAAGCGACGCGCTTTCAGCTTTAGACTATGAGTCAATGACACGGCACTTGCCTGGTACTAGAAGCAGCCATGCCTCAGTTAGCAGTGCCACGTGAAAATGCATTTAGCTAACGTACAACAGCTTTTATATGTACTACGTATGACAAGCGTACTTTCAAAAAGATGAAATACAACAGGAACTCCGAAACTTAAGCAAATTAGGTGATCATCGTATATTAATTCATAATCCGTTCATGAGAAGTTTCCATTATGTTTTGTAAGTATCCATTTGGGCGTCCATGCATGCATGGGCTTTTGTGTCCGCCCTCTGTTTATTTGTTGAAGCATTCACCCGTTACATATTTAGAAAATGGTCATTTTCTATCTCTCGAGTGGACTTCTGATATGGCAGTTCATGAATTTTTATTGTAACTCGGAGTGCCATTTCCAGTCTTTACGCAACGACATCTCTAGTTGCGGTCCGATTTACCACCCATCATAGTGGCCGATTAACCATGCTGAATGCAGAGTGCACCTAGACGTATCCGGGGTCTTGTACGTACCAAGAGCAAGAGGAAAAAGCCAGTCTGTTGGCTTTCAGGCTGGTGATGCTCGCATGTCGCATCTGCCCGTCATCACGGCAGTATTCTTTCTGGAGCACTCTGCATATGCGGCGTTATTTGGTTTTTTTTTTTTATAATACGTATCTGTATTTCTAGATAAGGAAAACATACAAAGACACGTACACGTACAGGTACGTACTGAAAGGATACGGGGACAGCTGTCCCAACCAACTAGCACAGACACCCCTGAAGAAAAAAGAAATTACAAACAAGTCCCTGGGAACTATGCAAACCGAAAACTCCAGAACCCTCCACCGCCGGACGCAACCGCCGACGAGACGACCGCCACCGTCGATGAAGAAGCTGAGGAGGACCACGAGTTGGCGAAGCCCCGTCGCACGAAGGCTTTTGAGTGAGCCGCAATCCAAAGAGGTAGAGCCGCAGGTACATCGGCCGGGGACGCACCCCGAGCCTCGCCGACCCTGGACCGGGACTCGCCGTCGACGGCGACCGCCGAGGGGAAGCCGAGCCCGATCCACACTCCTTCCTACCACCAGATCCGCAGCCGTCGCCGTACCCTTCAACAAAAACGCAGCCGACGCCGTCCCGCCGAGCCGAGACGCCACCGCGCCACGGGGACTCCTGTACAGGAGCCGGTGAACACCGACTCCACCTCCACGCATCCGTCGACGACACCGGAGCGAGATGCCGTCGAGGCGAGGAAGGACACGGGAGGACCTTATTCCATAGACGCCGCCGTCGCCGCCGCCTCGACGCCGCCGCCGGAACACAAACCCTAACCCTAACGGGTAGGGACCTAAACTACCCGCCGATGAGAACACCTCGATCTCCCTCACCTCCCTCCGGCCCGCAGACCGGCGGAGATAAAGGAGATCAAAGGCCTCGCCGGCGGAAGACGACCGCACCCTCACTCTCTCCTCTCAACTGTAGATGGGGAACGGGAGGGTTCGAGGCGGCGTTATTTGGTTGCGACACTGAAAAACTATCTGCCGTGTACCAAACAAACTTAGGTGGGGTCAGGGATTGAAATCCCGTTTAGACCGGTGGTACCGGCCCCCACCGGTTTGACCGGTTTTCGCGAAAACCGCGAAAACCGGTCGGAAACCGCCACAAAATTTAAAAACCAAATTTTGAACTCGAAAAATCCTAAACGAACGGTAAACCGGTCGGTTTACCGGTAAACCGGTCATAATTTCCGGTAAACCGGACCGAAATTCGAAAAACCGGTATGGAGAAGAAAAATTAAAAAAAAAAGAAAAAAAATAAAAATTTGAAAAATTGAAACAAAAATATGTAAAAAAACTAGACGCAATTTGAAGTACATTAGTGCAACAAAAACACGAAAATTCAATCGTTTGCTTGGTCAAAAAAATCGATGAAGCTTTCAGGTTCAAAATGTGAAAAAAGAAAAGGGTTTTTTCTTTTTTTCCCTTCTATTTTCAACCCAGAAAACTTGCATGATTTTTTTGACCTATCAAACGATCGAATTTTTGTGTTCTTGTTCCACAATTGCGCTGCAAATTTCATCTAGTTTTTTTACATATTTTTGTTTCAAATTTTGTCAAATTTTTAATTTTTTTTAAATTTTAAACTCGAAAACCGGAGTCCCGGGTAAACCGGACCGGACCGATTTTCCGGTTTTCGCGAAAACCGGTCCGGTTTACCGCGGGATTGAGAACCTTGGGTGGGGTAGCCAGACGGCCTACTTTTGCATTATCAAAGTCAGACTACTTTATAGTGTATGGAACTAAACAGCTCAAAATGTAGAGATTCTGCATAATCAAGATCTAATTGACCTTTTACATGAAGGAAATGAGCGAGAAAATATAATCCAATGGCGCGAAGTCATGTTAGAACTTCATTGATTATCACACGACCTAAGATGGAATGGCTTCTTTTATGAGTCAGCGGGTGACCTCTGGCTCTAAATTTCACAGTTTTACTAGAGTGAAGAAATTCTGCACGAGTCAATGGCCAAGCAAAGGGTGGCAACTGACAGTGAAGAAATATAATAAGTAGGAGGTAGTAGATGGAGCGCACTTAAGTTTTCACAGCCCCGCAAAGCAAAATCAGAGCCAGTAATCACGCCTGTTCAATTCTCATCCGGCCGGCCAGCTTTAGTTTCCCGTGAGAAATTTTCAGCTCTCCTCCCATCAGAGTATATAGATGTGAGTGCAGTACCGTGTGGCCAATAGAGATCTCTCTGTATGTATTTCTCATCTTCTCCCTTGCATAGCTTAGAGCTTTTCTGCTTTGTTTGATAACGGCAGTGAAGTTAACTGATGGGCCTGGGTCAACAAGTTTTCCCTTGTGTTTCCTCAAACGAAGCGTGATCGATGTAAGATTACATCTATGAAAATTTGAAGTCTGGGAAATATTGACCGAACAAGAAATAAAAAGAAAACCATGTCCATTCTCACGGCCGCAATATTTGGCTTGGTTATATTCGCAAACTTTAGCTAGATGCTGACAGTCCATGTTCATCCTCACGACCTCCATTTTGGCTCGCAATATCCTGCTAAACAGAACCATGCTCGATGCAGGGGCGGAGATAACATGGAGCATTTGTGTACATATGCTACCTACTACCTACCAACAGTGCCGCCGCCCTTCTTCTTCTTCTTCTTCCTCTTCTTCTTCTCTTTCTTTTTTTTTTCTTTTTTTTTCGAGGGGAAGTGCCGCCGCCCTTCTGTTCCCACCAAGATGCATGGCCCATGGTCGGCCATGCATGCTCATGGGCCGGATGCATGAAGGCTCGCTACTGACTATGGTGGCTGTGGGCTGGCCTCCACGAACAAATAGCGGGCTTGGGAGTAGGCCCAGGCATGCAGCAGTCGTGCACTTCCCCTCGAACAAATAACCGCGCGTCGAGAAAAGATCTGGTGCTCCCGCCTCTTGTGGTGCTACCGTGCTCTCACCAAGGTTCTCAATCCCGCGGTAAACCGGACCGGTTTTCGCGAAAACCGGAAACCCGGTCCGGTCCGGTTTACCCGGGACTCCGGTTTTCGAGTTTAAAATTTAAAAAAATTTAAAAATTTGACAAAATTTGAAACAAAAATATGTAAAAAAACTAGATGAAATTTGCAGCGCAATTGTGGAACAAGAACACAAAAATTCGATCGTTTGATAGGTCAAAAAAATCATGCAAGTTTTCTGGGTTGAAAATAGAAGGGAAAAAAAGAAAAAACCCTTTTCTTTTTTCACATTTTGAACCTGAAAGCTTCATCGATTTTTTTGACCAAGCAAACGATTGAATTTTCGTGTTTTTGTTGCACTAATGTACTTCAAATTGCGTCTAGTTTTTTTACATATTTTTGTTTCAATTTTTCAAATTTTTAGTTTTTTTCTTTTTTTTTAATTTTTCTTCTCCATACCGGTTTTTCGAATTTCGGTCCGGTTTACCGGAAATTATGACCGGTTTACCGTTCGTTTCGGATTTTTCGAGTTCAAAATTTGGTTTTTAAATTTTGTGGCGGTTTCCGAACCGGTCAAACCGGTGGGGCCGGTATCACCGGTCTAAACGGGATTTCAATCCCTGGCTCTCACGCACTGTAGCACCTAAAACATGCAACCAAAAATTACAACAAAAATATGAATGAATAGCTCATGCAACGATCTACAATTCATATTTTTGGTTGAGGTGCAACCGAAGCTCGTGCAAGAAGATAAAAAAAAGAGAAATCAGACTGTGAATAGTAACGGGTTGCGGGTTCTTGATAAACAGTTGCAACCCGCTACTATTCAACGTCTGATTTCTCTTTTTTGTATCTTCTTGTACGAGCTTCGGTTGCACCTCAACCAAAAATATGAATTGTAGATCGTTGCATGAGCTATCCATTCATATTTTTGTTGCAATTTTTGGTTGCATGTTTTGGGTGCTATAGTGCGTGAGAGCACGGTAGCACCACAAGAGGCGGGAGCCAGCAGTCGTGCACCTCCAACAGATCGCCGCCACCATCGTTGCAGCGCCATCTCGTTCTGCTCGAGATCAGTCGATGATCAGTCACGGCAGGCCTAACGCTCGACGCGCGGCGCACCGTACGTGGGTAGACGTCGCCTTCTAGTTCTGCTCTCGTGCGTGGCATGCACATGCCGCCACGTACACGGTGACGAGCAGGCAGGGCTCGATCGGGGCCCATACATGAAATCTGTGCTCTCTCAGCTGGTGTACGTTGGTCTAGAACGGCGTCGGCCGGACGGCGCGTGAGCAAAGCAGCAGCCAAGCCAAGCCAAGGTTGACAGCACGCGCATTCGCACAACATACATTCGCACCACGACGATAATGGAGAAGTGAGAGCTGAACCACCACAGCTCGACAAGTCACGTCCCTCTCCACTAGCATTTGATTCCCATTAGTCTTTACATCGTAGGAGTGAAACCTTCGCACCAGTGACGAAACGAGTCGGGGTGCCATTCCTGAACAAGAAGCAGTGCATGACACGGCGCGCGGTGGGAACATGATGCAGCCAAGTCGAGCTATTCCTTTCACCGAAGGCAACAACGTGTCGAGTTTGTTCAGGTCCAGGGCGCCGTGGTAAAGCAAAGGTAAAAGGAGTTCTTTGGGCAAGATGGTAAAGTGAGGGGGAAGAGATGACCGCAACGCACATGCAGCACAGTGGCTAAGCTTCCATTCTTGTGTCTCATCACATATCATGCATATCGCCAGACGCCCAAGCGGCCAAGCTACCATTCTTGTGTCTCACATCTTTTCCTCTCTCTCTCTCTCTCTCTCTCTCTCTCACACACACACACACACACACACACACACACTATATGCGAGCAGCTAGCGCCGGATTAATTGCATTGGACAGCCTCGCCTCTACCACCGATCCCTCTCCCACGCCAGTAACGCTGACGCCACACAGCAACTTTGGCTGTAGCTGCTAGCCAGAGAAGAGATCCGCCCGGCCCTGCTAGGAGAGGAGCTGCTCGAGGAGGCGATCGATGGCCACCTTCCGCGTCGCCGGCCCGTCGGAGTACCTGGCCATCACCGGCTGGGGCGTGGGCGACGTCAAGCTCGCCAAGAAGGCCTGGGTGTGGCTCGGCCAGCGCTGCACGACGCTCGGCGCCGCGCCGGCGAGCTACGAGCTGGTGGCGCAAGGCGTCACCTCCGAGAGTTTCCCCGTCGTCCTCCGCGTCGTCTACACTGTCGGCCCCAAGATCGACGACAAGAAGCTGGGCGAGGAGCCGCTCCTCCTCTACGCCAAGCTCGTCGCCCCGCCGACCCGCCGCCGCCGGAGCAAGGAGGAGGAGGGCTGCTCGAGCCGCGTCAAGGAGCTCGTCCAGGGCGCCCTCGAGCGCCACGTCGGCGCGCTCGCCTCCGGCATGGCCGCGGGGCAGATCTTGGGCGGGGGCGCCAGCAGCTGGTTCGCGGCGGAGGTCTTGGAGCGCGTGCGACTGGACCTCGGCAAGTTCGGGCTCTGCGTGTACAGCGCCACCGTCAAGAGGCTCGCCGTCGACGTGCCGGCCAAGAAGGTGAGCATCGTCGCCGCCGCGGATCAGGCGGGCTTCTCCGTGCAGGTGGATCTCGGTGCTGTCAGCAGCTGGTCGTCCAAGGTTGAGGTCAACTTCCGTGGGAACCCCGGTCGGGAGGGGATAGACGTGGCGACCAAGAAGGCCGGCTCCTGCGACGACAAGCAGATCAAGGCGGTGGCGGGCGTCGGAGTCGAGGCCCACATGGAGGCTGAGGAGGGCAAGAACGTGCCGCTGCGCCTCACCGACAAGCTCAAGCAAGAGCAGTTCATCGCCAGGGCCTCCGTGCAGGCGAGCGACACAACGGCGGAGGCATTTATACACGGCTGGCGGAGGGCGGAGGCGGAGTACTTGGTGACCAAGATGAAGACGTTCGCCGGCAACCTCCGCGCGCGCAAGGACAAAGTGACCAAAACGAATGCCATGACGCAACGCCTCCAAGCCTTGTCGGACTTCTTGGACAAGAGGATCCAAGCCCTCGAGGAAGACTTCCAAGCCATCGAGGAACGCCTCCGAGCCGATGACACACAGGTACACAAAAAAATTGTGATTAATTAAGCATTGACATGTATGTTCTGTGGGCACTGCTTGATTATTCACCGCGCTGTCCAAGCAGGTGAAGGCGCTGGAGGCGCGCAAGCACCTGCTCGACCAGCTGCGGGCAAAGGCGGACTACGCGGCGGCCGATCTCCAGGCGCTCGGCGGAATGATCCGCGGGTTCGAGGCGACCGCGAACATGCTGCGCCTCATCGAGAACATACCGCGAACAGGCTCATGCTGCGCCGCCGCGGCGAACAACACACAGGTATTGTTTTGATCAAAAACAAAAAAAATTGGAGATCCTTTTGATCAAGTAATCAATCACGAATATGCGTCGCTGGTACTGATTAATTTTTGGCCGATTTGGTTTTCTCGGCGCAGGACTCGAGCAAGGTGGACGTCCGCCCGCTCACGGACAACGTGGCGATGGACATCGATTGATCAAAGACGCCGCGGAAGTCGCCAAACCCAAGCCTCGAAGCTGAAGCAGAAGTGGCCAAATTAAAGCCACCATGGAAGTGATGTCCTGGTATCTTAATTAATTATACTTCCATTAATTAGTATCAAGATTGTCGATTGTGGGAGACTCCCGGTACGTAGTAATCACTGCATGGACATCGTAATTAATGACGTATCATATGAGAACCAGGTTTGTGTGAGAACTATAAGAACTCCAATATGGGCCACAAGATCTTGATCCAAGGGGGGCGTATAGGGAGAGGTGGGAGGGGGAATTTGCAAAAGTAAATTCCCCCTCCCACCTGAATTCATGTACCCCATTGGATCAAAATCATGTGGCTCAGATTGGAGTTCTCATAGTTCTCACACGAACCTGGTTCTCATACGATACGTTGCCATCTAAGTATATCATATAAATAACTGCGTTGTGATGGAGTCGATATATTGACATTGTAATGAACTCTAGTTGATCGATTCGATGTATTGAGTAACGTTGTGAGCTCGCATGAGAGCTGCAGGTATCTCAACTAGTGATCGGTACTGCAACGACACAAGAACATATTTTGCAATTACATCGATCTGCATCTGCTGGGGTGAAAAATGAACTCATGTTTTCGATTCGTAAGGATTGAACGACACTGGTGAAAGACGAACTCGCGTTTTACAACGCTCTCTAAGCTGGTGTTGGGCTAGAAAGATGCTGGACGGCGCGTGAGTTCAGGCACCAGCAAAACAGCAGCCACAGCGCCACTCTACTTGGCACGGTGCCGCCGCGAACGCGTGGTCGAGGACGGTCTCGGCGCCGGGAAAGGTCTACGAGACCACACCGTCGGCAAGGCACGGCCGTCGCTCCCTCGTCGCCGAAGACCCTGTCAAGATGGATGAGCTGTGGACGCGGCGCCAGGCTCGACGGGGAGCTCTCCACGGTGAAGACGCCGTACGTCTGCGGGCAAGGTGTACGTGTTTCCATGGCCGCTAGTACGGGTTTAAGTGAGGTCTCCGTGGAGGTTGTAATGGAGGCGAGCAGCGAAGCGAAAGGAACGCAGCGGCGCTCCGGCGAGCCAGGACACGAAGCAGAGGAGGAGGCGCTCACCCGGGCCAGGGGTGGTCGCTATTTCGAATAGCGACCACCCCTTGGTACCTGTAAGACGTTCGATGCAGCACCTGCGGTCCAGATCCAGCGCAATACAAGGTGGACTTGGTCGTTTTCTCCAGCGGGAGCCGGAGATGTCCGAGGACCAGATCGAGGTGGGACACCGGACGAGCGGCCACGGCGCAGCATCGGAGCACGCACGACAGCGACCGCGCTGCTCGATCGAGGACGGCGCTGATTCCTTGAAGAGCAGCTGAGACGCTCTGCGCATTCATCCGCCGACGCGATGTCACCAGAGAGGCCAACACGGCCGCGACGTCTATCGAGGTTTTCGAGGACACTCGCCGGAGCATATACAGAGCGCATCCGTCGGTTCCGCCATCTCAGATCATTCTCTGGCCATTATTGATGATGCGGAGGCCGCTGAGCGCGGAGCAGCAGCGCCTGATTCTCGCGGCGGAACGCGTGATACGTGCGCTGCACCCGAGATTATTACAAGTTGATGAACAGAATTACCGGCCAACCGCTCTGCCGACCCTGTTATGTGCCGGAGCGCATCATAGTCAGAAGCAGCTGGAACACGGCGGCGGTGCTCCCGCCAAAGCAGATGAGGAGCTCGGGGAGTCCCGGCCACGTCCCT
Source organism: Eragrostis nindensis (assembly GCA_012490785.1). NCBI lineage: Eukaryota > Viridiplantae > Streptophyta > Magnoliopsida > Poales > Poaceae > Eragrostis > Eragrostis nindensis. Next base: position 292,899 of record JAAXCT010000437.1, on the reverse strand, counting down.
GGAGCTCGCGTCGTCGGAACAACACAGGTGGTTCAGCGGCTCCCATGAGCATGCAGGGACGCGTGTGGTCCAGGATGATCCCTCTAGTCGACGAGGCCACATCGGCTAGCTGCAAGAGCACGGTCGTCGCTCCATCGGCAACGAGAACGTGTCAGGCTAGTTTTGGGCTATGGACACGGCAGAGTGTGGCACCGTGCTTGTCCCCGGAGACGATGTCGCCTGCGGGCAAGTTAGGTAGTAGCGACGGAAACGCCGCGGCGCTCTCGCGCCAAGATGCGAAGCAGAGGAGGCGCTAACGTGCCCTGTCCAGGTCCGGGGCGGTCGCCAGGTGCTCGACCCGGTGGCGCATGCAGCGCGGCCCTTTCGCTTGGCTGACGCTTGATTTGAGGCACGCGCGCTTCAATGTGTGAACGGGTAAAGATCCCATCGTTGTGCGGGTCCTCGCAGCACGACCAGCTATCAGCATGTGTGGAAGTATATATATGCCGTCGAGCACCCCTTCAGAATGAGAAATGGAGGATAAAAAACACTGCATCAAGGAAATTGATAAAATCAGAAGAAAGTTCTTGTGGAGAGGGCACAAAGAGCTTCGTGGTGGTCACTGCCTTGTCGCATGGGAGCGAGTTATGCGGCCACTACAGTTTGGAGGCCTTGGGATTCACAACTTGGAAACACTCGCTTGGGCACTTCGAATGAGATGGTTGTGGTTTGAAAAGACAGAGCCGGAACAGCCTTGGGCCTCACTCGGTGTCCAGGCACCGGCTAATGCCCGGGCCATGTTTGCCGCCTCAGTCACTACTATCATTGGAGATGGCCGTTCTGCGTCATTTTGGTTGGACAGATGGATACATGGTAAATGGATAAGCGAGCTAGCTCCGGCCCTCATGCCCTATGTCAAGAAGCGAGGGTGGCGAAAGCGGACGGTTTGGGAAGCTCTCCAAGGAGATAGTTGGAGAGATGATTTTGGGGGAGGGCTGTCTGTTCTAGCAATTTGGCAATGCCTCCAACTATGGGCGCTACTGCAGGAGATAAGCTTAACCCCCGATCAGAAGGACAAGTACGTGTGGACGCCGGAAGCCTCGGGCATTTTCTCAACCAAATCAGCATATAACCGTTTCTTCATGGGGACAGTCAGCTTTGAGCCTTATAGAAGGCTGTGGAAATCATGGGCTCCTCTCAAGGTCAAAATATTTCTCTGGCTTGCAATTCTCAACCGTTGTTGGACAGCGGACCGTCTTGCGCGTCGTGGATTGCAACACCCTGATCATTGCCCGTTATGCGACCAAGAGGAGGAGAACATCCAACATGTGTTGACTGATTGCGTCGTCGCGAGGGAGGTGTGGCTCCATGTGCTCAGCAAGGTGGGAATGCCTGGCCTAATGCCTTCACAGGATGAGCTAAACTTCAAGAGCTGGTGGCGCCGATGTCTCAAAAGGGTGCCAAAAGAAAAGAAAAGAGGATTCAACACACTTGTCATGCTTGTGTCGTGGGCAATTTGGAAGCAACGGAACCGCTGTGTGTTCGATAACGCGCGCCTCCAACCAGCAGTGATCATCCGAAGCATCTATGAAGAGGCATCGGAATGGAAGATGGCTGGGGCGAAGAGGTTAGCCGAGCTTCTGCCATAGCGCTCTCCTCTGTTTTCCTGTTTGGTTGACCTATTTGTAACCGGTGCGAATGTAATTGTGACACACGGCCAGCCCGAGCCTAGAGAGGGCAATGTACCTTTTATCTCTCCTTAATGAAATGACACGCAGCTCTCCTGCGCGTTCGAGAAAAAAAAAACACTGCATCTCATGTCACTTTCAGCGGCAGTGATTCGCGCAACAGATGGCAAGAGAAGTACATTAATTGAGTCATTTCCAGCTTTGATACAAGCTCCGAAAGAATTGCAGGCCAGCTGTGACGACATTATTGTTACCATCAGAGAGCTTGATCAAAGTATACCGAAGGGAAAAGAGAAAAAAAAAGAGAGAGAGAGAGATAGACTACTAGTGCTGTGTTCACATGGCCGACGACGATGATGGAGAAGTGAGAGCGGAACCACCACAGCTTGACAAGTCATGTCGTAGCAAGAGAGAGTACCCTCTCTACTACTGGTACACTCTTATTATTCTTTGCATCGTCGGAGCGAAACCTTGCACCGGTGACGGTGAGGACCAACAGGAGTAACTCATATGCCATTTCTTGCCAAGAAGCCCACACACGGTCCTGGCTAGCAAAGCAGTGCATGAACACATGGTGGCGCACATGCGTGATGCAGTGAAGTGCCACGATTCCCTTGGAACGCAGGCCGTACTACCGTCAGGCCTTCATTTCGTCGCCATGTTTTCCTCGGAGAAGTGCCACGCACTCTCTATGATTCGTCAATTTCAAGGTTTGCAATGTCCATTGTATACTTCTTGCAACAATAATGTGTCGACCTTGTTTGGATTGTGATATTCAGAACAGGACTTTAGAGGAGGAGCGTCTAGGCAAGGCGCGCCATGGTAAGACGATGGTAAAAAGAAGGTAAAGTGAAAAGCAGAGTTGGGGGAAGAGATGATATGGTGGTGGCATCGGCCGCTTCAAGTTTCAGCGTTCCACCCACACAACGCGGAGCGATCGCACATGCAGCAGCAGCACACAGTGGGCAGTTTCCATTCTCGTGTCTCCATATCGCCAGACGCGGCACGAACCTTAGCGGCAGCAGAACCTCCAGTTGGAGCACTCGTCACTGTCAAGGCACTGGACTGCATCAATGTCCATCAACCCAGCTTCCTGCAAATTATAAGCTGCATTTCCCAGCCTTTTCTCCTCTCTACATACATATGCGAGCAGCCGAGCGTTGCCGGACTCCCTCTGCCACACCAGAGTAGTTAGTGCTCTTGCTGTAGCGAGCCAGAGATCCGGCCGGCCCTGCTAGGAGAGGAGCTGCTCGAGGAGGCGATCGATGGCCACCTTCCGCATCGCCGGCGCGTCGGAGTACCTGGCCATCACGGGCTGGAGCTTGCCAAGAAGGCGTGGGTCTGGCTCGGCCAGCGCTGCACGACGCTCGACGCCGTGCCGGCGAGCTACGAGCTGGAGGCGCACGGCATCACAGCCGAGAAGCTCCCCGTCGTCCTCCGCGCCGTCTGCACCGTCGGCCCCAAGACCGAGTACGAGGCGGACCCGCTCCTCCTCCGCGCCAAGGCCAAGCTCCTCCGCGCGCCGCGCCGCAGCAACCAGAAGCTGGTCGAGGGCGTCGTGGAGGGCCGCGTCCGCGCGCTCGCGGCCGGCATGACCGCGGAGCAGGTCTTCGCCAAGGGCGCCGCCGTCGAGAGGTTCAGCATCCACGTGCCGGCCCCGGCCAACAAGGTGAGCATCGTCGCCGCCGCGGCGATGGGCGTGTCGTTGCAGGTGGGGCACGGTGCTACTGTCAACTGGTTGTCCAAGGTTGAGGTCAACTTGTCGGTGGCGACCAAGAAGGCCGGCTCCTGCGACGACAAGCAGATCAAGGTGGCTGGCGTTGGCGGCTTCGAGGCCCACTGGGAACACAAAGTGACCAAGACGAAAGCCATGTCGTGGCGCATGAAGGCCGCCGCGGCCATCTCGAAGGACGAGGCCCATTGGGAACACAAAGTGACCAAGACGAAAGCCATGTCGTGGCGCATGGAGGCCGCCGCGGCCATCTCGAAGGACGAGGCCAGCGCGAGGCAGCAGCAGGCGGCCGGGGTGCAGATCAAGGTGGCCGGGGTGCAGAGCAAGATGGCCGGGGAGCAGAGCAAGATGGCCGGGGTGCAGAGCAAGATGGCTGCAGAGCAGTTGAAGATGGCCGTGGTGCAGATGAAGATGGCCGGGGAGCAGATCAAGATGGCCGGGGTGCAGAACTGCAAATCATGATGCTGACGCCGGCGTGCGTGGCCGGCGAGCTGCCCACCGAGCGCAAGATGATGCAGTACCCGTATCTTTAATTAGTAAGTAATGCCATTAGTCTCAAGATTATCGACTGTGTGGGATCAGGCTCCCGGTAATAATCAGTAGAGTATTATCCAGCAAGGTTTGGTTGGCTGTTTTTAGTAATTAGGTGTGTGCTTGAGCTTGACTGCATGGACATGATGCTAGTGAACTCTGGTTATATAAATAACTGTGTTGATCGAGCGCGCATGCATGAGAATGGGCTTCTCGACTATAGTAGTGATCTGTCATACTGCAACATGTTTGCAACTGCATCGATCTGCATCTGCCGGTGTGAAAAATCGATGAACTCGTGTTTCCAATTCGCAAGGACAAGAAAGGAGAGAGAGGAGAGCTGCTTGCTGCGAAATTGCCAAACGGGGCCTTCGCTCCTACTAGCTTGGAGCTACTACTACCACAGAGCGCACTCGCAGCGTGGCAGAGGAAAAGACGAACATGCATAAAAGCACTGTTCTAGCTAGCTACAGTAGATACCAAGACGCAAAGCACAGCAAGGGAGGAAACGGAACAAGGCTGATTGCAGGGCAAACGAGCATGCCCCCCTGCCTGCGGTGCGCGATTTGCGTGGTGCAGGCGGCCGTTCTCCCCTCTGGTACGTACGTTCGATCTGCTAGAGATTGGCTCCGATGGTATTATGGTAACCTTCCAAGCACCGTAGAAAAGCTCCTATTGTTAGGTTACCATCGGAGAGCTTGATCATAGTAAACCAAAGGAAAAGGAAAAGAAAGAGAGATAGATCGACTACTAGTGCTGTGTTCACATGGCCGACGATGATGGAGAAGTGAGAGCCGTACCACCACAGCTCGACAAGTCATGAACTAGCATTTGAAACCTTCATTATTCATCTTCGGAGTGAAACCTTTGCACCGGCGAGGACCAATAACTCGCACGCCATTTCTTGACAAGAAGCAAACCCCACACGGCCACACGGTCCTGGCTAGCAAGCAAAGCAGTGCATGAACACATGGTGGCGTGCACATGATGCAGTGAAGTCCCACGATTCCCTTGGAACGTAGGCTGTACTACCTTCAGGCCTTCGTTTCGTCGCCGTGTTTTTTTCTTGGAGAAGTGCCACGCAAGCTCCATGATTCGTTGGCTTCTTGACAGTTTGATGAAGTAATCGCCTCATCGGGGTGATTGGTTAATTTCAAGATTTGCAATGTTCATTGTATTCCTCTCGCAACAATAAGGTGTTTACCTTGTTTGGATTGTGATATTCAGAACAGGAATATCTTGGTGACTTTAATTAGGATGAGCGTCTAGGCACGGCGTGCCATGGTAAGACGATGGTAAAAGATGGTAAAGTGAAAAGCAGGGGAAGCGATGATGATGGCATCGATCACCGCTTGAAGTTTCACCCACACAAGATATGGCACCAAGTATTTATCAGCAGGTTCATTTCAAGAACAGAACAGTGGAAAAAGAGCTCCAAAATAAGAACTGGATAAGAGCCATTAAGGAGATAAACACGCCACAACAGCTGAGAGAATATGTAACCTTGTGGAGAGCGATACAAACTATAACCTTGGTACAAGGACAAAGGGACACGATTAGATGGAAGTGGACATCAAATGGTGAATACTCGTCAAAATCTGCCTATAGAGCGCAATTTATTGGGACTTATAAGCCTTTTGATCTGGTGAACTTCTGGAGGGCGCTAGCGGAGCCGAACGTGCTGATGTTTGTGTGGATAGCAATGCATGACAAAATACAAACGGCAGATAACCTCGATAAGAAGGGGTGGGACAATAACATCATATGTCCACTCTGCTTACAGGAAGGAGAAACTCCATTCCACCTGCTAGTCGAATGCAACTTTGCAATGCAGGTAACACAAACTGTTGCCAATTGGTTTTCTTTCACAGGATCACCGTTACTACGGGAGGTTGCTAGCGGCACCGCAAAATGGCTACAAGCAAATTGGCGAATGATGGAGAAACCAAGAAGGCGCCTGCTGCTTGGAGTTCTCTCTTATGCGTGGTGGAACATTTGGAAGGAGCGGAATCGGAGAATTTTTCAGGGCATCGAGAAGAATGAATTGCAGGTGGCTTTCCTAGCAAAAGAAGAAATTGACTCATATCATAGAGCAATGGGGCGGTACCTCAACAGAGGCGTTCAAGCAGGAGGGAGAGTCGAACCACAGTTGACATAGAGTATCAGCCGTTGTAGCCCTCCAGTTTGGTTTCTGTTTCTTTTTCACCTTTTTTAGTCTGCTCTAGCCTCTTCAGAACCACTTTGGTCAAACTCTTGGCCAGTTCGTAATCTCAGCTAGTAGCTCTCTTAGTTTATGAGGCAGCTCAAGCTGCCACTTGGATTGTATGAACTTTTTTGTTTTTCCTGGTTTTACTCCTCTTAATGAAAAGGCAGAGCACCTGCCAATTTCCTCTTCAAAAAAAAAAGTTTCACCCACACAACGCAACGCAAGGACGCGGAAATGATCGCACATGCAGCCAGCACAGTGCGCAGCTTCCGTTCTCGTGTCTCCATATCGCCAGACGCGGCACGAACCGTAGAGGCAGCAGAACCTCCAGTTCGAGCACTCGTCTCTGTCAAGGCACTAGACTGCATCAATGATCCATCAACCCAGCTACCTGCATTTCCCAGCCTTTTTCTCTCTACATATGCGAGCAGCCGAGCATTGCCGGACTGCCTCTGCCACACCAGTAGTACTCTTGCTGTAGCTAGCCAGAGATCCGGCCGGTCTTGCTAGCTAGGAGCTGCTCCAGGAGGCGATCGATGGGCACCATCCGCGTGGCCGGCGCGTCGGAGTACCTGGCCATCACCGGCTGGGGCGTCGACGACGTCAAGCTCGCCAAGAAGGCCTGGGTCTGGCTCGGCCAGCGCTGCACCACGCTCGACGCCGCGCCGGCGAGCTACGAGCTGGTGGCGCAAGGCGTCACCTCGGACAAGTTCCCCGTGGTCTTCCGCGCCGTCTACACCACCGTCGGCCTCAACCCCAAGATCGACGCCGCCGGCGGCGGCAGCGACGCCAAGGGGAACGACCCGCTCCTCCTCCACGGCGCCACCAACAAGCTCGCCGCCCCGCGCGGCCGCAGCAGCAACAAGAAGCTCGTCAACGGCGTCGTCGAGGCCCGCGTCCGCGCGCTCGCGGCGACCATGACCGTGGAGCAGATCTCAGTCAAGGGCAGCACCAGCTTCGCCAAGGAGGTCTTGGAGAGCGCGCAGCTGGACCTCGGCAAGTACGGGCTCCGCGTCCGCAACGCGGCCGACAAGAGGCTCGCCGTCAACATGCCGGCCAACAAGGTGAGCATGGTGGTCGTCGACGAGGAAGTGGCCGCCCCGACGACGACGACGACGTGCTTCTGTGCGCAGGTGAACTTCGGTGAAAATGCTAGTATGGTGGAGGCGAGCTTCCCTGAGAAGCCCGGCCATGCGTTGGTGGTGGCCTCGGCGACGAAGAAGAAGGCCGGCTCCGGCTGCGACAACAAGCAGAGCAGCACCACGGTGGTCGACGCCGGCGTCCATGTCCAGGTGGAGGTGGAGGGCAAGAACGACGTGCTGCTGCGCCTCACCAAGAAGTTCAAGCCGGAGCAGCTCATCAGCAAGGCCGCCGCCGCCGCCGCCTTGGCGAGCGACGGCACAAAGGTGGAGGAATCGAAGTACGGCAGGCAGAAGGCGGCGGCGGAGTACTTGGCGACCAAGAAGAAGGAGATCGTCGGCGACCTCCGCGCGATCAAGGACGACGTGACGATGGACAAGGTGGCGAGGAAGAAAGCCTTCGATGAGCGCCTCCAAGCCGCCAAGGACTTCTTGGAACAGAACGTGCTGCGCCCCACTGATGCGCGCAAGGCCGACGACGACCTGCTCGACGAGCTGCTGGCCAAGGCGGAGCACGCGGCAACCGATCTTCAGGCGCTCGCCGGAAAGATCCGCGCGTTCCAGGTCCAGATGAAGGTTGACAGCACCAACATGCTGCGCCTCGAGGAGAAGTTCAGGGCCGCCGCGGCGAACTACGACATACAGGTACATGTGTAATTACTCACCAATATTTCTTCAAGAACATAATTAAGCACCGATATTTTTCCGAGAACATAATTAAGCACCAATATGCATCGCGGATTCGCGGGTACTGATTATTTTTGGCCGATTCACTTTTATTAATTTTGTCGGTGCAGGACTCGAACGCCGCGCTCTACAGCAGGACGAAGGTGAAGGTGGACATGGAGGCAGCGATGGCAACAATGGAGCACGTGGCGACCAGGACGAAGGAGCTCGCCGGCGACATCCGCGCGCTCATGGACAACGCGGCCATGGACATGAAAGACGCCGCGGAAGTCGCCCAACCCGTCACGGGGAGCCTCGAAGCCGACGCGGAAGTGACCAAAGACTACATGGAAGTCATGCCCTGGTATCTTAACTAGTAATAACTACTTCCAGTCTCAAGATTGTCGATTGTGGGAGACTCCCGGTATTAATCACTGCATGGATATGGTAATGAACTCTAGATCGAATCGATATAGTATATTGAGTAACGTTGGTAGCGCCCATCAGAGCAGGTATCTCAACCAGTCATCTGTACTGCAACGACGCAAGAACATGCTTGCAATTACATCGATCTGCATCTGCTAGGGTGAAAAATGAACTCATGTTTTCCATTCGAAAGGATTGAACGACACCGGTGAAAGATATACTCGTGTTGATCTAGAACGACGCTGGACGGCGCGTGAGCTCAGGCACCAGCAAAGCAGCAGCCGGCGACCTTAGGTTGTCGGCACGAACCATAGCGCCACTCTGCTTGGCACAGTGCCGTGGCGCGGGGCTTTCGTCGGCTGACACTTTAATCAAGGCACAGTTATAAACGAACTATCTCTAGCGAGCGCGCGGCAGGACGTACTCAGGCGCCTAGCAAGCAGCAAACCAGAAGGTTGTCATTTAGTTCATCAGCACTCTTGCCATCCACCACTGCTTTGATCTCCAGTAGTCAAGATAAGTAGAACCATAAATGAGAGATCAGGTGCATTCCATAGACATGCACTGTTGCTAATTTGCAATCGCCCACTACCAATTCACCAAAAGGGTCCGGTACCGGACAGGCCGACGAGTGGAACATTCTTCTTGGCACGATAGCAAAACCAGCTCAAATATAGCGATTGACGTGAGAGGACAAATGGTCAATGTCAGTACAGGGTCGGTAATCCAAAGTGGAGATACATCAGTTTAGAGACTGTGTAATCGTGCAGTGCAAGTTGGGCCGCTCTTGAATGCAGAAAATTCAGGGAAGTAACATTTACAATTCCCATAAATGTCCCAGTAACTTGGCACACATATTGGAGCCTAATAATGAACTCAGAATACGTATGAATCCAATAGCCAATATGAAGTTACGTGACATAGTGTGATATTACAAGATAAACGTAGCCATGATGGCCGCTACCTCGGCCATGTCAGGGAACGGAGCCCACAAGATCTCTTCCGTCAGGCCAAAATAAGTTACAGGTTTATGCTGTCACAAATGAGCCACCCTTTCTGTTACGCGTACCAGGAAACCTGGTCAGGCGCTGTCATCCTGCTTCCATCCTATCCTACTTTTACTGCTACGCTACCCAAAAAATTGTTGCCATGGAACTGATTCTTGTAGGAGGAGGTACGAGCAGACAGGTGATCTATATCATACATGACGGGTCAGCCATACTGAATGCACTCATATGTCAAGCTGATCAATGTTAATCATGCTTGATGCATTCTTGATTAGTTCCTTCCTGTAATCAACCTGGAAAGGTACAACGCAGAGATTTCACAATCTTTTGAAGCGAAATGAAGTGTGTAAACTCCTTATATTAGGAGTACTGAAGGAACTTTAACTTTTAGTTGCTTACCCTAGTCCCCATAAGAGATGAGAACACAACATTGGCCTCTGCAGCGTCTTCAACCCTAAGCTGCTTCAACAGCCGCCTCTCAGGATCCATTGTTGTTTCCCATAATTGAGCAGGCATCATCTCACCCAAACCTATTTTTGAACCACCAAGACGAGGATACAGGGTAAATAAGGACGATCAAACCGTATAAATCCTTAAGACCAATGGCCCTTTTACATGCTAAATACAAAAATACAAAATTGGCAATCTATAGATAGTGCTCATTAGTCAAATGTACCTTTAAACCTCTGGATATGATATGACGCATTTGGTGGGAAGGTGTTCACTACCTCTTTGAGATCTGAATCATCATAGCAGTAGTGTGCTTGTTTCCCACGCTCAACCTTTACACCGCAAAATACACACACAACTCAACCTTTAAAATTGACGCTTCATTCAAAAGTACTAGTGTTAGGTCACAATCAAACCTTGTAAAGAGGAGGTACACCAACATAGATGCAACCTTCATCAAATAGTGCTCTCTGCAAAGTGTAAACATTGGAACAGTAAGGAAAAGAACCCCTATATTGAGAACGAAATAATCATGGACAACATATCATGATATGTAAAGTTGCTCGCTCGATGCAGACGTCATGTGGTACTTCGATGATAACATACTTGTAAAAAGAACAACCAACAGAAAGATTACTAGAAAAAGAAATTCGACATCTGTGCAACCCAAAACTACAAGGAAAGAGCCCTAGCCCTAACCCAAAACATGATAATGGAAGTATACATGTAAATTCAATGTAAATTCGTATGAACACGGAATTGTGAACCATATCTGCAGTTTGCATATGCTTCAAGATAAGTACCTGATATCTAAAGAAGAAAGTAAGGAGGAGAGTCCGGATATGAGCACCATCAACATCAGCATCAGTAAGTATAACTATCTTATGATACCGAAGTGCTTCCTTCTTGAAATCCTCACCCTGAAAGAAAGTATTGGATAAGAGCCAAAATTGAAAGAGCATAGAGAAAAAGAGCATATTCAAACCTTCACTCCTAATCCAAGACCAAGGATAAGATTTTGGATCTCTTCATTTTTGTACAAGGCTGCTTCATCCCTTCTTTCAATGTTGAGAATTTTGCCTCTTAGAGGCAAAATAGCCTGCATTTAGTTGTAAGGCATGATTAGATAAAAAAGAATGCTAAGAACATGGCATGTAACTTGCATGTACACTTGATACTAGAAAGCAATATAACATGAACCACCTTCATATTTATAGTAATGGATTATACAACATTCACACCATAAACAAGCACATACTGTTCTAAATGTTTTGTTTTCAGTTCCTGCGAGGTAACTACACGGTGTGATCAATTTTGATCATTACGAGCTTCCTGTCACATCTTGCAACTGCTAGGATTTTTTAGTGCTGTACTAAAAGTAGAACTAAATAAGCCTTGCTTACAAGTTAGAAGACATACTCTAATTTCATTACATTTCAATAAGCCTCCTCATAGGGCGCCTTGCTTACAAGTTAGAAGACATACTCTAATTTCATAACATTTCAATTAGCCTGACATGATGTGGAAAATTATTCTTATGAAGACAATGCATATATTGAAGGAAACTCTTGAGATTGACATAAAGGCCACAAGGAGGCACAGTTACATCTAAATCAGCATTTAGCAGTGACATAAAACTTATAAAGCATCTGCAACTCTCAACTCAGCCAGGAATTCTGCAACGCAGCTAGTACTGCAACTGTTGGAACATAGAAAAATAAATAAATGAGCAAGTTTTACCTGAAATCGTCTGTCCCGGCCTTGCTTTGCACTACCCCCAGCAGAGTCCCCTTCAACTATGAAGATTTCTGCATTTACATGCATAATCAGCAAATGGAAAATCCCAGAAGCGCATACAAGAGGACTATGTCTGGGATTTCATCCAATGTTGATGCAAATTTCCAGCACTACATGTCGACTCACCGGATTCTTCAGGGTTAGTGGATGCACAGTCGGCTAGCTTTCCAGGAAGTGAAGACGATTTTAAGACGCTCTTTGTCCTCACTAATTCTCTAGCCCGTTTAGCTGCCAATGCAGCCTATAGCAAAACAAATAAAAAAATGACCTGAGAACCTTTCCCAAGGCAAGACAAACCATTCAAATTATCACAAGGACCATGCACCTTAAGAGCATTGAGGGCCTTTGACAGAATCGAATCCAACACATCTGGATGAAGCTCCAAATATTCCGTCAAGTTTTCTTGAACAGATTGTTCAACTAGTCTTCGAACTTCTGGATTTCCCAACCTTGTCTGTGAAAGAAAAAGAAACAAAATTTGAGCAACCAATGGGGTGAAATACAGAAAAGAGATTGCATTGATCTTCAAATAAAATCTGTCGAACCATTTAGGAAAGACAAGCAGTTACCTTCGTCTGCCCTTCAAACTCCGGATCAGGGACCTTCACTGAAATAACACATGTCATTCCTTCTCTAACATGCTCTCCACTCAAGTTGATGTCTTTTTCCTATAAAAAGCGTTACCTGTTAAATAAACCCTTGAACTAATATTTATTCCATTTCATTAGTTTTTTAATTTAGATGGGCAAGTAGCATTAAGAAGTGCAGTTTAAAAGCCAGAGTGTAGAGAAATAGCATTGAGAAGTGCAGTTTAAAAGCCAGTGTGTAGATAAATAGCATTGAGAAGTGAAGTTTAAAAGCCTTCATCCAGCTCCAATTAAAAGAAAAGAAAACTATAAGGAAATGGTTTAGATCGCCATATTACGGTAAAGCATGTGAATAGGGTGCGTTAAACACAAAGCAACAAGAGAAAAGTAAGTACTATGCTGCACATTATCACCTTAAGAGTCTTTGATTTCTTTGCAAGGTTATTGATTGTTCTTGTTAATGAAGCCTTCAGACCATCAATATGAGTACCCCCATCAATAGTGCGGATACTGTTAGCGTACCCTAGCACTGTATCAGAGTAGGAATCAGAGCACCTGCAAATGGTGACACATTTATTGCTCGAGGAGAAGGCAGAAAATTCTTCCTGAACAGCACAAAGTTACTAATACTTGGAATAAATATGAACTGTAAATTGTGAAACCAGTCCATGAACATGCCAGATGGATGCATGGTGGTCCATGAAGTAGGAACATATTGACCTGTGTACGCAAACTTGATATCTAAAATATTAGTTTTGATATTTGGCCAGACGTGGACCAAAAACAAAAGGTGGGTTTATCAGAAGTATTGTAAAGCGAATAAAGATTTGGACCACAACTCTAATATTGCGAAAACAAACATAAAAAACTTGAAAACAAGATTCAGATATATAAACCAGATAAGATAGCCTTAAAACTAGATACGTTCAATCAGATAAATTTTATCTTGCTAACAACTGAACCAAAACGAAAAAAACCATGTAGTGATACAGTACTGTATTTATTACAGAACTTGATGGAAATATATATTACCATTGAAGGGAGACATCCACCGTTATGCCATCAATCTCCTTTCTGAATGCTATAGGGTCATGAAGGGGTTTCTAGGAAAGAAAGAAGATCCAAATCATATTTTTAGGATTGTTGATGGATAAATAGCTTTGCTTAAGTTAAGCAGAAGTAGATTCAGTTCTAATGGCTTAATACCACCAAGATGCATGCCAGTTCCATTACTTTCAGGTGAGTTGATGTTAATCGCAACTATTACCCAAAAAAAATATCCTACGCACTTGACATAGGGAATTTTGCGTTTTACCTTTGATCTGCATTCCTATTGCGATTTTACCCCTCCTTTATCAACTTGCGTTTTTTCCCCTGGCTTCAATTTGAAAAAAAACAGGGGTAGAAACGCAAAAGCCCCTTAGACATTTTATAAGCATAAGTGTGGTGAGTGGTGACATTCATTTCAGTCTGACCATCTGATATAACTAATCAACAGCTATTACTCCCAATGAACCAGCAAACATAGCCTATTCAGGATTTGATGTTCAATCAGCAAAATGGTATATTATACACTTTATGTTGCGCATAGGCAGCATGTCCTAATATTTTCAATTTTCATAAGGCCAGCAGAAAAGACAATTTAGAAATGTGGAAGCAACTTATATGCCTAGTGGATACTTAATACAAACACACTTCTATGATCAGAATCTTAGCAAGTTTGGAACTGCATGAAATATATATCTTCATGTTATAGAGCAAACCTTGTCAGTATTCAACCATTTAACATACTCAACAAGGCCACCAGCATAACAATACTCATTGTGTTGAACCTCTGTGTTCCCTTCTTCCTTTGTCAATGTTATTGTCAGCTGTTCCGACAGAAACAATTGAATTAACCATACATACTCTTAACATAACAAATACTACAACCATTCTGTGCATGTTAATTACATGTTAGAAACAAGACTAATGCCGAATCATATTGCCTACTGTATTTTGGTGCATGATAAATTGACAATGATGAATTCCAAATAAGCATGCCATAATCTGACAAGCCAGGTGTGTTAATGCTTGAGTTGTGCCAGGTCAAGTAATAGTAAAGAGTAACTTTGGAAAAGTTTATGGGCTGGATCGGATCAACTTGCTGTGGCGCTTTTTTTGGCTGCAGCTGCAAGGGGAAGGGAAGGGCAAAGCACTTGCTCCTGCAGCCAGCCGCGGCCACAGCAAGCACTTCCGATCAGGACCTATCTGAACTGAAAGATCAATAGTGAATCAGATATCCAATAGACAACCAAAAAAGGGAAATATTGTTAATGTGGCATCAGGCTAACATGGAAGGAAACCATGTAAGTTGTCTAGATGAACAATTGTCATACCTCAGGATTTAGAAAGGCAAGTTCCCGGATCCGACTAGATATTGTGTTGAAGTCAAAGTTGATTGTGGTGGTAAATACTACATTAAAACAAATATTATGTATCAGAGCAACATCAACATCACTAGAGGTGGTTAGGCCAGAGAACCTTTTTTAAGAGAGCATAAACTTACTATCTTTATCAGGCCAAAATCTTATCCGTGTTCCTTGACGAGAACTTGATTCACCAGGCAGTGTGACAGTACTTAGCGATGTCATTGGTTTCCCACGAGAATAATTTTGTTGGTGTTCCTTTCCGTCACGCCAAACAGTAACTTCTAGTGCCTGAGATAGTAATATCACGACAATCAATTGTATGTATCTACAGTGCAAAACTTTCAAGTTAATAAATTTAAAACATAGTAAGTATTAACTTGAATGCGCAGTGTAATATGACTTCCTTTGAAGACAAGCTAGTAAACATGCCAATGCTGCCACTTGAGTTGTTGGAAAATAAGTTAATAAATTCACACTTATTTTCCAATAACTCAGGCGGCAGCGTTGCAATGTGCAGTGTAATGTAACTTTCTCTAAAGACAAGCTAGAATCATGAGAAGTCAAATTTCAACATAGTTACAGTACTAACACTACAGTGCAATGCATTTTTATCCATGACACTGCGAGAAGCTCTATTGTACTGCTTCACAATTGTTTTATTGTACTTAAAAGGAAGGGCAGTTTGAGAGGGGCAAAAACGGACAGTTCTGTAACTTCATTCAGGGAATGGCGGTATTGACGGAAAACCTTCATACGAAATCTGTCACCATTTTATAAACTGTGACACTGAAACTGAATAGACCAACTTCACAGCAAAGGTAAATGCAACACACTTATCTATCACCCAGTGGGTCATTCTTTGACAGATTAATCTTTATAGTTTTCCTGAAGAACATTAGATTCAACAGAAATAACTGATCAAAATACCTCTGACAACGCATTAACTACTGATAAGCCAACGCCGTGCAGCCCTCCAGAAACACTGTAACCACTCTTTGAACCTCCAAATTTGCCACCAGCGTGCATTAACTGCATGATTACAAATGCAAGGTGCACAACAGCATTTAAACGTTAGGAATTCAATTATTGACATCCGAGAAACAAAATGTATTTTAGAAATTAAAAGAAGTGCTAGACAAAATTTTAGACAGGGAAGCTAAGAAGCAAACTTAAGAATAGGCAAGTAACCTAGTAAGCACTAAATACTTAACATAAGAACGGATTGTGTTAGCAAAAAGAATTATATACACTGAAGTAAGCTCACAGTGACCCTTCCGGTTAGGTGGTGTGAATAATTGTTACTCAGATCATTCATGGCAGATGGATGTATGCAGCGAAATAGAAAGCTACATCAAGTATGACAATAATGGAATCGCGTTACTTGGTTAAATTTCCTATCTCTTCCTTCTCAAGAACGCATAAGTCAGAACTATGATAGATGTATTTGAATGTTCCATATGGCGCCTACTAAGATAAGAAAAAAAATCATGTTGCAATCTACCAAAAAACCTGAATGTGTTTCAGAACAGGTTCTAGACTTGCACAATTTTATTTTCTGTTCGTGTAAATGGAATGGCAAAACAATGTTCCACCGACATGAATGCAACCCACCACAAGGCCAAAAATGCACACTGCAACAAAACCATGTTGAGGCGATTCTATAAAATATTTGCCATGAACATCTGAACTGAAAACAGATAACAGAAACTATTAGACACCTAAATAAAAAAGAGGTGGTGATGTTTCAGATTGTGTTTCCTTCACAAGACATGGAAACAGAATAATTACATGGGGAATTTAGGATTGTTCAAAAGTCTAATAAACTATATTTTGCAGTAAAGGGAGTAAAAAAACATGTTAATTATACCGTTAAGACAGTCTCCACACAAGATTTCTTTGTCTGGGGATGTATATCTGTAGGAATCTGCAGTATGAGTAGATTAAAAACATAATAAGTAAAATGATGAAAAAAGGATACAATCTACAGAGAATAATCAGTGAAAGATGTTGCAGGTTGGTTACTCAAGTTTTCGAATGCGCACCAACTTCCTACAGCCTACAGAGACGACCCACTTGAATAAACAGGTAAACCTCTGACACTATAAGCATAGACCAAAACAGCAGCTACAACCTAATCCAGATGTTGACTAGTATCCAGTGGCCATGAAACAGCTATGATCCAACTTCTGGCATGACAATGTCAAATCAAATCTCTCTAGATGTCCTATTTGGGGGCATGTGACACAGTGCCATAATGGAAAGCTCTGGAATCTGGAACATATCATATTTTATCACTGCTGGATTTTCACATATGTTTCTCAAATAACAATGTTGTTCATCAGTCATCACTAATTCAAATGATGACTTGGTGAACAATATGGCAATTAGAAGCAAAAGTGGTAATTTATTGCTTGTCACATCACATAAATAGGCATAAAGGCATCATCAAAGTTTCTTAGACTTAAATCCAAACAAGTACAATAGCCCGCCAAAAAATCAATAAAGACAATAGCACAAATGGACATCGCATGATTGTTGAATAATTGAAAAGGGCAACAAACAACGGATCATTTTCTGCTATAGAAAACCATAGAGGTAAGAAACTGCATACCCCACGGCCGTTGTCTGTCACGCTGACTGAATTGTCATCATGAAGGATAACATTAATCTTAGTGGCATATCCGGCTTGTGCTTCATCCACAGCATTATCCAAAATTTCATAAACCTTTACAGAACCAAAACAATGATCAATGACAACACAAAATAGAAAACCTTAAACATGGAGGTACAGAAACATAATCTCTCATTCCCATTTACCAAATGATGCAATCCACGAGGTCCAGTGCTCCCAATGTACATGCCCGGTCTTGTGCGAACTCCATCTAGTGCTTCTAAGACCTGAAACAAAGAAAGTGAGCATCCAACCACAACCAAGATCAAAAGGGTGTCTGATACCCCAGCGCAGCAGAACTAATAATCCAGCCTCTGAGCACATAACAAAGCCTCGGAGCATGCGAGAGGGAGGGGAGGGGTGAAATTGCAGCGAGAATCACCTGGACGTTGGCGGCGGTGTACTCCCCGTCCACACGCTTTCCCTGCATCGCCTCGGACGCAGCCGTTGTGGCCATGAACTCCCGCACCGGGACCACATTCGGCCGCGGGGTAGCACCCACCACAACCCTAGAGCAGGGGAGAAAGCACCACCAAATCATCACCCGACGAGCTCAAATGAGGAACGCCTCGCAAAAGGCGTAGTAGGAAGGGGAGGAGGTACCTGGGCCCGAAGAGGAACCGGGGGGAGGCCGCGGCGGCGCGGCACGGGGAGCGGACTGGGAGCATGAGCGAGGGGGCGGCGGCGGTGGAGAGGAGGCGGCGGAGGAGCCCGCGGAGGTGGGGCGGGGGAGGCGGCGGCCGGAGGAGGGGTGCCATCCACGACGGCGAGCCCCGCGGGTTGCTTGCTTGGAACGGACCTGGGTTTGCCGCTGCGCTTGTGGTGGTGGAAGGAGGAGGAATTTGGGGAGGAGGGGCTCTGGGGTTTAGCACGACCGCGTAGTGGATGAGGCGAAGAAGAGAGGCCGAGGGTTTAGCGGCGGGGTCGGATACCGAGCCAGGGCTTTGTCTTCGAAAATGGGGAATGGAATGGAAGGAGCCAGGGCATGAATGAGCTGAGCCGTCGTGCATTCGGCCGGCTCGGGAAAACAGGGAACACGAGTTACACGACGGGCCGAGTTTTCAGTTCAGACGGATTCGGCTTCGCCGATACTGTTGGACTACGTTTTTAAAAGATATATATATAATTGGGCTACGATTGCAATTTTAGGCCCGTAGGTTTCGTCTTTTTTTTTTTAAGTTTGGAGTCTTTTACTTTTTGCGAAGTGTGAGCGAACAAGCGCGCAAATTCTAAAGATAGACTTTTCTCAAATCCAAACTCCCACGTCTCTAAAGTTTGCCTGTTGGCTTCTTGAATGTCCGTTCAAAATGGGCTACCTCAAAGCATCCACAATAATTGAAGTGCAGTAAGTTTCTCACGCCGCGATCACATTAACCAAGTCTCTGGAAGTAATTTTGGATGACTAATGTAGGTTTTGTAGCACTAGTATCATAAGCACCCCCGACGTGTTCCTAGAAAAACAAACAACTAGTACCCTATTGGGCCGTATTCATACGGTCTCCCGACAGGAAACTAGATTGAAAACTGAGACTTATCTACAACCTAGGGCCATTTTTACATGGTCCTCTGTTTTGAACACGTGAGCTGGTGTAGTTTTACATGGAAACGATCAATACATCAGGAGAGAACATAGGTGGTTTATGTTTGATCAAAGCCGATGTGATAAATGGAATATGTGACATATGTATATTTATTGCTTGCTGTTGCGCCAAATTCAGACATGCTAAAAATAGAATCAAATATAACATACAGCGCCTCACATCAATAATGAGTGACGAGTGGAATTATTTCACTCAGAGCCTATTTGGACAAGGAAATATCGATGGGCATTGATTCACTGATCACTCAATAAACGTATCAACCTAACATGTTGCATAGAATCATAAATATACCCATCTGTACTTATCACCATTAGTATTGGTAGGTGCTATCATGCTTTCAAACGATTATTAGGAGATCTGAGAAAGATGCGATCGTGCTTTGCTATCACCGTTACAAATGTCAAATTTGGACTTTTGAAAGAAAAGAACAATAATTTTAAAACAACACAACAAATTAGAGGAGACAGATAGACTCAAAATAAACTTTCCATGAGGTTAAGACCTTATGCTAGAAATCCTCCAAAATTGCAATGAAGGCATCCTACGTGAATTTCATAGGATTCATATGGGAGCAGAAGCGAACAAAAGCGCACAAATCGAAGACAGACTTTTCGCAATCCAAACTCCCACGTCTCTAATGTTTGTCTGTTGAGTGTTGGCTCTAAATGTCCGTTCAAAATGACTATCTCAAAGGCATCCGCGCGCAATAATTGAAATGTGTTTTAAGTTTCTCACACCACTGTCACATCAACAAGCTTCTCGAGTAATTTTGGATGATTACTTTGGGTTCTATGATCCTAGTATAAGAAGCACATCCAGCGCGTTCCTAAAAAAATAAACAAGTACTCTATATGGGCCACATCCATCTGATCTACAGACATGAAAAACTATAATTTGCAAACAAAAACTTACTGTATCTACAAAACCCGGGGCCATTTCTACATGGACCTCGATTGCCGAACACGTGAGCTGGTGTCGTTTTCCACATAAACGATAGGTGCACCAAGAGGGTGTCGGGAAAACCGGCACTAATCTACACCAATTAATCCTCATCTTGTGCTGAACAATGAGGAGAACAATATCCAACAGCCCTGCAGCGGAAACAATAATCACAATGCACAAAAGACCCAACGATATACGTAGAAAACCTCCTCAGTGTGAGGAGTAAAACCACGCGACCAACCGGTCTACTCCAACTTCCACTATAACCAACAATGGGTATAATAGAGTCTTCTCTAGAACCTCTAGAGGCTTACAACAGCAGCACCACACTCATCAAGTTACAAACTTGGCCACAATAGCAATACTCACAACAACTAGAAGAGGTATGACAACAGTAAGCGGAGATGACATAGATTCTGTCCCCTTCGGCAATCAGTTCATAACTCTCAAAATACAGCTCAACAGTGCACGAATTTTGGTAGGTAAGTAGATCCACGAGTCCTCTGTATACTGACCAAAATTCAGCTCAATCTGACCACGTTTGACTACCCAAACAATTCATCTACCAGAACTGCTCTGTCTGAAACTGCAGCAACCCGAACTGACAAAACACCCCTCAAATCTAATGCTCCACTGAACCAATACCTAAACCAACTGACCAGATCGAAGTACTCGAAGTGTAGGATGGGGTCACCAAGTTTGGAGCCAATCCAAGCACGTTTGAGCCTCCAATCAACAGCTTGACGTCGGTAGGTTTGAAGCCACCAAATCTGGACAGATTTATCTCTCCTTCTTCTTCCTCTCTTCTCTCTTTGTTGTGTGCTCATGTGGTGTGGGATGGTCTCACAATGACCAGAAGCTTCCTCTCTTCTTTTGGCTAGAGTTTTCTTCCCACATATTTTTTTTTGAGACTTTCTTCTCACATATATATCAAGATGTGAGGCAATCTATACCATTGATTTCAGCAAATCAATGGACCACAAGAACTGGGCTTGTGGGCTGAAAGTATCACTTGTTGGACTTCAGATTTCATCCTCCATGCGGAGGGACAGCGCAACAAAGGGAACAAACAATTATTATCTGGTTTGGCTTGATCAAAGCCGAGGTGATAAATAGAGCATGCATGTCTACCTAAGGGTGCGTTCGTTGCATGGGGTCTAAACTTTAGAGGGTTTTTGCAACGAATATTGTGATTACAAATAAAGTTTAATTACAAAACTAATTTCAGGACTCCGCTCGAATTCGCGAGACGAATCTAATGAGGGTAATTAAGCAGTGATTAGATGATGGTTACTGTAGCATCACTGTAGCGAAACTTAGATTAATTAGGCTCATTAGATTCGTCTCGCGATTTAGAGAGGGGGTCGTGACATAGGTTTTGTCATTAAATGAATAAAAATATTCTTAAATAGTAAGATTCTCTTTGATGTGACAGGTCTAAACTTTAGAGGAGGTGCAACGAACGCACCCTAATACTTGTTGTTACCCCAGCTTTAGGCATGCTAAAAGGAGAATCAAATATAACGTCCAGCTCATGTCAATAATGACTGACGAACGTAATCATACACTTGAGCCTCTTAATTTCGATAAGGACGAATCACGACGTGCATCGACCATTGACCACTACCCCCCTTTAATGTCAAAAACTTGTCGTTTAGAACACTGACACGGTCTTCAAAATACAACTTTGACTAATATTTTTTGTTATAAAATATTTATAAAATATAGCTAAAGTGTACTTTTATGAAATTATATTTCAGTACGAATCTACTCGTATCATTTTCACATTTCTAAACTTAACGCATAAAAAGATATTTTAAGTCAAAATTTAAAAAGTTTGACTTAAGACAACCTCAAAACGACAAGTTTTTTGACACTGAAGAGAGTAACTAAACCTAACGTGTTATATATAATCATAAATATACGCATATGTACATACCGCTGTCATCAAGGATTTCTGAAAAATTATCAATTCATGTTAATCATGTTTATGGAATGATGAAGAAATGCTATGTTTAATTTTCAAGCCAGAGAAAAATCAAATTTCTTCAAAATCAACTCAAATATAATTAAATTGGAGCTCAAACAAGAAACTCCAAATTGTTGCACATACGTGAGTCCAAACAAAATCATATTTAGGTTACAGGAGCCAAGATAGAATTTTTGACCAAGTTTCAGAATGTTATCAAAAGCCAATCTTTTTAAATAAATCAAAAAGCCCTCAAATCTTTGCTGTTTTCCAGGAATTTATTTTCGCAAATAATTTTGAATTTGAAAATCTTGCAATAACAAAAGTTTCTAATCCTGACCTGATCTGTCTCCACAAAAATTGGCAAAAATTTACAAGCCTTGGAGCCTGGGGTTTGGAAGCATTTTCAGCAGCAGCCTGGAAATTTCATGGAAAAATCTGAAGGACGCGTGGGACCCACCAGTCCTTCTCGTTCCCTGTTTCTCTCGCTGTAGCGCTGCGCTGTGCCTCCAGCCATCGCTGCTGCAGCTCTGCACGAGCTTGCTGTACAGGATGAGGCACTCGAGCGCCCCTCGCCTTAGACTGACCGCACTCGTCGTACTCTCAATTCATCCTTTAAAAAGAATATTCTGTCTTGGTCAGTAAGATTCTTTCCTCTATATCCAATTTTTCCGCACCCGTTCATACTCCATATCCATCCTCTATCCCAACTACTCAATATTTTATTCTTTTCCCTTTCCTCTTTCCTCCTTCCTCCTCCGCGCTCTCCTCCCTTTTCCTCCCTCGACGGGCAGCAGACGGGCGCGACCTCGTCCTCCCCCCACGCGCGCGCCGCCGCGCACGTCCTCCTCCTCCCCCGCGCTCTCCTCCTCTGGCCGGATCCGGCGCCGCCGCCGTCGGGGCCCGCCTCCCTCCTCCTCCGCCGCTCCTCCATGTCCAGGCCCAAGTCGCTTCGTCGAGCCACCGACCCCGTCCCGCTCCTCCGGCGCCGCCGCCGTCCCCTCCCCGGCCCACCCGGCCGCCTCCGCCTTCCCCTCGCAGACCCAGACGCCGCGCTGCGCCGCCGTGTCCACCCCGCACACCCCCGCCGACCCCGAAGACGACGAGGACCTCTTCCGCCGGCGCATGGCCCGCGTCGGGCTCGAGCTCTCCGGCCGGCTCCTCCTCTCGGCGACGGACGGCGCGCGCGGGCCTCCCTCCTCCCTCTCCGGCGGGATGCGGCGTGGGCCTCCCTCCTCCGGCCGGATCCAGGCGGCGGTCGGCCTCCTCCGAGCAGGCGAGCCGACGGCGGTGCGGGCTGGGCTCTCTCGTCGTCGGGCGGCGGATCCGGCCTTGCGCCGCTCTCTCTCCCTGCGACGGCCGCCTCTCTCCCTACTCTCTCCCTGCGCGGTGACCGCCCGGGTGGTTGGGATGGCGCGCGGGCCCCACGCCACGTCGGCGCGTCGCGGACGTCCGGGACAGCGCCAGATTTGGCGTGCGGGAGGCCGTCCGGGACGGTGCCGTTCGCCATAGCGTACCCCAGTGCAGCTGCTTTTACGGTAAATCGGTACTGCAGTTTTGTTTACCGTCCCCCGGTGCGGACAGTCTTATCCTCTTCCTCCTTTTGGACCAGCTGCCGCTTCTTCTTTTCTTTCTTCTTTCCATGCCGACCGCCATGGCCGAGCGGGGCTCGAGCTCGCCTCCTGCCGCCTCCAGTGCTCCCCGCCTACAAGAATGCCGCCAAAGGATGCGCAAGGAAGCCTTCTAGCTAATCCCGGCCTTTTATTTTTCCCTCCCCACTCGTAGCGCGAGATCGACGAGGATTTTCGACCATGGTCGCCGGTGACGGTCGCCGAACTCGCCATCGATTTCTCTCTTCTCGGTGAGCAACTCTCCGATTCCTCGCTCAAGGTGACATACAACACCTCCACGTACCTATCTGACGTGTTCTTGTCGCTTCTCCTCAGCCCAGTTCACCGGAATCGGCCGTCTCTGCCAATGCCGTCTGCCGCGCCATGAACCTCCTCGGGGAACTCCCTCTTCCGGACCTCCTCCACATCGACATCTCCCACGATGAGCTTCTTCGTGACCTCGCACACCCCATGCTCGCTCAATATTCGCCGGCGACCCACTTACCTCGCCGGAACACCGCTCCGCCATGCGCGCCGCCGCCGCGCCCGCGCAAGGCACCACGCTAGTGCTCCGAGATCGTCTTCGCGTACTCGTCGCGTATCTCCGCTTCTCGTCACCCTTTTCGCCGTTTTTTGGCCGGAACGCAACCGCGCCGCCGCGCGCGCACTGCAACCACCGATGGCACTGCTACAGCGCCCTTCACCTTTTTCTTTTTCTTTTTCGTTTTCTTTCTCTGAAAAACGGCAGATCTTGTAAAATCAATAGAAAATAAAATAAAAATCCAAAAATATCAAACTAAACTGCGTTGGAATCCTCTTGACAATTTCTATCCAATGGTGTAAGAACATCATCAAGATTCTCCATATTTAATTTTACAAAATTCAGAGAATGAAAACCTTAATGAGTTTTTGTAGCCTTTTCTATATATGCAAAGTTTATGAATTTTTGTTTGCATGCATCTCGTGGCATTCCTGACCTTCTCACTAAGTGGCATAGTTAATTTCTGCATATTTTAGCAGTAAGGGCATTTTCAAGCTTTTCCTTGTTTCCTTTTTGTTATTTTGTTCCTGCATGTTTTTGATCCAAATTTTGGATATGTCACTGATCATAGTAGTACTGTACTCTGAAAAATACAAAATCAATTATTAGCCTTCCAGAACCATGTTAAATAAATTCAAAATGAAATCTTTGTTTAATTCTTTTAAAACCTGAGAAACTTGTAGTTCTTTTTAGGGAAATACTTTAAACAAAATAACTTCAAACCTCTTTGGGTTGTTTCTGAGCATGACATCAGCTCCTTCACCGTATCATTGCACTCGTACTTTTAGCAAAGTTTTATGTGTTCATGGCATCTAATTATTGGCGTTGCATTGCATCATTTAGGGATCGAACGACGCCGGAACCAAAGAGATGGAAATCATTGCCGAGAAGCGTGGTGCTCTACTAACACTTGGAATGTACTGACTATAAAACCCAAGGCAAGCCCTGGTGCATCTCACCCTGTTTTAAAAGTTTTTCCTTTTATTATTTGTATGGAGTCATGTTATGTGCATTAGGTATTTAGGAGTTGAATGAAACCTTAGTTGCATGTATCCATATGAAATTCCTATGGGTGGGTTCAGTTTTGTTCAGCCGTTCGTTACTTTATACTATGCTTAATGTGAGTCATCGGTAGAAGTCGAGTAGTGCGGAACACTACTCGTGAGCTATAGGGCTCTTTTGGGAAAATTAGTGTAGTTGTTGCTATCTCACACATGATGATGATAATTTGGAGACCGAACGGGGATGTGTAGGTTTGCAGCAGGACATGGAGGTCTTGTGTGCGGTAGTCCCGTCTGTGTCGATTGAGGACCGATCGTTGTGGCCCCGCTGAGCAAGTTTGAACGTACCGGATGCATGCTATTGATATGGGCACTAGTAAACCGATTGTCGGGTACCCATTTTCCAGGTACCCTATACAGTATGCATACTGAGCGTGGAAACTGGACAAGACCCAAAGGCCTTATCCACAGCTGAGTGGCGGAAGGCTGGGCCCGCGCGGTGGCCCAGTCGGGCGCAAGGCACAACTACGGCCTTTGGCCCACAGAACCTCCGCTCCTCGCGGCCCGCTAAATGCCCGGGCGCACGTGGCTGCAGGAACACGGTCTCCGCCTAGGATTACGACTGCTCCGGCATTAAAGGAGCCCGGCTCGGGCGTGGCGACGAGCCCAACTCCCCGCGGTGGGAGTCGGGCACCACGGAGTCGAGCGACTTCTCCGACCAAACACCGGCCAGCCGCCGTCCGCCGCCCATATGCTCCGGCCGTGGTCGGGATCGGCGAAGGGCCTCGACCCGAAGCGAACCCGACCACTACGGCTGGGAGGCAAGCTTGGGAACGGCACGGACGCTTTGGTCAAACTCCGGTGTACGGCCGGCCAGTTTCGGATAAGACGACGCCCCAAACCCACTCCTGGACGGTGCGGGAGTACACTATGCCCGACGTACGGCCGAGTGGGGGCGTCACATCTGGATCAGGCATGGAACGGCGGATTCACGCACCAAGTACATTGTACAGTTGCAACAGTGCGAGGAATGACCGTCACCCAACTCCACAGAAATCAACAGCGCACCAACAGCAATTAACAGTGCGAACCAGGGAATGGGCACTCCACAGCACCCAGACAAGATATCAGAGGCAACATCACATGACTCAGTGCGAGGATTGCGGCGGAAGTCACCGGGACCAACGAGGACGGCCCGACTACATCCCCACCGCCCCTTCGCCCACCTTTACTTTCTTTTATTTTTTCTCCTTTCCTCCGTCTATAACCGCTCTCTTTTGTCATATAAAAGGGAGGATTGGGCCCAGGAGAAGGGAGAGGAAAAGAGGCTTTCGAACTGACTAAGAGTTCTCTTGACACATAGACACACACACACACACAACACAAAGACAGAGACTTGGGAGCGAATCCCTCTCTCGACCACCGCTTGTAACCCCTACTACGAGCAACGCGAGCAAAACCACAAACTGGACGTAGGGCTTTTCGTGCCTGAACCAGTACAATTCACCGTGTCAAACACAAATCATCAGATCGCCGTCGAGCGCGCGCAAATTTACTCGTTGGCCGGTTACTAAACGCCGACAGTTGGCGCGCCAGGTAGGGGTCCTCAGCGCGTTCCACGACGATCACATCGCCCGCTGATGGCCTCGTGGCCGCCAGCGTCTCGCGGTCGTCTTCCGTCTCGCGGAAGCGTCCGCGGAAGGGAGCGGAGGCGCTACGCGGCGCCTTCTTCCCGGTTTTACACCCCGTACACGGTCCCATACCGTGTCTTTCGCTTCGGCGACGTGGACTTCCTTACGGACCACGCCGAGCTGCAGAGGATGCGCAGCAGCGCCGGCGCGGAGCCGCTGCGCGTCTTCATATCGGATGTCTACATCTCGCGTGGACTGGGGGTCCGAGCACTGCCCGTGCGCATCGAAGCGTACCTCGGTGCGAACCCTCGGCCTGATGAATGCCAGCGCATCTTCTACGCGCTGGCGCTCCTCAACAACTGCCTTGTTGAGGGACCACCGCTCCCGCCTGGCTACGAGGCCTGGGAGCGTCGAGCCTCCCTACCGCCTCGGCTGCGGGAGTCCATGGAGGCGTTGGAGCACGAGCTCGCATTTCGCTTCCCGCCTGGCCGGACAGGACATCCCGGTCCCACCATGGGCTCATCGTCGTCTGTGGGCGCGGAGCCCACCGATACGCAGGACCGCGACTCTGTCGAGGAGCTGCTTGCTGAGTGCTTCGACGCGCTCACATTTGATCCGTCCCGCGAGTGTCTCATGGCTGAGATTCGGGACGGGGATGTCGCTGACCCCGCGGACGGGGAAGGTGACGTCGGGGGCGAGCCGTCTGGAGATGGCGACGCGAACCCAAACCCGGTAACTGTGGTGGGAGATGCCGCACCTCCACCACAGGACCCGCCAGCGCTAGGGCAGCTGCTCGCGCGCAGGCGTGAGCTCGCCGACATCGAGTGCGGCATCGAGCGGGAACGTCACCTCCTGGAGCAGGAGATCGCCAAGCAGCGTGCCCCCGGAGGGCGCGCCCGAGACATGGCGCGTGACGTGCAGCACCGTATCGTGCATGACGTCGCGGACGCCCCTCTTTACCTCCCACGCGCCAGCCAAAACCTGGCGGCAGCCGCGGCTCTGGCCCGCAACCTGCCGCAACCTGCAACTCGGGAGGAAGACCGGAAACGCAGGGAGCTCTTGCGGCTGCTTGAGGTGGCGGCGGAGCAGCAGGCCGAGAGCTCGCTGTCCCGACAGCTTGCTTTGGGAGCCTTGCAGCGCTCCGTCGACCGCCATGACGACAAGGAGGCGTCCGTGGCGCAACCGTCGCGCAGGTCCAGTGGCCGCAACCTGCCTCCGGTCAGGGAGCGCATGGGGCCCATGCGGGATGCGCGCATACTCCTTGAGGCGCGGAGGCGCGATCCAGCCCGCGGCACTCGGCGCGAAGCCGAGATGCGCGGTTACCACCCGCGACGTGGCGGCCGCTACGACCCGGAGGAGGATCGGAGTCCGAGCCCTCCACCACCGGGGCCGCGCGCCTTCGGGCGTCACATCCGGTGCGCGCCGTTCCCGCAGCGGTACCGCGCGCCCACCAACATAACCAAGTACTCGGGCGACTCCGACCCGGCTATTTGGTTAGGGGACTACCGACTCTCCTGTCTGGCCGGCGGTGCCGACAGTAATGAGTTCATCGTCCGCAACCTCCCGCTCTACCTCGCCGACCCAACGCGGGCGTGGCTGGAGCACCTCCCGGAAGGGGTCATCCAGAGCTGGGAGGACCTCCAAGACGTCTTCATCGGCAACTTTCAAGGGACGTATGAACGCCCCGGGAACCCATGGGACCTTCGGAACTGTCGCCAGCAACCCGACGAGACCCTGCGCGACTACATCCGGCGGTTCTCGAAGCAGTGCAACGCACTGCCCAACATCGCCGACGCCGACGTCGTCAGCGCGTTCCTCGCCGGGACGACCAACAAGACACTGGTGCACGAGTTGGGGCGCAGCAGCCCTCGCACCACCAAGGATCTCCTCGACATCGCCACCAACTTCGCATCCGGCGAGGACGCAGTGGGGGCGATCTTCACCAAGACTCCGGCCAAGCTCAAAGCCAAGGCCAAGAGGGAGGAGTCGACGGGAGGGGCCGGGCCCTCCAGCTAGCCCAAGAAGAAGAAGAAGAAGAAGGGCAACGTCGCGCGACAGGAGGCATCTCTTGTAGCCGTGGTGGAGCGCAAGCCAAAGCGCGCGCCCGCGGAGGGCGCGTCCAACTACTTCGAGAAGAAGCTCGAGGAGCCCTGCACCAACCACGCGTACCCCGTCAAGCACACCCTCAAGGACTGTGGGCTGCTCCGCAAGTTCCTCACTGGCAGCTCCAAGAAGGCGGAGCGCGACGACCCGCCGTCCAAGGGCGGCGATGATGACAAGGGTGGGGATGACGATGCCTTCCCCCACCCTGAAGGCTGTCTCATGATCTTCGGGGGACCAGAGGCCTGCGCGCCGCGAAGGCAGCAGAAGCTCGTTCGCCGCGAGGTCTACGCCGCGGAGCCGGCCGTCCCCACTTTCCTGAAGTGGTCCGACTCCGCGGTCATGTTCGACCGCTCCGATCACCCGGAGCACGTGCCCCGGCCGGGGCGCTATCCGCTTGTTGTCGACCCCATCATCGGCAAGAAGCGGCTCTCCAAGGTCCTCATGGATGGCGGCAGCGGCCTCAACATCCTCTACGGAGAGACTCTCGACGCCATGGGGATCAGTCGGGACCGTGTCCGACCGACTCGGGCACCGTTCCATGGGATCGTCCCCGGCAAGCATGTGGTGCCACTCGGGCAGATCGATCTGCCCGTGACCTTTGGCACCGCCGCCAACTACCGCACCGAGACGCTGACTTTCGAGGTGGTGGACTTCCCCGGGGTGTACCACGCTGTACTCGGGCGGCCGTGTTACGCGAAGTTCATGGCCGTCCCCAACTACACCTATCTCAAGCTGAAGATGCCGGGCCCCAAGAGGGTCATCACGGTGAGCACGTCCATCCAGCGCGCCTACGAGTGCGACCGCGAGGCCTGTGAGGTCGCAGAAGCACTCCTGCACAAGGACGACCTCCCAACTTCCGCTGCTGCGGCGGGGGAGGCCGCGCCCGACTACAAGAGCGCGACCGGGTTGTTCGACCCGGCCAAGGACATCAAGGAGATCCCGCTCAACCCGGCCGACCCCGACAGCAAGACCGTGCGCATCGGCACCGCGCTTTTCGACAAATAGGAAAGCGCGCTCGTCGACTTCCTCCGAGCCAACCAGGACATATTCGCGTGGAAGCCCTCCGACATGCCGGGCATCCCGAGGAACGTCGCCGAGCACTCCCTATGTATCAAGCCGGGCTCTCTCCCGGTAAGACAACACATGCGCCGCTACGACAAGGAGAAGCACAAGGCCATCGGAGAGGAGTTATCAAAACTCTTAGCTGCTGGATTTATCAAAAAGGTGTACCACCCCGAGTGGTTATCCAATCCTGTATTTGTGAAAAAGAAGAATGGAAAGTGGCGGATGTGTGTTGACTATACGAAGCTCAATAAGGCGTGCCCGAAGGATCCGTTTCCTTTGCCGCGTATTGATCAAATCGTAGACTCGACCGCTGGGTGCGAAACCCTTTGCTTTCTCGATGCGTACTCTGGTTACCACCAGGTCCCGTTGAAAGAGTCCGACCAGCTCGCGACTGCGTTCATCACCCCGTACGGCGTGTATTGTTACGTAACGATGCCGTTTGGGTTGAAAAACGCCGGGGCAACTTTCCAGCGGTGCATGATCAAATGCTTCGGGGATCTCATCGGTCGGATCGCCGAAGCGTACGTGGACGACATCGTGGTGAAGTCCAGAAAGACCGACGACCTTGTCGCCGACCTCGACCAAGCTTTCCAGAAGCTGAGGGCGTGTGGCATAAAGCTGAACCCGGAGAAGTGTGTCTTCGGAGTTCCGAAAGGTTTGCTGCTTGGGTTTTGCGTCTCGGAACAGGGCATCGAAGCCAATCCCGAGAAGATTGAGGCCATCGCTAAGATGGGCCCCATTCAGAACCTAAAGGGCGTACAACGTGTCATGGGATGCCTTGCGGCTCTCAGTCGGTTCATCTCCCGACTCGGATAGAGGGGCCTTCCCCTGTACCGGCTACTCAAAAAGTCGGAACACTTCGTTTGGAGTCCCGAGGCGCAGGCCGCGCTCGATCGGCTTAAGGCGGTGTTATCGAACGCACCCGTCTTAACAGCCCCTGCAGAGCGCGAGCCTCTCCTCTTGTACATCGCCGCGACCACTCAAGTGGTCAGTTCGGCGCTGGTAGTGGAAAGGAGCGAGCCCGGACACGCTCTGAAAGTCCAGCGACCGGTGTACTTTGTCAGCGAGGTTTTGTCCGACACCAAGACCCGTTGGACTCAGCTGCAGAAGCTGTTGTACGCGGTCGTCATCACGAAAAGGAAGCTCCGTCATTACTTTGACGCGCATCGAATCACTGTGGTCACCTCCTTCCCTCTCGGCAAGGCTTTGAGGAGCAAAGAGGCCGCCAGCAAGGCCGCCAAGTGGGCCCTTGACCTCATGGGGCAGGAACTCGAGTTCGCCCCGCGCACCGCGATCAAGTCGCAGGTGCTCGCGGACTTTGCCGCCGAGTGGACCGAGATCCAGCTGCCACCTGCACCTGTCGAGCAATAATGTTGGAACATGTATTTCGACGGCTCGCTGACAAAGAGAGGTGCAGGAAGCGGTTTTGTGCTCGTCTCACTACTCGAGTCCCGACTGCGCTACGCAGTCCGACTTAACTTCCCCGCATCCCACAACGTCGCGGAGTACGAGGCACTCGTCAACGGGATGAAGGCGGCGATAGAGCTCGGCGTCAAAAGGCTGGAAGTCTTCGGCGATTCCCAGCTTATTGCCGATCAGGTGACGAGTGAGTCGAATTGCTCGAACCCGAAAATGATGGCCTACTGCGCTGAAGTGCGGCGACTAGAAGAGAAGTTCGAAGGCTTCCAGGTCAGTCACATACTTCGTCGCTACAATGAGGAGGCGGATGGCCTTGCCAAGATGGCAGCCAACCGGGACCCGGTCGCTGTCGGCGTATTCTCCCACGACCAGCAGAAGCCGTCCGTGCGGGAGGAGCCGGCCATGCCAACGGCGGACGCCCCAGCAACCCAACCGAGCAGCGCCGACCTCTCGCCAACCGAAGGTGCGTGCCCACCTCTCGGGGATGACTTGGGCCGAGCCGTGTTTGCCATCCCGACCGCTGGCGAAGCGGATGAGGACTCGGACCCCACTGCTAACGAAGCGGTCGGGGGCTCGGGGGCTGTGCCCGACCCGGTATCCGACTGGAGGACTCCGCTCCTCGAGTGCTTACTCCGAGAACAACTCCCCACCGACCAGACGGAAGCAAGGCGCCTCGCGCGCCGAGCCAAGTCATTCGTCGTAATCGACGGCGAGCTCTATAAAAAGAGCCACTCGGGAGTGCTTAAACGCTGCATCCCCGTCGAATGGGGAAAAGAGCTACTGTCCGATATCCACGCCGGCGAGTGCGGCCACCATGCGGCCCCAAGGAGCCTTGTCGGAAAGGCGTTCCGGCATGGTTTCTACTGGCCCACCGCCGTGTCCGATGCCACCAAGGTAGTGCGCGCCTGCGAAGGGTGCCAATACTACGCACGGAGGACCCACATGCCAGCGCAAGCCCTTCAAACCATACCCATCACCTGGCCCTTCGCCGTGTGGGGATTGGACTTGGTCGGGCCCCTGAAGAAGGCGCCCGGGGGCTACACGCACCTGCTGGTCGCCGTAGACAAATTCTCCAAGTGGATTGAGGCACGACCCCTTGTGAAGATCAGGTCAGCGGAAGCTGTTCGATTCTTCACCGGCATCATCCACCGCTTTGGGGTGCCGAACTCCATCATCACCGACAACGGAACGCAGTTGACCGGCAACGAGTTCCTCGAATTCTGCAACGACTACAACATTCGAGTCGACTGGGCAGCGGTTGCGCATCCGCAGGCCAACGGCCAGGTCGAGCGAGCAAACGGTATGATCCCGCAAGGGCTCAAACCGAGGATTTTCAACAATTTGAAGGTCCATGCCGGACGATGGGTGCAAGAGTTACCTGCCGTGCTGTGGAGCCTGCGCACCACACCGAGCCGGGCGACAGGCCAAACTCCGTTCTTCATGCTCTACGGAGCGGAGGCGGTGCTCCCGACTGACATCGAGTACGGCGCTCCCCGGGTTCGCGCCTTCAACGAGGAGGCCAACAAAAGGTTTCTCGAGGACGCCCTCGATCAAATCGATGAGGACCGGGAGGTTGCCCTGGTGAAATCCGCCAAGTACCAACAAGCCATGCGCCGCTACCACGGGCGGCGAGTTCGCGGCCGCGCGTTCAAGGAAGGAGACCTGGTCCTCCGACTGGTGCAGAGCAACAAAGATCGACACAAGTTATCACTGCCGTGGGAGGGGCCATTCGTCATCGCTGAGGTACTACGTCCCGGAACGTACAAGCTCATGGACTCAGAAGGCCAACTCGTCGCCAACGCCTGGAACATTGAGCAGCTACGTCACTTCTACCCTTAGCTCTGTAAATTCGTTTGTTGATTTCTCCCGTTTCGTAGTCATCGAACGAACTCGAGGTTTTCTTTTTACACCTCTTGGGCAGCCGTCTGGGTGCGCTCCACGCGGGACTCCACCCGGCGGGTGTGGCTTTGTGCCGCGTCAATTTTGTACGCGCGGGGAACGATGCCTCTAAGAGAAACAACGCAATTCGATTAGGAGCGAGACCCCGCGAACGCAAAATCGACGTACTAAAGCTCGAAGTGTGACGAATCGTATCGTAACGAAAACCTCGAATTCTGGATGTCGACTCGAGGATCGGCCAGTTCACGCCAGTGCACCCGACGCCCCAGTGGATAGGGACGGCCCGAGCGGCTGGTCGGAATCAGGTCGATCTTCTAGGATTCTGGGGGCTCGAAACGAATCGTCACACGAAAAGAGCAAACCAAAACAAAAACTTGCGAAAAGCGAAACGAAAACACATATAAACAAACAGGCACGCACGCCCGCGCACTTGTTCACAACAAGGCCCACATAGGGCCCGACTCCACTAACAACCGTCTAAACTACTGATTTCCGCCTTCGCCTCGGCGCGAAGGAATCATGTCCAGGTTGTCATCGGCAAGACGGCGCGCGAAAGGAACCACCTCTTCCTCAATCTGCTCCAAGTCAGCTTCGCAACAGGAAGGATCGTAGCCTCTCGCCAGTATGTCCATCTTGAAGTGCTCCCCGTAGTGGCTCCTCGCCACGGCAAAGGCGACCTGGACCCCGGTCCGGAGGCACTCCTCCTCCTGCATGCGGAAGTAGGTAGAGAGCCCCGCCACCTGCGGGATCACCGATGTGGCGTCCGGTGGGCGCGGCACTCCGATCTCGTTGCACGCAACCTCCATGGCCTGGCGCAGCAGGTCGAGGTCCGCCAGCGCCTTCTGCGACTGTTCCTGGAGCTCCTTCGCGTCTGGCCAAAAACAGCAAAACCAGTCACTCGATCGAAAGAGGACAAAAGCTGGAGTGGCAGGACAAACGAAGGACAGGTAAATCGACTTACCCTTTAGCTCTTTCTGCACCTTCTGGAGCTCGGCGGTCATGTTGGTTAGCGACGACTGGGCGGCGAGCTTGAGCTCCCTCTCTTTGCCCAGCGCCGTCTCGGCGGCTGTGCGGAGATCGCGCTCTGTCTTCAGCTCCTCCGCTCGGGCCTGCACCAGCTTTTCCGCCGCCTCGGCGCGCTCGACCATGTCGCCCAGCACCGACTCCGCGTCCGCAGCTCGCTTCTCCGCATTCTCCGCAGCCTTCACCGCGGCCTCGGCAGCCTCGGCGCGACGGAGCGCGCTCGCCAGCTCGGCACCCCGGGCGACGTGCTCCGTCATCAGGTGCCGGACGAAGTTCGACTTCAGCTTGCTGTTCGCGAGCAAAGTCTGCGAATGGCAAAGGAGATCGTGAGACGAGAAAGCATGTGCGGAAAGGCTCGCAAGAATAACAGGCAGAACCAGAGAAACAGATACCCCCATTCACCTCGAGGGGAACCCGCGCGTTCATCATCTGCTTCTTCGCGGCGTCGACCTCCGCCTGGATCACGTCCAGCCGGCTGTAGGTGCTGGAGAGCTCCTGGGTCATGAACAGCCAGGACTTCGACTCCATCGAGTCGGACAACGGAACCGGACCCTCCGGCGTGTTCACCAACACGTCCGGCCCCCAGCCGGACCGCGCCAGGTACTGGAGCCTTGGAACCCCCGCGAAGTGGGACCCCGCGGCGGTCGCGTCTCAAATCGGGTCGCCGGGGGCACTCCTCGGCTGCGGGACGGCTCCCCGACGAGCCTCCGTGACGCCGCCAGCGCCACCGATCCTCGGCGACGACGGACCCGACTCTGGCCGAGCCCCGATGATCCGAACCCCGTCGCCAGCGACGCCTTGTGCAGGCGATGGGGCGGCCCCTTGTCGGGACTCGACAGCTCGACCCCCAGAGTCGGGAGCTGCGCTCGAAGCAGGCGCCGAGCCCTGCTGTGCCGCTGCGGCACGTTCCGGGCCCTCCGGCGCCGCAGGCGCATCCACTTGCCCTGGCGCGGCGTCCTCCGGCCTCGGAGCGGGACCCACCTGGCCCCGACCCTGCTCGACGGCGAGCCGCAGGGCCTTGCGAGGGGCAAGCTGGGACCCATCCCATTTCGGGGCAGGGCTGAAAGAGGACGCACCGTTGATTCAAAAGAGAGACGAAAACTAACGAAATTACGACAAAGACACAATGAAGCAAACTTACATGTCGGACCGCTTGCGCTTCCGCGTGGGCCTCGCCGACGGGCGCCCCGAGTCCTGTCCGGCGGCCGTCTGCGGCGCCGCGTCGGGGATGGGCTCCTCACCACCCCGCGCC
Source organism: Eragrostis nindensis (assembly GCA_012490785.1). Classification (NCBI taxonomy): domain Eukaryota; kingdom Viridiplantae; phylum Streptophyta; class Magnoliopsida; order Poales; family Poaceae; genus Eragrostis; species Eragrostis nindensis. The sequence goes on along the minus strand of JAAXCT010000437.1, from coordinate 257,553 downwards.
CCCTCGCCGGGGGTCGGACGCGACTCGCTGGGCCTAGCGGGCGGGGTCGCTCCCGGTGCGGCCTTCGTTGTAGCCGCCCCCGTGCCGGTCTCGGGGACGAACGAGGAAGCTGGGATCGTCTCGGCGGCGGATGAGGTCCCGGCCGGAGCGGCAACGGCCATGAAGACGTCGCGGCTCCCCGCGGAGGACGCCGACGCGGTGACGACCGTGACGATGTCGCCGGAACCACCTGATGGGGGTCCCTGGCCCTCGCCGGCGGCGTCGCCCGTCGGAACCGGCTGCGCGCCGTCGTCATCGGGGATGACGTCGTCGATCCACGCATCGTCGTGGTGACCGCCGTCGCTTGCGCCCCCGCTGCTGTGGTCGAGCGCCGAGTCCGCATCGAACTCGGACTCGGTGTCGACCGCTTCGCCGCGCCGGCGGCGACGCGCCCGCTCCTGCCTCCTCGCCTCGTAGGTGTCCTTCCGGGTCTTGTTCGGCGATCTTTTCGCCGCTTCATCCTCTCGCCATGGGCACGGTTCGCTGCTCGCCGGTGCGCGTCCTCGGGTAAGGGGGCTGTCGAGCGGCGAACGGCCAACCCCGGCTGCACCCAAAGGGAGGATTAAGGACGTGGCGTTCATTCAACTCAAATGGACAGTACTAATCAGCCAAGAAGGTGTGGGGAAGAAAGCTTACGAAGCGAATCGCGTCGCCGTGCGGCAGCGCGGCGGGGTGGTTCGCGACGGGCCACTCGAACTCGTTGTCGCGGAAGTGCAGGGCGGACTTGCCGGCCGCCTCTGACAGTCGCGCCCCGATCTCGCGGTGGCTCAGCGGCTCGCCGATTGCCATCGCCGTCCCCCGGAGGTCGGCGTCCGGCGTCATCTCCCACATGGGGAGCGCTCGGCGCATCAACGGCAGCACGCGGATGCAGTGAAAGTGGCCGGTGACACCGACCATCGACACCCCTCGGTCGCGCAGCACCGCCACGGCATCGATGAGAGGTTGGATCGCCGCAACCTCCCTATCCCCGAGACCCCAGTGCCAGCAGTCAGGGGGCCCGGACAGTCGGGCGTTGGTGAACTTGGGTAGCTCGCCGGTGCTCTCGTTCTTCAAATAGAACCATCGGTTGTGCCATCCCGAGTTGGAGGAGGTGTGCACCCACGGGATGTAGCTCGGCGCCCGCTCCACGCGGAGGCGCAGGCTCGCGGAGCCCATGAGCGGGACTCGCACGCGAACCGTGTGCAGCGACGCCTTGAAGAAGTACCTCCACAAATCGAAGTTGGGGAGGATGCTGAGGTAGGCCTCGCACAGCGTGATGAAGCCGGCGATGTGGCCGATCGAGTTGGGATTGAGGTGCTGAAGCTCGATCCCGTAGTAGCGCAGAAGCCCGCGGAAGAAGGGGTGCGCCGGCATCCCGAATCCGCGGGAGTGGAAGTGGAAGAACGAGACGATGTAGTCGTCCGGCGGAGAAGGCGACCGCTCAGACGGCACCATCCACTCCACCGCGTCGGTCAGCGGGCGAAGGAGCCCCTTCGCGACCAACCCGCGTAGCAGTTCCGGCGTCACCACCGACGCCGGCCACTCGTCTCCCCCCTCTGCCATCAGATTCGGCGGGATAAGGGAGCGCGGATGGCGCCGGGACCGGACCGACCGACGGCGGTGGCGAATCGGGCGCCGAATGGTGGCGAGTGGGGCGAGAAGCGGCGTGGAGCGAGGGGAATCGGAAGCGATCGCAAGGGGAGAAGAGGAGCCAACAGTAACGAGCGATGGTGTGCGCAAGAAGATTCCCCGGATAGGTATGGCCTATTTATACGCGCCGAACCGACGCGGTGCCGTTTTCCCGCCTTATATCTCGCGTCCCTTCGTTTCTTCCGCCCTAACGTATGCAGGTGGAGAAAACGCACGCCCCTACGCTGCGTTCCTCCGAACGCCGCGCCTCTAGGTCCGCGCCGGCAAGAGGTAACGCGACGCCTCGCGTCCGACGCCTCATGGGCCCAACTGGTAGGGAAGCCGGTTCGGGCCCCCAGGTAAAATAGCTAGGAGCTGTACACGCTCCGACGGCCCATTCCCGGCCCAAGAGTTCGTAGGCCGGCCCAGCGTTGGGTTCGACGGCCGCTCTGGGCCAAACAAGAGTAAGGGGTAATCAAAGGGGGGCACCAGCGGCCAGTACCCATATGCGCGAAGCGTGTGGGCCCCTGTCGAATACGTCCGTGTCCGAGGACGAAGAAAGCCCATGGTTCGCTCATCGAGAGCTGGCAACGAGCCGCCGAGACCGGTCGAACGGACTCGGGAACTAAATGGGACAATCTCCCGGATCATATGGCACTGACCCCCGCTGGTCTCAACCGGGTCCCCGCTAAGGGCAAACCGGGGCGCCACTCGAACAAGCCCATTTGTAACTCAACCGGCACCGCCCATTGAACCATCGAGGAATGGTGCGGACGGCCCTGATCCTCCATCCTCCCGACAGGATGCGGAAGGAGGAACGATCAAAGACGAAACGGCCTTCGGCCGGACCCCCGAAACGATCGGGGGCTCGAAGGCATGCATTCGCGCAAAGAGACCAACAGCGTGGTCGCAACACAAACTAAAGTAGGTCAAGCAAAATAAACCTTTTTGTTTCATAGATTTCTTTGTACAAAATCGATCGAAAGACCGATAACAAGAAAGAAGATTACATTAGTCCCATGGATCCATGGATTGGCCACAAACGGCCGAATAAAAAGGCCTAAAGGCCAATGCTGGACCTACTCGCAGCAAAAATCCCTAGGAGTGAGTGGTACCAGTATCATCAGCGCGAAAGCCGGTGCTGGCTCCACTCTCAGCAGAGAATCCTGGGGCGAATGGCACCAGCATATCGGCGCCAAGACTCTACCTCGAGGGTGGCGGTGCGCAATCCAAGGCCGCGTAATCCTCGCAGGAGCGACTCCTGAGACGCCGAGGGTTGACGGGAGCCCGTCTAATCCTCGCGGGAATGACTCCGGGTCCGGTGAGCAACGCCAAAGCAGGACGAGAGCCTGCGGCGGTGCCGGCGAGCACCGGCCGAACGACGACGGCCGGCCTGGGTCGCCTGGCTCGGGTCGTCATCTCCCTCCTCGTCGGAGGAAAGGATGATGACCTCAGGCTTTCCCGACTCGGGCATCGTGCTCCCGGCTACCGGACCCGGGAGCACCACCGCAAGCGGAACCACTTCGACCACCGGAACTAGATCTTGGCAGGAGTTCGGAGACGGAAGAGGCAAAAGGCGCGAAGCTTGGGAAGAGGGAGCGACGCCCTCTCCTCCTCCTCCTCCTTTCGAGACCCCCTTGCGCGAACAAGTTTTCTGGTACTTAGACATGGCAAGTTGAAGAAACCAGGCCAGGGATGCGGACCTATTTATAGGCGCACCGGTCCATCATGAACCGGATGCGTGGGGGGACGGCCGCGGAAGCCAAAGAGCGCTACCCCGCCGCATCAATGCCACGTGGATAAACCCAACGCACCGCGACAAGAAAAGGAAGGGTGGGATCCACTCACCGTCGGCCCGTGGGCTGCAGGCTTCGGCGGCCACGCCCTCTGGTCAAAAACAGGGAGAAATGCATCGGGCATCAGATTGCCCGCGGTACAGACGCACTCCTCCCTCGGACATAATAGGATGACCGGGGGCTCGGTCCTCGTGGCTACGGGCAGACGACACAGCATGCAGCAACGTCACGCTTAGAAAGCCTGAGAGAAGCCTGGAAGCTAGATTCCAACTAGCTCCCAGTCTCGGGGGCTACACCCGGCGGGTGCGCTCGCGCGCACCCACCGGCGAAACAAAAGGCCATGATAGGTGGCCGAACCAGTCCCGGCGACAGCACGGCGCTCTCGCCAGGACTCGGGGGCTACTGTCGGGTACCCATTTTCCAGGTACCCTATACAGTATGCATACTGAGCGTGGAAACTGGCCAAGACCCAAAGGCCTTATCCACAGCTGAGTGGCGGAAGGCTGGGCCCGCGCGGTGGCCCAGTCGGGCGCAAGGCACAACTACGGCCTTTGGCCACATAACCTCCGCTCCTTGCGGCCCGCTAAATGCCCGGGCGCACGTGGCTGCACGGACACGGTCTCCGCCCAGGATTACGACTGCTCCGGCATTAAAGGAGCCCGGCTCGGGCGTGGCGACGAGCCCAACTCCCCGCGGGGCACCACGGAGTCGAGCGACTTCTCCGACCAAACACCGGCCAGCCGCCGTCCGCCGCCCATATGCTTCGGCCGTGGTCGGGATCGGCGAAGGGCCTCGACCCGAAGCGAACCCGACCACTACGGCTAGGAGGCAAGCTTGGGAACGGCACGGACGCTTTGGTCAAACTCCGGTGTACGGCCGGCCAGTTTCGGATAAGACGACGCCCCAAACCCACTCCTGGACGGTGCAGAAGTACACTATGCCCGACGTACGGCCGAGTGGGGGCGTCGCATCCGGATCAGGCATGGAACGGCAGATTCACGCACTCAAGTACATTGTACAGTTGCAACAGTGCGAAGACTGACCGTCACCCAACTCCACAGAAATCAACAGCGCACCAACAGCAATTAACAGTGCGAACCAGGGAATGGGCACTCCACAGCACCCAGACAAGACATCAGAGGCAATATCACATGACTCAGTGCGAGGATTGCGGCGGAAGTCACCGGGACCAACGAGGACGGCCCGACTACATCCCCACCGCCCCTTCGCCCACCTTTACTTTCTTTTATTTTTTCTCCTTTCCTCCATCTGTAACCGCTCTCCCTTGTCATATAAAAGGGAGGATTGGGCCCAGGAGAAGGGAGAGGAAAAGAGGCTTTCGAACTGACTAAGAGTTCTCTTGACACATAGACACACACACAACACACAAAGACAGAGACTTGGGAGCGAATCCCTCTCTCGACCACCGCTTGTAACCCCTACTACGAGCAACGCGAGCAAAACCACAAACTGGACGTAGGGCTTTTCGTGCCTGAACCAGTACAATTCACCGTGTCAAACACAAATCATCAGATCGCCGTCGAGCACGCGCAAATTTACTCGTCGGCCGGTTACTAAACGCCGACACCGATGTAACTCGATTACTGCATTGTTGGACGGTGCACCCCCTTTCTTTTAGTGATGAGTATGGTATGGTGGTTGCGGGTATGTGTTAGAAGGGAGAGCACACGGGCTAACCACGGATGGCCCAGCGCGGGTATCGCATGGAGGACGTGTGTCCGAGAGAGGGGAAATCGGTCCGGCTTTATGGTTTCTTGTGAAAGGTTGCCGTGCGTGACTCTTTGTGAGTGTACGTACGTCGTGTTTTCCAGGTTTCGCCTGCAGGTGTAAATCGATTCGAATCGCCGTCCCTCGCGGTTATTGAGTACCGCTTGTTCACTGAGTCACCTCGTAATAAGAAGTGAAACATGATGAATATACTTACTGTTTGTTACTCTATTAATTGTATTGCAACTATGTATTGCTTAGTGTAGGTTGCTCACCTTTATGTTTATGTAAGAACTCTTTTAATTTGGCTAAAATTTGAAAGAAAGACTAACTTTTAGTGCTACTTTTATGCAATTTATTCCTATACCTATGTTTAGCCCCCTGCATGCTAGGAGTCGGTCTTAGAAGGCCATTTTGACGGGTAAGTCTTGCTGAGTATTAGTTACTCAGGGTTTGTTGTTTAAATCTTTGTTGCAGGTGACCTTTTTCTTGAGAAGAATGAAGCATGTCTATGGGCTGGATGTGCTTCATCATAAGGCAATGTCGTCGAGTTTAGTTGCTTCCGCTGTCGTTTGTATTCGAATTTCAAATTCTTTTATGTATCAAAAATCTGAACTTAAGTTGTAATAACTAATTTTCACTTGTACTTTATTTTATTTATGCTTATATGTGTGTACTTTTGGACTCTTGCTTCGCCAAGTGTCACCTGATCTTGATCCTGTTAAGCAAACCTCTTATTATTTAAGGTGGGATGCTACACCACCAATAACGTTGATAGGCGCTACCATACTATGATATCAATGAAATTTCCTTTTTGCAAAAAAAAATTTATCGGTCACTCACTGAACCTAACACATTGTATATAATCATAACTATACGCATATGTGCGTATCACCGTTAGCTTTGGTAAGTGCTACCATGCTTTCAAAACGAGTGTGTGCAATGAAGATGCTTATAGGGCTGCTTAAGTAAAACAAAAAAGTTTTTGGCTCTAGGCTATATATAAAGGAAAAGAAGTCAAAGTTAGCACCTGATGTCGGTCAGCCTTATTTAACCTCTTATTTGCATTGTAAGAATTTTTATTTGTACATATGTTTTAGTGGTTTTTTTTTGCTCTAAGCATTTTTTAAAGCACCATGCATTATACGTGCCTAAACAAGATGCAATTGTGTTGTGGTATCACAGGTATCAATCATACGCCAAATTTAGATGTACATGGAGCGGGACATGTCGATGGGTGCGAAGGAGATTTTAATCAAGTCGGTGGCCCAAGCAATACCGACCTATATCATGAGTGTTTTCAAGCTCCAGGACGGGGTGTGTGAGGAACTTGAGCAAATTATCCGGAACTTCTGGTGGGGATCAAAGAATGGAAAGAGGAAGACTGACTGGCTAGCTTGGTGCAACTTTGTAAGTGCAAAGGGATGCGGTGGCATGGGTTTCAGAGACCTCAAGCTTTTCAACCAAGCTCTTCTTGCCCGACAAGCGTGGCGTTTGGTGGACTCCCCAGATAGCCTGTGTGCTCGTGTCATGAAGTCGAAGTATTATCCTAATGGCGATATCTTGGACACGGTGTTCCCAGCTAGTGCCTCACCTACCTAGCGTGCGATCGAACATGGCCTGCAACTGCTGAAGAAGGGACTTATATGGCGAGTGGGAGATGGGCAGAGTATAAATATCAGGAGACATAACTGGCTGCCAAGACAATCAGGGCTGTGTATCACGGGTACTCGTCGGCCGTGTCGTGTGCGACGGGTTGCCCAGCTAATGCACGAGGACTCCAGGGCGTGGAATTGGCGTATGATTGACCGTATTTTCTTTCCCCATGATGCAGCGGCAATAAAGAATATCAAGATACCCAGCACAGCGCCGCACAGTGATGTCCTGGCCTGGCACTATGAGAAGTCCGGAATTTTCACTGTAAGAAGCGCTTATCGTCTGGCCCTGCAGAACAAATGGCAAGAGAACGTGCTGCCCAGTTCAAGTTTGAACCCAATGGGTGACAGACCACTATGGAAACAGGTGTGGAAATTGCAAGTTCCACAGAAGGTGAGGATTTTTGTTTGGCGCCTGATCAAGGAGGGCCTCGCCACTAAGCTGAATAAATGGAAAAGGACTTTGGAAACCACTAGTACGTGTGTCATATGTGGTTTGGAAGCTGAGTCAGGCTATCATGCTGTAGTCAGATGCCCGCATGCTAAGGGGCTTCGCGATGCTTTGCGCGAATTTTGGTGTCTGCCTTCTGATAATGTACTCTGCTACAATGGACCGGATTGGCTACTGCTCTTGCTGGCCAACATGGAGCCTGAGGTACGTGCACGCCTGGCACTGATGCTGTGGAGAACCTGGTTTGTGAGGAATGAACTGGTACACAAGGGGAAGTGGTTGCCGATCAGCGCTTCTGTCCAGTTCTTGCGCTCATACGACAGTTCACTGTTGGCTGTCCGACAACCGGGGGCGGGCGAAGATGTGAAAGGCAAGCAGAGTATTCTGTCTGATGCGGAACGCAAAAGGCGAAGCAGGGAAGGTAAGCGGACGTGCGCCGTGGACTTACGCTGGGTTCCCCTGTCGCCGGGGTGGTGCAAGGCAAATGTTGATGCTGCCTATGACCCAGGCTCACGTATGGCGGGTCTCGGCGTTGTGATCAGGAATGAGTTGGGTCAAGTAATCCTGTCAGCGTGGAGGGCAATTTTTTATGCAGATTCGGCCGAGGAGGTGGAGGCGCGTGCATGCCTGGAAGCTGTCGTTCTTGCGTCGGAGTGGTGTCGTCAGAAAGTCATTGTTGAGTCGGATTGCCAAAATGTTGTGGCAGCTCTCAATAATGGTTCGCCTGACAGGTCGTCTCTTATTTTTCTTTTTAGAGAGATTAGATCTAGTAGTTCCCTTTTGCCTGATGTGTCTTTCCAGGCCGTGAAGAGAGAGCGGAATTTAGTCGCATATGAGCTCGCACAATTGGCCAAACGTAACGTTCACACAGCTGTGTGGCGGGAGCGGGTGCCCATTTGTGTTGAGGGACTGGTTGCCCAGGATTGTAATGTTTCACCTGTGTAATCAATAAAGCTCTCTTTTCCTCGCAAAAAAAAAGATGTATTTTGAAGAAAAGCATAACAACTTTAAGGACATCACTAACAAGCTACTGTCGGTGGTGGAGGCGAGGGTTTAGGGTTGTTTGGGTTTCCGAGGGCTTCTTCTCTCCTTTCAACCAAAGAAGCAGTGGAGAAAGTCGGCTCAGCAGTGGGCTGTGAGCAGGGCGGCGAGGCGGTGGAGGAGGGGCGGTGGGCAAGGCAGGGGTGGAGGAGCCACGTCCGAACGGTTAGGGATGGCCAGAGGTGGAGGACGTCAGGTGGTGTGGGCGGGCGGCGCAACCGCGCAGCGAGGCGGCGATGCGCCGCCGGCTATTAGAGGTGGCAGTGGGCAGTGGTGCAAGTCGTGCGGCGGTCCGTCACGGTGCCAGGAGGCGGGCCGTCGGGGCAGGGTTGGAGGTCGACGGGTGCAAGGCGTGGGGCACGAGAGGTGGAAGAAGAACGGTTAGGTACAGGCTGCTTGCCAGATAACTTGAGCTGGCGATTGGCCACTTTCGGCCCGGTCGCTAGCTTCTCTGATCCAGCAACCAGTATGAGTTTTCCCAAATATGAAGTATCAGTTCGTTTCAAAATATTCCACTAGTTGGACGCATCGTTTGCAAATTACTCGATCGTAGGACAAGCGCCCACTTCCACGCGTACAACGGCGTGACCATCATGGATGGAGATTTAGTAATAGAATTTCTTATTAATAAGTCTTGTCATCCTAACTGTTTGGTGTGTTTTAATTTGCAAACAATTTCATTTGAGCAGACGGAAGTGCTGCAATATTGTAATAATTAAGACGGCTCTAACCTCTTAGTGAGGCTTAGAGCGTCCTCAATGGTAGAGTTAGTTAAGAGTCAATTGCTAGCTCTTGCACAAAAATAATATAAGGTAGGCTTCACATTTAAGTCTAGCCTTTGAAGAAGAGTTAGCTCTCTCCTCTCTTTTTTTTTAATAAATAATTCTAATAGTTAGTGAAGGTATTTTTGTGGAGAATTCTGGAATTCATTCACTCTTGCTAGTAGTGTACATATACATATAGCTTTTAGCTGGGCTGGCCGGCTGGCCCAGTAACACACTCATGCACGTACACACACATACAATCCAACACTCCCCCTCAAGATGGGCGATAGATATCTATCATCCCCATCTTGTTACATGTTGTATTACACTCTTTTACTCCTAAACCCTTAGTTAAACAGTCTGCTATTTGATCTCTAGAGTTTACATGATTCAACTCTAATATACCATCATTCAACTTCTCCTTGATGAAGAAACGATCAATTTCCACATGTTTTGTTTTTTCAGGTTTAACTGGATTATTAGCTATACTAATAGCTGATTTGTTGTCACACCAAAGCTTCAAAGGGCCCTTCCTCAGAACATTTAACTCCGACAGGAGACCCCTTACCCATAGCATCTCACAAACCGCAAGTGCCATGGCTCTATATTCTGCTTCAGCAGTTGAACGAGATACGACCGATTGTTTCTTGCTTCTCCATGATATCAAGTTTCCTCCAACAAAGACACAATAGCCTGAAGTCGATCTCCTATCATCAAGAGAACTACCCCAATCAGCATCACAATAACCCTCTACGTTCAGATGACCATGGCTCTTGAACATGAGTCCCTTTCCTGGACTACCCTTCAAATATCGTAGTATTCTATAAACAGCATCTAGATGTCCACTTCTGGGATCATGCATATACCTACTCACAATGCTGACGGCATAAGAGATGTCCGGTCTTGTATGACATAAGTAGATGAGTCGTCCAACAAGCCTTTGGTATCTCTCTTTACTCACCGGATCACCTGACTCAGCACATAACTTGTGATTTGGATCGATAGGCGTTGATGCAGGCCGACACCCAAGCATGCCGGTTTCACTCAATAAGTCAAGAACATATTTTCTCTGTGAGAGAACTATACCCTTTGGAGATCGAGCAAACTCAATACCAAGAAAGTACCTGAGTGGACCAAGGTCCTTTACCTCAAATTGCTTACTTAGATTGTCCTTCAGGCGTGCAATCTCTGTTTCATCATCACCAGTGATGATAATATCATCCACATACACAGCCAATATTGTAATCCTGCGTCCACAATGACGGTAGAAAACTGTATGGTCTCCATTACATTGTTTGTAACACATGCCACATATCGCACGTTTGAATCTATCAAACCATGCGCGTGGAGACTGCTTGAGACCATACAAGGATTTCTTCAATCGACAAACTTTCCCTGTTGCCTCAGGCTTAGAAAAACCAGGTGGAATCTCCATGTATACCTCCTCTTGAAGATCACCATGCAAGAATGCATTCTTAACATCTAGTTGATGTAGGGGCCAACCAAAATTTGCAGCACAAGATATTAATGTTCTTACAGTACTCATCTTAGCTACTGGGGCAAATGTCTCATCGTAATCAATGCCATACGTCTGACTATATCCTCTAGCAACAAGTCTAGCTTTGTACCTTTCAACATTTCCTTCCGGATTCTGCTTCACTGTGAAGACCCACTTGCAGCTAACAGCTTTCTTTCCTGCTGGCAGTTTCACGATATCCCATGTTTTATTCTTTTCAAGAGCACTTAGCTCCTCTAACATCGCCTCTCTCCATTTAGGATCATGTTTTGCTTCTTTCCAGTCTTTAGGAATAGCAACAGATTGTAATGATGCAACAAACGCCCGATACGCAGGAGATAAAGATGCATAAGAGACGTAATTGCTAATGTCGTTCTCATAACCATACCGTGGTGGAGGAACTCCGGCCTTGGCTCGTGCATCCTTTCGCAATGCAATGGGTAGATCAACCATAGAGGAGTCATTAACCTCAATCTCAGAAGCTGATGAAACATCAACAATTTCTGAGCTATTATAAGGCACCAAAGTTGACGAACATTGTTCTGGACCCACATTTGTAGCTTGTGGCTGAGATCTGAATTTTTTCCTTGTATATACTTGTGATACATTTTTGTGTTGCCATCTCTCACAAGCCGACGCATCTTCCTGAGAAGATGTTGAACCAGTCACCACATCCCCATTCTTCAATTGAGGAACTGAGCCACCAATCACTGCTTCCATCTTTCTTGGTTGGTGATCACTTGACTCATTCCTTGTGTAGTCAACATTCTCCCCCTCTTGACTAACATCATCCATGCTAGGAGAATCAAGATCAGAAAACAAAGAGCTCAAATCTGTTTTCTCTCCATAGAAAGGCTCAGACTCTCTAAATGTAACATCCATACTTACGAAAATGCGTCGTTCAGAAGGACTCCAGCATTTGTACCCCTTTTGCCCATTACTATAACCAATAAAGATGCACTTAATTGCTTGAGGATCCAACTTTCCAACTGAGGGTCTATGATCTCTAACAAAACAAGTACACCCAAACACCTTTGGAGGAACCTTAAACTCGTTCTTTCCATACAACATTTCGTATGGAGTCTTCATCCCAAGCACTCTTGATTGCATGCGGTTAATGAGATAAGTAGCAGTCATAACCGCCTCACTCCATAAGAATTTTGGCACATTCATGGTATACATAAGTGATCGGGCTACCTCCAGTAGATGTCGATTTTTCCTCTCAGCTACGCCATTTTGTGGAGGTGTATCAGGACAGGAGGTCTGATGAAGTATTCCTTCAAACGAAAGGAAATTACTGAATTCATTGTTCAGATACTCTGTCCCATTATCAGTTCTAATAATTTTAACTTTTGTGTTGAACTGATTCTTCACACATGCATAGAAATCCTTGAAACATTTAAGCACCTCATTTTTATGTCTCATAAGATATATCCAAGTCATACGGGAGTAGCAATCTATAAATGTCACAAAATACTTCATTCCACTCACCGAGATGACTGGGGATGTCCACACATCAGAGTGGACTAATACAAAAGGTGATATGCTTCGGAGTCCTCTACTCACATAGGATGACCTGATATGCTTCCCGAACTCACATGCATCACATACCAATTTGTTCTTGTCCACCTTGCTCATTATATTAGGAAATACTTTGCTCATAGTGTCAAAAGACATATGACCCAATCGACAATGTTGAAGCATTACCTCAGCGACCTCTTTGTTTGCAGCAACTGTCAAAGCAGTACACTGTGATTTATATGTTCTCCTGTCTAGAAACCATAGACCATTTCGTCTTATGCCACTCCCAAGCATTCTTCCAGTTCTTCTATCCTCAATTAGGCAATTCTCCCGATCAAGAGTAATCCGACAATCCATATGATCCACCAAAGCACTTAGGGATACTAGATTAACAGGAAATGACGGAACATGCAAAACCGATGATAATGTAATTAAAGGTGTACACTTAACGGTACCCGTGCCAATAATAGGTTGGGCAGTTCCGTCAGCAGTTTGAATAGTTTCCCTACGTGTAGGAGAAAAGGGAGTATATGATGCAAACTCATTTGATGCCCCCGTGACATGTCTAGATGCGCCAGAATCTAATATCCAATTTGCATGAAATGTATCGATACTAGGACGAGCAAGGTTGACAAGATTACCGAGTATTGTAGATGTCTCCTCCCTTCTTGGGAAATAGTTTTGTTCTTCTATTCCTTCCTTCGTTGACATTAGTTCTGAACTCTTCGCCAAAAATGTTTGAGCAATCTTCTCAAGTTGCTTTACAGTGAGCATTTCAGACAATTTCTCAAATACCTGCTCAATTACTTTGCTCTCTTCCATTTTCGGTAGCAAGAGAGAGGACTAACTTCTCTTCTTCCCAATCAGCTCCACTACTTTCTCCTCTGGAAAACAGAGCAGCACCTATTTTTACTTCCCTGTCGATATACTGCAGTAGCACAACCTGAATATCAGCTGTTCTCACACAACCTAACTCCACGGCAAGCAATCAGTAGCACACACTTCAATTTAGCTTCAAATTTAGTACCAATTCCTTGCTGCTGTGTCTCTCTCTCTCTACCACACACCAGCAAGTGATGGATCTCTGCGTGCTCCTGCAGCCTGAGCACTCTGTATCCTTCTTCCTCCCAGCACCTGCACTGCCTTCCCTGCTGCTGCACCACGGCGTACACCTCCTCCCAGACAGCCTCTAATCTGAGCACTACCGGCCACAATCCCCTCTGATTCGCACTAATCTTCCTCCCGGCTGAGTAGCTCCCTGATTCACACCTGCAGCACTTCCAAACAAGCTCGCACTTGGCTTGGCGCAGAGCTGTCTCACTGCTCAGCTCCCACCGATAACACCAGCGCGCGCGGCTTGGCCAAATACGCCCGGACTACTCGCCGCAGTTCCGATTCACAGCAGCCTCCCGTCGTCACTCTCCTCCAATTTGAGCAGCAAGGTGCTCCGAATCCACTCCCTACTTCACCTCCTCGGCAGCCTGCTCGCTCGCCACCTGGGCAGCCCTTCACAGGCTCCTCCTCCTGCAGTGCTTCGGCACACTGCTTGCACGCCGCAAGCCGCCACCAGCCCACCGTCCACGCGAGTCAACGCGCTCACGAGCTATCGCCTGGTCACGGCAGCGCCGCCGCCTCCGCCGAGTCAGGCCGCCGTCGGCAACCAGGCTCTGACACCATGAAGGTATTTTTGTGGAGAATTCTGGAATTCATTCACTCTTGCTAGTAGTGTACATATACATATAGCTTTTAGCTGGGCTGGCCGGCTGGCCCAGTAACACACTCATGCACGTACACACACATACAATCCAACAGTTAGATTTAGAGCTAGCCATCGGGGACGCTGAAAAAAAGGGCGTTACCACGAACCAACGTGCGTGCCTGTTTCAACCGCGCGCTCTCCCCGCCGCAGCAACCGAACGGGCGGCGCCGCGTGAATTTCGCTTTTTAACCGCACGAGGAACACGTACCCGCGCGCAACCGCACAGGACGCGACAGCGGCAGCGGGCGCCGCCACAGCCGCAAGGCAGGCACCTCCGAGGTCCGAGGTCCTCCGGTCTCCGGCCCCGCCGTCGCTTTCGCATTCCATTCGCAGGGGGCCCGACGACGACGAGGCGGTTGGCTCCTTCACGGCTTGCCGAGAGAGAGAGCGGGCCCCCCACGCTCGCACCCAGTCGTCCCGCCCCCGCGCAGCCAAATAAACGGCGCCCATTTAATCACGAGTCGGAGGCGAAGAACGAAACGAAACGAAACGAAACCGTAGCCCAAGCCCAACCAACCAAAAGCGGCGAAGCGCGGGTTGGCTACTTGTTGGCTTCGTCCCCCGCCCGCCCGCGCTTCGCTTGCCGTCTCCACCACTTCCACCTCCCGCCGCGCGCTGCTGCCGTCGCGGAGAACACGAGGGAGATGGGCGACGGCAAAGGGGCGGCGGGCGAGCCGCTGCTGGTGAAGAAGAGCGCGCGGTACCACCCGGGGTGCCCCGGGTGCCGGGTGGACCGGCGGAAGGAGGAGCAGGAGGGCGTGTTCCCGTTCCCGGATCTCTTCCGCATCTGGCTCGTCACCGTCTGCTCCAGTGCGTGCTCGATCGCCTCGCTCGCTCGCTCTCCCCCCCGTTCATTTGCTCCATTGCTTTTTCATCCCTGCTTTGCTTTTTCCTTTTCTTCTGGTTTCTGTTCTGTTGATTTTCGATGCCATTCTCTTAATTAAAAAATATTTCATGCCGCTGCTACTAGAATCTACTACGATGCAAGTACGCAAAAGAGTCGCATCATTTAGTTAGATTGCAATATAGTAATACAGTTGAGGTATGGAGGAATCATTATTTTCCACGGCGGCTTGGGTGTCACCTTTTGCTACGTAAAGGTTGATTAGAGATTAGTAACATCTTTTTTATTTCTCTTGTCGCTTAGTGTTTGGGATTTCTCTTTTTTACAACTATACTACCCCGCTGTGCTGTCCACCCGTCCCGCTGCTTACGTGGTGTTGGTATTTTTGTCAAAGTTGGTACTGTGCACTCCAAGTTCGTACTGCCCAATGTCAGAGCAAGCACCGTACTATACTGTAGATACACAGTAGCCGGACGGGTTCGCCATGGCGTTCTCATCACTGCACCACCAAGCTAGTACTGTAGTAGGCATTGGCGATTGTACTAGCCAAACTGACGGGACGGACGGAAAGTTGGGGAGTCGGGGAACGACGCACGGACGGAGCGCGCGAACCAGAAAAACCCGCGCGCTAACGCACAAGAAAAGGGCGGCGACAGCCGACAGCGAGTGCTGACCACGCTGCTGGTACGCGATCAGGCGATCGCCTATCGATCGCATCGATCACGCGCGCCCACACCGGCGTCCCGACGACGAGGCCGCGTCCGCGGGTTCGTCGGCCTTCGCTCAGCCGTTTTTTTAATTTGGCGCAGTGCGCTGCGGGGAGGGACGAGCAAACCTACCCGCAGCCCAACCGATCGAGAAGCGACTCGCGGGTTGGGTTGGTGCTCGGTTGGGGCCCCGTCCCTTTGCTCTGCAGCAGCGATCACCGGGGGTTGGATTGTTGGATCGGAGGGAGATGGGCGGCGAGGGAGGAGCGTCGAGGGAGCTGCTGCTGGTGAAGAAGGTGAGGTACCACCCGGGGTGCCCCGGGTGCCTGATGGACCGGCGGAAGGCGGAGCGGGAGGTAGTCGGAGAGAGTTCCCCTTCGTAGACCTCTTCCGCATCTGGATCATCACCATCTTCTGAAGGGGGTGTTCGACCGCCCTCCCATCCCATGCTCGGCTTGCTTCAATTCTCACTTGTTTTGTTCTGCTGAACCTTGACGATGCCGATACCACCAGTACGTAAAGACTCATGTCACGTGTTCTTCTAGCCAGAAATTAAAATTCTTAAATGTTTCTCTTGGAAAAAGAGAGCACGAATTTTTGGTGCCATCTTTTGCTACGTTCAGCTTCAACAATTTGTATGGCCCCGTAGCAGGCCGACGCCATCCTTTTCTTCGTTGTCGCTTTAGTGAATCAGTGGTTCTACGTTTCTATCCTGTCGGCTTCAGTGTTTTCTACTCCAAACGTTTTCCCTGTTCTCTGCTTCGGCCTCGTTTGGCCAGGGGCGCGTGCAAATTTGGCTTTTTGTTCGCATCAACTTCTCCCTGTCCAGGGTCACAACAATTAATATGGTATAGTGTGTATACTGTCACTACCTTGTCTCAATATTGTGCTCCGAAGAGTGGTGTTTTCTTTTGTACTTGGTATGTTGTCACTCTACATAATGCAGTTTGTGCTCAGAATTTCCATATTGTTTCTTGACGGTAGTCATTTTTTTAGTACTAAACACGCATCCTAGGATTTGTTGACTTCTTATATAATTTTCTTATATTTACTCTTAATGTGTGATAAGATATCCAAATGATTTTTTTTGTTTGCTAATGCAGCCTTGCCGATACAGTCTTTGTTTCCCTTCGTGTATTTTATGGTGAGCAACCTCACTTCTGTTTCCTTCTTAAAATGCGTAATATTGGTGTTTATCTGACAAACAAGAGTGTAGATACAAGGTAGCATTCAAATTTGACAGACATTTTTTTAATACATGATCATTATGTGTTGGACTGATATGGTATTATCGAGAAGGCCCATTGTTTATTTTTCAGGAATCAAACAGGCCCAATATTATGTGTCATAAGATGTTTCTTTCAAATAGTGGATCAATTTCCCAGAAATCTAGGATAATGATTAGTTAGTTCGTGTTGTATCAAGATATTACTTATTCACATTTTGCATCACAGCTTAAGGTAGAGCTGATTGGTAAGGGTATAAGCAGTCAAGTTCACAGTATTTATATTTTTTTTGAGGGAAAAATTCACAGTATTGTGGCACTATTCTTTTTTATTTAAATGATGTTGATTATGGTTGAAGGGTGGAGTGGAAACCTGGTTGGATAGCCCACCACCCGTGGTGCTAAGAGACTCATCCCAGGGGGGGACCTAATGTAGTACCGTTCATTAATTTGTTGAAATATAACTGGGATATGGTTGTCTGAATTTAAAAAGAAGAAACACTAGAATCAGTCTTAGCGCTCTTCACATAAAAAATGTCGTTTCAGATTTGGAATGCACATTGTGCTAACTATGACCTACTCATTTACAGTAGTGACCTGTGACTGTTTCTGAAGGAAATATTGGCTTATAGTTTGGCTTTTGCTCTTTTCTCTTTTGGCGCGTTGCGCCTTGTAGAGTTCCTTTTTGTTCGTTTCCTTTGCAATAAAATTTCCTTTGGAGTACACAGTAGGGGCCTCCCTTGCTGTAGTTCCGTTCAAAAAAATAAATAAACAATACTGACAAATGATGTAATGTTCATCTCAGCATGTATAATCCACTTCTAGTGATTCATGCTAGATATATAAGTACACATATGCTGAATATTTCCTTTGGATGATCAAATGTTGCATATTTTCATTACTTTATTTTTCTTGTTTATCAACACAGTGTATTTTGTTTACAGATAAGGGACCTGCATATTGCTAAACATGAAGAAGATATTGGATTTTATGCTGGTTTTGTTGGTGAGTTTTCTGTTCTGTATGATCTACCCATAGAATTTGAATGGAGCAGTGCAAGGATATTTACATGGTATGCTTTATCTTTATCTGTCGTTGTAAATTTATGAGGTTTTTGCTATTAATGAAGGCGCTTCATATATGTTGGGAAGAGCACTCTCCTCTATACTATGGGGAATCATTGCTGATAAGCATGGGAGGAAACCAGTTATTGTAATCACACTTATTTCTGTGTGAGTAGCTTCTTTCAACAAACATAGTCGCCTACTCTCATATATATGGGTTTTTGTTTGGCTGTGGTTTTGCTGATACCCAAGAGTTTGGGCATGTTTTCGTATCTATTTCAGATTAATCTTCAATACTCTCTTTGGACTCAGCTCAAGCTATTGGATGGCTTTAAGCACAAGAGGCCTTCTTGGGTTCTTGTGCGGTATGCTAGGACCGATCAAGGTACCTAAGCATACAAGCGAGTGATTTCCTTTTGGCTACTAGAACCCTCTATCATTTTCTTGCAGCACTTCACAGTTCACACCAACTGCTCTACTCATATTCATAGTATTCCATTAATATTCTACTGTTCTACAATAACTAGTGCATGGCCCACGTGCCCTGGGTTGGTTGAATGATGTTGACTTATAGATCAGCGATTTTCGTCTGATTTGTGCCAATGCCTGTTCATGAGAAAAAAGTGTATGTTGTTCCACAAACTCTATTATGAATGATGTCAAATAAAACCATCTGTTCTTTACTTACTATCAACAGCTACTTTTCTTACTGAGTTTGTCAACTGGTTACATATTTACAGTTTTAGCGGTGCCTTGACATAGTGTGTATCCTTCTTTAATAGTCAATTTTAGAGTAAAGAAGGGCATGCAATCGTTTTCTTTTGTCTTTTATGATGCTCTTTCATGATAGGATGATATTCCTTTGCTATATACTGATCACTGCCCTATATCTATTGTGTTTATACGATTATCCTGGCATATGATATGACACTTCTTTTGATGCAGTGATCGAGGTCATTGTTTTACTCACACTAGACATTTTAGCCATATGCATCATATGCTCCAATCCCGTTCGAAAATATTCACATCTCAAAGATAACAATTGTGCCTTGTTATTTTATTTTCAAAAGAGTTACAATACTACTGATATCTATTCAACGCTGTTATCAAATGAAATATTTTTTTCTCAACTTGATAATTGTTGAGCTGTTGCTTACTATGCACAATAAAAATGTTTCACTGCATTAAGTTTTCTTCATGTCTTTTTGTTCAGGCTTATGCTACAGAAGTATGTCGAAAAGAATACAACCATTTGGCATTAGCAGTTGTAAGAGGCTCAAATATTATCGTTCAAAATTTTCTGTCTGAAGTCCCCATGTCATGTTCATGAGTTGCTATTGCTGTATCCACTAGGTCTCTTCCTCGCGCAGCATAGGCCTCATTGTTGGACCAGCTATTGGTGGTTATCTTGCACAGGTAACAGATTATTTTGATCTCCGCGGAAGATAATATGTGCTTTACCACTTGTTATGATTTTATTACTATTCTGCCCTTCCAGACCAAGAATTATATTCAAACCTAATCACAAAGTTCAGAAATATCTTACCAAGGTGTTTCTTAATGATCTTTTCAATAAAATGCATTTTTCCTCTGCGGATGGATCGTTTATTTTTTAATTTGTCCAATTGACATTAATGATTATTCACGATCAAAGTATGCCAAAGTATTGTTCCTTTACTACAGATTAAGTAGAACAAAATGGCTACAGCAAGTTGGCTCTATCCATTACTTTATAGAGACATTCAGCGCCATAATGATCAAAATTAACTATAAACTCGATTAATTCCGCCATATCATTTTGAGAAAATCATCTAAAATCCTTGTAAGCTTATATGCTTGTCTCTTGCTGTTGTATCAGCCTGCAGATAAATATCCAGGCATATTCTCTGAGAAGTCCATATTTGGGAGGCAAGCACCTACTTTATGCTTTATTTTTATGTTGGTCTCTTCTATGATGCAAATTATGTTCTAACATAGTATTATGTAATGTTTCAGGTTTCCATATTTTCTTCCCTGCCTGTGTATATCACTGCTTTCATTTACCGCTCTAATTTCCTGCTTCTGGCTTCCGGTGAGTCTGTTATTCCGATATGCCTACAATGCCTAATTTGTGTTGAGGACTTTGTGCACATCTAGGGTCAAATAAGTAGAGAACTCTGTTCCACCATCTTTTTTGGCTGAACTAGACTGGTTCAATTGTCTTGTGTCTGCATATTTGAACCGGAACTACTAACTATTAAAAGTGTTAAAGTGTACCGGTTTCACATTATTTTATTCCTTAGATAAAAACAATATGGTTTAAATTACTTCTATCTGAATCTACCAAAGTGAATCCACATATTGACCCAAAATGCATTTCATCAATGGGTCAGTTATGTTGGATCTAATGTTAATCTTTCTTTCTGATTCCAGAAATATTTGAAGGTGCACCTTTTAATTTGTATCATGTACTAGTTAGGTTTTTTTTTGGTGAGGGAAGCAGGAGGAGCGGCCCCTACTTTAATGTTTCTTGTATTATATGGTTATTGATAACTCAAGTGAAATGGCATCCTTTCTGAACATTAGAATCATATTTCTCCATGACGATGAATTTATTAAGAATGTGATGGTTAGCTGAGACAAAGATGTCATTTCGATGTTGTTATTGGACAATAAATGCAATTGCAATACCACAGAATTCTTGAGTCAGCCTAACTGTTGTTGCACATATAAATTGATATTCTTTTTTTGTGCAATATTACAGGAAACCTTGCATAAACATTCTAAAGATACAATTTTAGATGATTCAGTTGAATATGTAGAGGAATTTGTTGCTGGTACAGACGCTCAAGAAAATAGTGGTGGATGTCTACAGTTATTTACAAACTGGCCACTGATGTCAGCCATCACTGTATATTGTATTTTCTCTCTCCAGGATGTGGCTTATGCAGAGGTAAAAATTACCAGTTGTCTGCTGACTAGTCTTCATACCATTACTTCTCATGGATTTTATATTGGCATGCTCCTTTTTTATTCCTTGTATCATTTCTTCCATTATCTTTGTTATTACTTTACTGAATCAGGAAAGACTTGCAGGTATTTTCTCTATGGGCTGTCAGTGACACGACATATGGTGGATTAAGCTTTTCTTCTACAGATGTGGGCAATGTACTTGCAATTTCAGGTATTCTATAGTATGCGCAGTTAAAAAGTTCACTAAAAATTGGTGTTGAAGTAGCCTCATATTAGCTTCAGAAGGGTAAGGGACCCTGTGAGCGGGCTTTTGGGTACTGTTCCTGCTTATGATCCAATAGAGATTGGTTTTAATAACCCCGCCTGAGGGGTGCTAAAGGTTGCTAGACGTGATGGATTTTGTTCATCTGGTTTAAAAGTAAGGTTGCTTTACCTTGATGGCTAGCTTCAGGTTCTGAAGCAATGGGCATGTGATTTGTCTTCAGTTATCACCTTGAGAAATAGGATCCATGGGGAAAGATGGCGCTTCACTAGAAGTTGCATGTGTGTTTAGGTCAGTAGGATGAAGCTGAACTCTGGTGTGCCACAGGCGCTCATGGCTTGGTGCAGCTGCTGGCAAAGACCTAGGTTTCTTGTTGTGGCGCGCTGTTTTAGCTCATCTAAGGTCTTGTGTTGTTTTGTGTGTTCATGCTACTCGGCGTTTGTATTTGAAACTTTATTCCTTCTTAGTTCTCAGTGCAATGAAACACAGCTCTGCTACACGTTCAATAGTAGTATGTGAGGTATTAGTTTTGCGAGGACTAAGGCCGGAACATGTTATCATAAAACTTATTTGAAACTTACTCATTTTTGCAGTTGATTCTCTATTTATTTGCCAGCAAATTTAGGTAAACTGACTATATTTTTTTATCAGGTCTGTTACTCCTAATATATCAAATTTTGATCTATCCATCAGTTGCAAAAGCAGTAGAACCCATGACACTAGTCCGTGCAGTAGCGGTAAGACTAATTATTTCTTATTTTATTTAACTTTGTTATATTCTAACACTACAACTTATATAGATATTTTTATACACAGATATTGACTATACCGCTCCTTTCGAGCTATCCGTTCATGCCTGCATTATCAGGGCTTAGTCTTCAGTTGGTTGTAAATTGTGCTTCTTTTCTGAAGAATTCTTTTTCGGTGAGTGACTTTGCTGTTTAGAAAAAAAAATACCTAGGATTGGACACGCTGATATTTTCATGTCTTAAATATGATTTCAAGGTTGATGTTGTTTCTCTTAGTTATTTTTTCTCGAACACTCGGAGAGCTATGAATCATTTCATTGATAACAATGACAGGGGAAATAAAAGTTGTGACTACAGCTAAAGGCTTAAAAAACACACTTCAAAAGCAGTACTTGCGACGCTTGAAATATTTATCTTGATACAATGCAAATCTAGTTTTTAAACAAAAACTCCTTGATGTGTGCAAGTCCATTGTTGTTTAGAACGAATAGGCAATTTTGAAACTGATAATGTTTATTCGCATGTTTTTTGTTTTCACAGAAGCTTGTTCATATTTTGACAAGTACTTCAAATCTAGTTCTGTTTATCTCAGTAATATCACTAGTCTAAATTGTTTCCAGGTAACTACCATCACCGTGTTCAACATTTTAATGAACGAAGCTGTGGTAAGTTATATTCCTAGTAACGGTAATTTGGTTTCTTCCCTTTTTGCATATTGGTATTGTCAAATTTATTCCTAACATTTTATGAAAACACAGACTCAGGATGTAAGAGGTGCGGCCAATGGTGTTGCTGTAACACTAATGTCCATCGCTAAAACTGTTGCACCAGCTACTGCAGGAACTATGTGAGTGTTCATTATTGATGCATGATTGAGTATTTTTAAGAGCTGTACATTGCAATTATGTGGAACAGATAAATTAGTTTATTGTAAAAGATTATATCGATTCAAATAGTTCCAGAACATCTTTCAGTGCGGCACTAATCTCTCTTTCTTGCAAACCTTTATTAGGGTTCATTTCTTGTTACCATTCGCTAATTCTGTGATGAAATGTCATCTTATCATGATTGATTTTTTTTTTTGCTCTTTCCAGATTTTCATGGGCTCAGAGGCGTCAAACTGCTACGTTTCTTCCAGGTATCAAATAAGCGCATTTATTTTATTATTATTTTTGCTTTTCTAGTGTCTAGGAGTACTCTACATTGTTGACATTTATTATCTGCTGACATCCGGTCCGAATATTGCAGGTGATCACCTGGTGTTCTTCATGCTGAACGTGTTCACAGTCATCGGCTTAGTGTTCACTTTCAAACCCTTTTACGTAAGAAGCAATACGAAGCATTGAGACGTGAACACTGCGTCCCATACTCCCATGCCACCGAGTGGCTAGCAGATATTCTTTGGGCACATGCCGAGCCAAGTCTATAGGATTCAAGCAAGAATGAACAGATACGAGCAGACAAGTGTATTCTGCTGCGTTATGTTTTTTGTGGCAACTCTGAACAAATACTTCGTCCCCTTAAGCCTCACTGTTTGTTAGCTGTTGTTAGCAGTACGCAGAAGCTACTCATTTTACTGACAGGTGACAGCGTGTCAGCGACACTTCGAGGCATCGAGCTGTACGAATGTTCAGGTGCTGCTAATATTTGTTCAGAGTTCACATGTGTAATGAACGAATCACTCAGCTGAGAGTTTATAGACCATAATATATGCTGGTTTCAATCCCGTGTCATCCTTTCTAATAGGCTTGGATGTAATTTCATTTGTGTTTTGACGAAATGTCTCATCCACAGTAAACCTATTTTGATCCTGAAATCTATTATTTGCTCTCTTCTTTTTTGCGAGGATTGTTATTGCTTATATGAAGTTATTACTTCTGTATGTTGCCGATAGCATTCAATTTTTCAACGGCCATCGGGACACTTAACATGAGATCATTGCACAAAATAGAAAGACCGGGAAAAAATATTTATTGACCATCGTGGACTGGCATTGGACACCAAAACTGTACATTGCTCGTGCAGTGAAGCACGCAGAACTTAGTGGTTATTGAACAACCCAAATGTATCAATGAGATGTACGATTATTGATAACTTTTCTTTTCACTTGATTTGGTGTCAAACACAATAATAAGCACAAAATGGCAAATGTCTCGAAAGAAAAGGGAACAAGCCTGGCGTCAGAAGTCAGAACACACGATGGTGGTGTGCGTGCGCGTAGCAGTTCCTCCTTTTCCCCTACGTTTTCCATAAATTTTCTCCTTCCTCGTGGTCTCTGGTCGTCCTCATTTCCTCCATTCGCGCTTCGCCTCTACCCGTCGCCCGGTCTCCTTCCCTCCCTCAGATCGGGTTGCTTGGTGGTCGCCATGGCGGATCAGCTCACCGACGACCAGATCGCCGAGTTCAAGGAGGCTTTCAGCCTATTCGACAAGGACGGCGATGGTACGGTCCCGCTTCCTCTCTCCCCCCTTCTTACCCTTCGATGATAATCGCGCGATTTCATGTGTCCCTGCGTTGTAGTCGTGATGGGAGATCTTGTCAACGCCTGTCGTTGTTGGTTGAAGTCCGTCGCGGGGTAGGTTTGGATTTCGGCATCGGGGCATCTCGAGATGTGGATGTAGATCTCGTGTCTTCTAACTCTTGCGGGCGCTATTACTGTGCCATAGTTTCGCTATCGTTATGAGGAAGAAGATCTCAAATGAGAAGGGTTACCCTGTGCCTGATCATGACACCTTCGCTGGCCCTGGAAAGGAAATGTCCACGTAAGTCGAGATTACCATGGATAATTTCCCGTTTGAAAAGCTAGATAGGAAGGCACAGTGATGCTGCCATAGCCTGCTGGTAGTGTGGGCATAGTGGCGGCCACAGCCCGCAACTGAGTGTGTTAATGGGTGCAGCATGTCGTACCCCAATTGTGTTGCGGGTTGTCGGAGCAGGCAGGTCACTAGTTCGTAGAGAACTATGGGGATGATTGCATGCTGTGTTGGAGCTGGTTGTTGGCTTGTTGGGGTCTTAGCAACATCACATGGTGACCTGTAAAGCGGCACAACTACTGTTTTTTGAGATTATGGTGCTATTTTGTTCAGGACCTGCGCAAGCCTTTGTACTATGTGCCTAAGTTTTTTTCATGAAGCTGCACAGCCTTGCTTTTCCAGGCATTGAATTTTTCCTTGCATAGGAGAGGAATTGACCGTTAGCAAGATAAAATTAGTAAAGCAGGACCCGAGTCAACCGTACACACTTTCCATGCCAATTTTTTCGCAAGCTGACCAGCTTGGTGAAGCGAGCTCGGAGCTCATGGTAGGATAAAACAAACTTGCCAGAGATTGTTAGACAAGCTTTGACAAGAAATTGAACTGAGATGTGACGACTTTTCTAATTACGATAATGAACCTAATGGGTGCCAATTTTGGTCAAACCTGCCAGTATTTGTCACCCTTAATTTGGAAGTTAGAAGCAAACAGTAATGCAATTTTTGTGTTCTCCCTTTTTCTTATGGATGGGCATGGATGTAATAAAGTAATATCTGTGAATGGATTTGCAGGTAGACCTACCTATCTGTAAAGATAATCTACATGATGGTTCTAAAGTGTACTTTTTCAACATTTTGACAAGCATTAGAGTTCATATATTATTTTTACTATACATATCATTGCTGATGCCAAGTGTCTGAAGATTTTATGATACATGGAGACTGAATGTAGTAGGTGGAATAATTCTTGATATTACATTTCATTGATTACGAATGAGTGGAGAGGGGCTCTAGTGTAAAAAGTAACTGTGAAATTTGCACCACTACAGCGTATCTTACATCCAGACGGAAAAAATGCTTTGGGTTAGTTTCTTTCTGCGGGTCCTTGATTTTACCTGAAAGATTTGAGTCTAAGCAAACTGGAGCCAAGGTCCAGCTTCTTAAATACAGCCGACGACTTCACATTATTTTAACTGTTATTCATCCATTTTCCTATCATGAAGCATAACTGGAGTTGCATTTAGGATTCGAGAAATAAGTAACCTGGCTGATTTGTGATAATTGCTAACTAACACATGGATCTTCGAAGATGTCTAATTGTGTTCTATAAGAAATGAACAAACAGTTTGATATTAGACTATCACTAGCTTGTTAAATGTGTTTGCTGGCATTTAGTGGATGGACTCATAAAATCCATTTTGCGTTAGGCTCAAAATGGATTTAGGTTAATAGATGTGGTATTTGGCAAGTCACTAGTAGTGTTCGATATTTTCAACATTTATGTTCCTTTCTTCTAGTTGTCTTTCTACAGTCTTCTGTAATGCTTTAAATGCATGCTTCGTTGACATAGCAGCAAAAAGTCATTGGTGGTGCTAGAATACATGTAGCCTTCAGGCAATCTGTCTCCTTGGGTTTATCATCTAATATAATGCGGTCCAATATATTTCATCTGTGCGATGGCTTGGTCTGGCTTGTGCTAGCATCATGTATAGGCAAAAAAGGCGGTCCCATATAGCGTTCCTATGCTTCAAAATTTGTGGAAGTTCTGTTACTCATCCAGTACTAATATTAAACAGGCTTTAATATTCTTGATACTGTCTATATTGATTAGCATGTTTAGTATTGTTATACTCTAGCAGCCATGAGAACTAAGAATAGTCAAACGTCCACTGCAACTAAACTGAGCGGCTATGGTTATCTGATATCAGCACCGAAGACATCGAAAGTATGAATTTGCTTTGTACGATCTATCCCTGTATATGATGAATCAAAATTCCTCTTAAATCATGCAATAAGTGACTAATAAACTGCAGTTGCACTCTGATGTTTGAGTCCAAGTCTATAAAAATAGGTATTCTTCGATATCTTTTCTGGCGTTGGTGTTGATTATTAGTTCTTAGAGGTTGTAGATATTTATTCACTGTGGTACATTATTGTGCTTTTCCCAATTTTGTAACCCAGCTAGTTAGACAGTTATTGTCCTGATTAGAAATTCTTATCTGATGTTCTAAACGTGCTTCTTTCCTTTTGTCGAGTTATTTCTTTCATCTTGATAAAGAAAGAATAATGTAGTGATAGCAGTGATGGGTTAAATACTTCTGATGTAGGTAGATTCCTATAGCACTTAGTTAGATTTTCTACCGCTCAACTGATTGTGTTAAATTTCTCTTGAGTGACAGATAATTCTTAATTGTTTGCTGTCACATGTTTTCTCTTCCTTCTTGCAGAAGTGTTTTTATCCACAAAATTATTTAATACCATGACAGATCGTTGGTATCTGCCACTTTCTAACAGGGTCACTGTAGCACCCAGCAGACTGGTGGTGCCTTTTCTACTTTCTCTGCTGAAGCAGGTCAATAGAATAACTGCATGGAAAAGCATTGATGCTTGCTTTCAATTGTAATAACTCCTTCAGATCGCTTTAAGGATGAATCTTTTCAAAACAAACATTATATAGCTGCTGTAGTCTTAATAAGGTCAAATATTGAATACACTAAAAAGTTGGGAGACTGCATTTAATTGATGACATGCCTTAATTGCACTATCCCAGTTAAATATTCCCCTGTTATTGTCTACTATTTGCAATAACAATTTACATAATTTGAATAATCATACTTAGTAATTTTTGTCTCATGCAACAGGCTGCATCACCACCAAGGAGCTTGGAACTGTGATGCGCTCGTTGGGGCAGAACCCTACAGAGGCTGAGCTTCAGGATATGATCAATGAGGTGGATGCTGATGGCAACGGAACTATTGACTTCCCTGAGTTCCTCAATCTGATGGCACGTAAGATGAAGGATACTGACTCTGAAGAGGAGCTTAAGGAGGCTTTCCGTGTGTTTGACAAGGACCAGAATGGCTTCATCTCTGCGGCTGAGCTGCGCCATGTCATGACCAACCTTGGTGAGAAGTTGACAGATGAGGAAGTAGATGAGATGATCCGTGAAGCTGACGTGGACGGTGATGGCCAGATCAATTACGAGGAGTTTGTGAAGGTGATGATGGCCAAGTGAGATGCCATTTTGAAGCTAGTTTCTCTCCTGATGGTAGTAACTAGTTTAGTGTTGCAAACTGACTGCATTTGGTTATGCCTTATTCTGTGTGAATGAACATATCTGTTGTTTGTTTTCTTCCCAGGGATATTTTGTTTGGATTTGTTTGTGGTTGTATCACATTTATGTTATCTTGGCACAACGATGCCTATCCCTTCGGGTTGAGATGATTTTGTTGGTTGTAATGCTCCGTATGCAGATCTGGATTGTGGTGTAGCTTTGCAGCATTACCGAATGGTTTCGTGGCAATGGCATAAGCACCGCAGGGTTCTGTTTGGTGAACAGTGTCTTCGAAGTTTCGATAAACAGTGTCTAAAAGTAGGCTGCAGATCTCAGGATTCATGGTTGAACAGTTGGGCCCGAGAGTACGGTATTGCCCCTCGTTCATATTTCTGTTCTTGTTTTTCCTCTTACGAAAGTCTCTAAACTTTATCCTATTTTATGAATTTAATAGCAGACCTTTCCCTATCTTGAAATATAAAATCGTTCACCTGTAGTATTGGATTGGAAAAGGAAAGGCAACGCAAAAGACACATTAAGTCTTCCTGTATACCGAGAGCAGATGATCGAAGACGACAACTCACAGATTTGTCTTCCCTATAAAGAGGCAAAATCCCAAACATGAATTATTCAATAAATTATTTCGTGCAATGGAGATTTTGTCTCTTCACTGATTCTTCTGACCTTTGATAAGTCATTTTGTTTTCGGATAAAACAAACAACTTTTCAAAGGTCAGGGAATTCCACTATAACAAACTTGGATAATCAAACAGAAGTGACTTGATTATTCAAATAAAGTATGATTGGCGTCGAAGGAAAGGCTTCTTATGTCGGCCAAAGATTAGAAATGAAGAAGCGACATAAAGAAAGTTAGGCATGTAAAGTTTGAAAGTATCTTATGATGCTTCTTTAAAAGGCTGTTACCATGGAGGCACACTCGCATCTCTAATGACTCTCAAGAGTCAATTCAATTTCATTTGAGCATACAAAGTCATTGCCTTTTCCATACAACAAAACTCAGCTGATTAGAAAAGGTAGATCCTACCATTCAGATTACACAACGAGCAAGCTTTCATAGGCTGTCAGTGCATCTCAGACTAGATTAATCTCTCACCTTCCTTCCTTCCTTCCTAGCTTTCTCTTTCTACTTTTGCAAAGTAAATCAGATCAAAGACCGGGCAGCTTTAAAATCCACGATGCATGCAGCATGCGGGCAGGCAGTTCAGCAGCAGCAGCTCCCATAATTGCCATCTCATGTCTAAAGTAAAAATCTACTGCTGCCGGCCAGTCTGGGTTAACTTGAACGGCTAAACTCCATGAGACACCCGTGCCCCAGTTTTCCAGCTGCCTAACTCGGCTTGGTTGACATCTCCTGCTCATTCCAACTCGGCTTGGTTGACATCTCCTGCTCATTCTACATTATTGTTTCTCCTACTCTGCGAGACCCTTGCGTAACAGTATGTACAATCGCATATACAATTGCACCGCAATGCATGGTCTGAGGTTGAAGTCAAAGACATGGAAGCTGAAATTTCAAACACGAACTGTGCATCCATATCTAGAGACTGACGCACAGTGCACGAGCTGAAAGGTACCAACAAAACAGTGATGGATTAATCTCATAACTGCTCTGATAGTAACCTTGTCATATGTACTATACATTGATATTGCGTCGTTAGCACCTTAATGAAAATGAGATTGGGTGAGTAGCTGTATAGCTCAACTCATACTATGCACATCGATCCTATGCATGTTGGCAGCAATCACCAACTACACATTTGAAATTTGATGGTCAGCTCAAGCGGTCGACGAGGAATTCCGAGAATCCCCGAGGAATCGGAGGCTTTCCCGGGTCTCTCTCAAAACTCATCACGTTTCTCTTTCCTTGGTAAGAAGAATTTCGCTTATGCTGGTGGAATGCAATGGCGGAGCACAGGGATCCTTGGGGTCCGGTGCACCGCCGCTGCCGGAGTGCTCGGTGCACTCGATCTTGGTCGCCCTCACCCTGTTGCTCCAGCTCACGTGCTGCCCCCACGACGCCACGCGCCTGCGCACGCTCTCCACCACACCGTGGGCGTAGCCCCGCGGGCCGCGGGCGCTCTCGAGCGCGGCGTGCAGCTCGGACACCACCTCCGCCATTGCCGGCCGGCGCTCCACGCTCTCCGACACGCACCGCGCCGCCACGGCGAGCACCCGCGCCACCGCGCGCTCCGCCCGCGCGGTCGGCGGCGGGGCGGCCACCCGCGCGTCGAACACCTCCCGCGCCCGGCCGGCGGCGATCAGCGGCGTGGCCCAGGAGACGATGGACGATGGGCAGGAGTTCACGTCCATCACCTTGCGCCCGCTCACGAGCTCCAGGAGCACGACGCCGAAGCTGAACACGTCGCTCTCCGGGCCGAGGCGGCCGGGCTCCGTGTAGCACGGGTCCAGGTACCCGATCGTGCCCGCCGGCACCGGGCCCGCCTCCTCCTCGTCCTCACCTTCGTCGTCGCGCGCGCGGTCTCTGGCGGCGACCCGTACGGCGAGGCTGAAGTCGGCGAGCCGCGCGCGGCCGTCGCGGCCGAGCAGGATGTTGGCGGATTTGACGTCGCGGTGGATGACCCGCGGCTCGGCCGCGTGCAGCGCGAGCACGGCGCGCGCCACGTCGAGCGCGATCTCCACGCGGCGCGGCCACGGCGGCGGCCGCGGCGACCGGTGCAGCAGGTCGTGGAGCGACCCGTTGGGCATGAACTCCATGACGAGCAGCCGCGGCACTGGCGCCACCACCCCCGCCTTCTTCGACCCCGCCTCCTCCGAGGCCGCTGGCGCCGCGACCCCGACCATGCCGACGACGCCCGGGTGGCGCGGCGCGGCGGAGAGCACGGCGATCTCGTTGGCGAGCTTTGCCTCGCCCAGCCCGTGCGACGGCCGCTTGACGGCGACGATAACCATCCTGCTTCCTCCGCCTCCTCCTCCCCTCAGCTTCGCCCTGTACACGCTGCCATGGCTGCCCTTCCCCACGAGGTTCTTAGCCGCGAAGCCGCCCGTCGCCGCCTCCACCTCCTCGTACGAGAACTCCTTCATGGCGCGCGCGCGCTCCACACCACGTCTCGTACGTGCCCTCTCGCTGCAACCACGCGCCGTTGCTGGTGTGTGAATGGGCTGGAGCAGTGCAGAGAAAGCAGGTTGTTAGCAGCAAGGAAGCAAGCAACCAGGCACAGCAGGGAATAAAGGAAAAAGAGGGCGCAGAGAAAGGTAAAGGCATGGGGGATCGATCATCAAAGGAAGAGAGAGGAGGGGGTGGTACAGTCGATCCTTGCAATTTTTTTTAGAGAGAGATAAAGAGGGTCATTGCAGCAGTGATCTAGAGAGAGAGATAAAGAGATGCGTGATGAATGATAGTGCTGTTGCTTGGTCCCCTAAAGAACAAATTTTGTCTTCTCAAGGAAAAAGGCCTAGAAAAAGCAAAGTGAGGAATGCTAAAATGGCTTACTTGCTGGTGCCTTCCTCAATGGCTTACTTGCTGGTGCCTTCCTCCTGTTACTTTCTTCTCCCCCTCTCTCTCTCCTGTTGATATATTCTTCCTCTCTCTTTTCTTGCTACTAGTACTATTGTTTAGAGGTAAAAAGTGACACGAGGTGCTGCATGGTGCTTGGACGGATTCCGGAGTTTCAGATGGTTGGAGTGGTTGCGCTGGCCACCGGAAGTGCTTCGCAGGAAGCGAACAAATCCGCAACCGAGATTCAGAGAATGTTTAGAAGGGAAAGCGTGTGGGCTGCGAACTGGCTGGGTTCGGGGTTGGTGCCATGAAGAAAATATATGCATGTTCATCCTCGGGAAGCTAGCCCCACGCACCCGTCCGATGAACCCTAAAATACTCGCGCGCCGCAGATCATATCATTATCTGTTGGAAGCGACGATATTAGTTTGTTCTGCCTTATAAGATAAGAAAGGATCACAAATAATAACAGACATGCGCAATCTGTGTCGCAGTAGTAGCTGAATGTGTTGGTTGTAATTTGAAACAGAAAAAGTTCTCTTGGGATGTACTGCAAGTCAAAATTTGGTTGTTAGATGACAGTATGACAGGATTGTGCCGGAATCTTGTTACCTCGAAGATTTGGTAGCGTCATCTCTATATATCCTTCGAATCCAGCTGGGTGGGCATGGCCAACCACGCGAATCCCAACCAAATAAGCTATAGCTAGGCTCAATTCTCGACCCTAAAAGAAGACCTTGATATCTACTGAGGAACTAATTAGATGAGAGATCCTCTTTACTCCCTCCCTCTATTGACCTTCATGCTCATCTCTTTTTTCTTTGTTCACTCGTGCATATTACAAAAGTGCTGAATGAATTACCCTGTTCCCTCACCTAGATTTCTAGTTGGGACGAACAACGACGGCGTGACAGCAAACTCCTTTCTGATGTTAGTTTTTCACCACCAACAGAAATCCTCTGGCTTGCGACAGATTTGACAGCTGATCATTAAGGCCTTGGTCGAACATTGAACATAACGCACCAGACGTGTGAGATAACATTATTTACTACTCTATAAGCCACATTATGAAAATAACTTGATCATAATTAAGTGGCTGTTAGCTTGAGGGAGTCAAGCGTGCAAATCTGTGTCGTTTGGCGCACACGACACGGCAGAAAATTGGGCGCTGCGGCAACATCGTGTCCGGCAAGTTAATCTGTAGTCTACAATATTCCGAGTATTCTTTGACCCTTGCATACTCTTGTACGTACATGCGTTTGGTGAAGAAACTGGATTTAGTCATTTAGATTGCGATGCCTATGTAAAGCAAAGTTTATAAATGTATAAAATGTTTATGCCGTACGCGAGGAAAGTGGCATTTGAGTCGACTAGAGGAAAGTGGCCATCATCATTCTCGACACGATGAGTCAATGATTCCACCCACGAAAAGAGGACGGTTGTTCTCTTCTTCTCCAGGTCAAAAGAGAATCGTTTGTGCGCTGGGTCATGATGCGTTTATTCGCGCTTTCTTCTTCCTCCCGGACGGCCAACACATTCTATTTCCCCACCTCCAAGCAGCCGAGAGGAGGTGAGGGTGAGCGGCATCGGCGAACAGGGAACGAACGGCCCCATTTGTAAGCGCTCTGCTCCGTGACGGTGGTGTTTAAGCTCAAGTATTATTATAGCGTCAGCATTTGTCCATCCCCATCCATCGGTGCATCCATGACGGTGTCAATCAAAAGCGTGTCATGTCCAAAGGCAAAGCTTACGTACGGCGGCCGTAAACAAGAGTCAGAGTGTCGTCAATCAAGGACGGTAGCAATATGTTGCGACGCCGCTGATGACGGCACCTGGCGCTGCGCGAATGATGATTACTGCAGAGAAGCGATCGAACGGCATAAGCATTTGTGGATTACTGGCAGTCTTCGTCCACGGGGCCATGATTCTGTCTTCCACGGCGCACGCCTTCGATCGACTCCCCAACGTCTCCAGCATCATTGCAGCCCACCGCACCGCGGCCGGCAGCGACATCCGCTTCGGAGTTTGGGGAATTAAGCGGATGAAAGGGCGCTTGCTTTTGGCCTTGGCGTGGTGGAGCGGGGCGAGAGCGCGAGTGGTGGAGATGGTGAGTTGCGTTCGGTGCGCGCGCGCGAGACGAGACATCGACCTCAACCTCAACGAATCCCTTTGATCCCTCCCGTTAATCAGCTGTGATCAAGTATCCTTTGTCGGGGTTACGCAAGCACCGTGCACGGCGTGCCGAACGAATCCCGCGAGTCAGTATATACCGTACGTCGTGGATTAGGTAGCAAATGGTCAGACACATCACACATGCAACGATGGCGGTGACGATCGATGATCACGTGCCGTTTTGTTCGGGTTTGACCTGATGCGCGCGTGAGCCTCAAACCACGCACGTTAACCTGCTCCGGCTTTCGAGCTGTATACGTGTGCCACCTGGTTAATCGTCTGCCAATTGGGGTTCAGGTAGAGGGTAACAGACTGAAGACGACGACACGGCGGCTCAGATCGATCGTTTCAACCCTCGCGGGAGAGACTTGCTTGGAAAGGGCAGGCAGACAGCGGCCATCGTTTTCGCTGCGCCCCAACTTGTGGGTAGAGCAGGTGGCCGTCGAATTCCAAGGCATACATGCTGTATAGTATATGACATCTTCTCTATATATGTTCATTCCCGTACGTCTCTCTCATCCTCGTCGTCTCGACGCGCGAGGTTGAGGTTAGTTGGTGAGCTGCGTGACGTTGACATGATCTGGTCGTCAACACGTGACGTGTACGTGACAACAAAGAGCAGCTAGATAGCCCTGCTGACACGCAGGATTGGGATGGCATGGTTTTTTTGTTCACGGGTTTGGCGCCAAGATTGAAGGCGGGTTAAGAAATGGAGGGGACATGATGTGGAATCACGGGTTTTGCTCTGCTGTATAGCATAAAAAGGCCCTGAAACTATCGGCCCGCCCCAACGGAGCTGAATAGGAGCAGCAAGCGACACATCGGAACGAATGTGGCCCGTCCAAGTAGCTCAAGCATGGCCCAAATGAGAGTTGCCATGGGCTGGGCTTATAGAATTCACAAGTTATACCTTTCACCCGATCCATTTTTAAAAGAAAACAAAACATTTATTTGGTTAATGAATCACTTATGTGTCACATGATTGTCTCAGTCGGACGCAGGTACCGTATATAAACTAGGTGTATTCCCCGCCCGTTGCTGCGGGACTTGTGGTGCAGTTCCGGATGAATGCAGCAAAAGGGTAAAGCGACAGATTTTTTTTTGACACAGTTCCGGATCAATATATACTTGGTAGAATACATAAGTGGTTTATATGGAATTAAATTAATATTTTTGAGGAAAGGAAATAGAATTGTAAATTTTATTTGTGTTCTTGGAGTCCCCTTCACTGAAAATTGCTTGCGTGGCATTTGTTGGTTGTCTTCACCCTGTGCATCTTTTGGGAGAACTGATTTGAAGAGCCATGAAGCTAACCATATGATGGTTTAGTGCCATCCTGATCGAAAGAACAGAAAAGAGATAGCATTGTAAGCAGATGGGTATTACATGTCAAATAAAGTGCAACTTACTTACAGAAGGGGGGGGGGGGGGGGGGGGGGGCGGGGCGTTTAGGTTTGTTTGGGCCTTTCGGTTTTGGTGTTTGGTGGTGTAGAGAAGATCAACAGTACATGCGGGAGGGAGTATTGGAAATCAATAGTCATGCTCGTGAGAGTTACAATGCAGAAATTGAATGACAGAATTAAAGCATAGTAACTTTTGGGTGTGGTAACATATTTGGTTACAGTGTTTAATAATAGTACCTCTCAATTTTGCAGTTGTTAGTTTTCAAGAAACTGGTAATGAGGCATAAGCGAAATAAAGTTATAGGAGGCATGTAACACCTGAGAGTTATATGGCGGAATTTGTAATGGTTACAATGAAAACTTCTTGAAAGGAATTATACTATTGATTTATCTTAGCAATGATAAAGGCAATCCAATAAAAATGTTTTTTTGGATTACACCTGAGGGTTACATTGCTGCGGAATTTGCAGGAGGGTTTTATTTCTGTCCATAACACTAATTTGCAGGAAATGGTTAAAAATGAGACTGTTACAACTCGAGATTATATCTAGAAGATGTTTTGTAAGAAGCGTACAATAAAAGGGAAACAAATATTCAACTTTTTTTTTTTTTTGCGAGGAAAACAAATATTCAACTTTGGTTTACTGCTAAACTACAATTTTTATGAAAGAAATACATCACTACACCATGGCATATAAACAAAAAGGGAATAAATATTCAACTTTTTTTGGAAGGTAATGAGATTCATGGTGTGGTTAAGTGATGAAACCATTTCATTTGGCTGTTGGGAAGACTGCAGATGATGTAAGCAACTCCAGTTGATAAGTGAAACGCCAGCGAATGGTAAAGCTATAAAAATATGTAAATATATGTGGTGTACTGATGATAAGGGAAGCAGAAAGTCTGAGATTGTTAACACATTTCTTTTTCATGGGACCTATATTTTGCTGTTTGGAAGGTGGTCTTACGTCGATTTTGCCGTATCCTGGTATTTGAAATGGATTTTAGGAATGTATGTAGAAAAAAAATGAATGTAGCAGCTGGAGCAAGTACCTTGGTCTATGACGTTTAGGAAGAGTCTCGGAGGGAGCCTCATGTTGTGCTTCAATGCATTCTTTGTCCTCTTGGAAATATAAGACTCCTTTTGCCTTTGAACACTTGAAAAGTAACAATACAAACACTTTATTTTACCCGAATGACTGAAGGAATCCAAAAATCTTGCTATGTCAGAAGGGTAAATCAAATAGACATGCAGCAGAGGGCCACACATAAAAATGAACTGAACAGTCCATCGCAAAAAAAAAAAAGAACTGAAGAGGTGGATTATTGTAATGTTAGGATGCTTAAATAAAAGGTCGATGAGAACAGTTGAACACTTGTACAGTAACTAATGAACTACGTATAGAGCGGTTGAGTGTTTTGTTTTCCTACCTCAATGACTGAATAAGGTCAAAGCTCTGGTATATTTAGAGGGGAAATCAAACACATAAGCTGCAGCTGAGAGCCATGGACATGAGTAGAACAACTGCAGAGGAGGTTTATGCAGGCTTAAGGGACCTTGCATCAAAAAGCTTGAGCGCACAAAACAATTGCCTAAATCTGAAGCATGGTCAATGCAAAATAGAGATTGAAGACGTGTCTGAATGTAGAAACAGCAATGGCAGTGGCAAGCTGGAGGCACAGGGCAATAGCAAATGATGCGCATGGTACTCTGATGCAAGAAAGAGCATTTAAATAATAGAGGCATGATGGGGTGTAACGCTTGGACTGGTAACCTACGTAGTTCGTGTAGGATTAATGCTATTAGAGCTACTAATTGCCTAGCTTTCCTCTACAGCCGTTACTTATATATTAGTGAGGTGCCATGGGTAGAGGAGAAAGAAGGATTGCAAGAGGGAAACTGATGGACAGGATGTGCTGTTGATGTTGATCAAATGGATGAAATAATTTGGATGATGTGGCATCATGAGAGCTCAGCTTTATAGAAGTAAATGACTCTTAGTGGGTTGCATCTATATAAGATATATAGATTCCAAAGCAAGCTGTGCTTGAAATTTTAGTTGTAACAGAAGATCGTTTTCTGATGATGGTCGGTTATTGTCAGTGATTGTATTTGGCTGAAACTTTCTAAGAGCTCAAGACCATTGTGGTTAATAACTTCTCCAAAGGCCAAGGCTGTGACTAATACAATCTTCTCATTATCTAACTAGTTACAATGCACGTGCGACACGCACGCGCGAATACTGTTCAACACGATATCACGTGCATGAAAGTATTTCGTTATACAATACAAAAAGGTACTTCGTTGAACAAAATAAGAACTGTACAGTAAAAATATATCCACTGATGTAAATCAATTGTATGAAAAGAGGAAAGAACAATGAAAAATAGATAATGTCCAGGTGTCAGAATTACAAACTCCTTATATAAGGAAACACATTTTCAAAGTATCTCGCACAAACTAACCCAAAGAAATGTAACGGAAAGCTCTTTTACGCCCCTTAAAAGGGCCATTAATCCTCTTGACAAACTCCTTGACATCAACAGGTATGCCTTCTTCAGAATCATTCAGCTCGTATCTTAGGACGTCCAAGAGAAAACGCTTCATAGCAACTCCTGCGTTCTGCATTTTGTTGAAATTTACGATTATTAAGGATAAACATGTGGATGATAACAAAAAATGGAAATGAAAAAAGGTACCCTTGACATCTGTGAGTGATCCACATTCACCCCATTCCAAGTTCGCATAATCTCCAGGACAAACAAGCCAGAATGTTTACTGTAATTTAAAACACCCATATCACAATTCCAATTGCATACTGGGAACCCCATAAAAGTTTGTGGATTTGCAAATTCCTTACCTTTCACGAGGAATGGGATTATAGATGGTAGGCATTCTTAGCGGCCACTTTGCAATATCAACCAAATTGCTTGCATTTGCCACGTCCATGGCAAGCTTAAAATACATGGCTACTGTCCGATGTTTACTGCTATAGTTACTCTCGTAAGGGAATTTGAACCACCGGGGACATTTATTTGGGTCCAGTACGTGCACGGCTTTGATCTCCATGTTCACAGATAACAGGTAGTAAATCCCCTCGTGGACAAATGGCAGCATAATCTGGAATAAGAGAACAAAGATATTGTGGATGCGTTATAAAAAATAACAAAACAGATAAAAGGTTGGAGACCATCTGAGGAGACATGTTATAGGGAATTCAGTTGAGATAACCATACTCATACAGCAATAGTAATTTTTTGCATTAAACAACTTACACAAAACTGAAGGTCCATGTAGTGGATAGGGGGGGGGGGGTCAACAAATACTTGCTTTTGGTCGCAAGAAAACATACGAACACCCAGGTTAAACAAGTCAGGATGCATGCTATCAAACATAGTCATAAAATCCTTGATCTTTTTGAGCGACAAGCTAATTGGATAAGGATGCTTGCTCTTGATCCATTCTCTCCTATCAAAAGAATATATTAACCACTGGTCGGGCAAAATGAAATATGTGCAAAATACATGAGGTTTGCATGAAATAGATTACGTGCAAAATGAGTATACCAAATGCGAGACAGTACATACTTTAGTGCATCGGCAGCGTCTATGCCGCAGATGTACCACCACAGCTCGTGCATCAACTCGACCGCGGACTTAGGCACACCAGCAATGGAAAGAGAATACCTTGAGGAGTAAATAAAATCTGTCCTCATTCTCTTTGGGTTTGAACCATGGAACACAGCTGGTGAAATATCTAAAAGTTCCACACCATCTAAATCTCCTTCACTGGAATCACCACTATCTTCCTGTGTAAGATCAATTCCTTTCCTCTCATTGAGTTTGGAACCCAACAGAATAGCGGCTAATTTAAGCCTGAAGTTGATCATGTCAGTCTGCAGGATAGAAAACTATTTAGTTGCATGTACAGTACCAATAAATATAGTTTTCAAAGATGGAAGAGGTAGTGGGCACCTGGTTAAAGTCGTCAGACAGCGCGTCACCCGTCCAATACTCCGCGAAGTTGAGGAGGAATAACCCGCAGGACACCCTTAAATAAATAGATCAGTATATTTTCTAATCCAGAAATGGTAGATCAAGTCAAAATATGTTTCATCTAAAATAAATGGATATCCAAGGAATACCCGTCTGTCTGCATTATGTGATCAAAATCAATCCCTTTAATAGGCCAGGTAGCAACTTGGAGGTTAGGCCACTTGTCCGTGCTGAGTTCTTTCAGGTTAGAGGCGGCATTTATTTGCATCTGCAAACCCTTGAGCTGTTACATTGCAAATATTTAACAATTAGTAGAGGTTAACAGATGCTAAGATTTAGTCAAATGATAAATTTGGCTACATAGCTTACAGTGTTATGGAGATCATCTCGTCCATAGACGGAACCTAGTGAGTCTAGCACCTGTATCACACCCTTCTGGGCATTTATCACAGCAAGGTACCAGTGGTTTTTTTTTTATGTTTATTGGAAGGAACACCGGCTATCAACCAGTAAACAAACACTATATAATAATATTGCTTACGAAACAATCGCTATATAGAAACAGACAACAAAGATAGATTATTGTTACCAAATCATGTTCCAGGTACTTGTCCACCCTGCGCGGTATGAGGCCACCACTCTTAATGTTTGTGTATTTGATGTCTTTTTCTCCGTCCCACTTTAGAATTGCGGACACGAAAGCGTCCTCCAACTAAACTTTTTCACCGTACCGTTCCAAAAGATGGTCATGCCTTCTTAAGATGTGTTTATATAGACTAATAACCTGCACGTTGCAATTTAAAACACGTTGAATCATGCGTACATCTATAGGTATATTACCAGCCTTTCTTCTACATATTTTCCGAAAATTACAGATTATCAAAACGTGTCTGGTTGTACTTACACAATCGTTCAGAAATGCACCCGGCTGAAGCAGACATTCGAAGCGGTGCCTGTCCACAAAGGCGGCACCAACTTGTGATACTATCTTTTCTCCAGGATCGGCTGGGATCTGTCTTACATGTTCGATGATAGCAAGGTCATCAAGCGTGCAAACGTAGTCTAAAAAGGAAAGTTACACTTAAGATATAAATAAGTGCAAAATTTTTATTCTTCTTCTACTTCTATAGTAAAGAAATGTATAGGAATTTCCAAAATTAAACGGTACCTTCTGGGACGACTCCGGTTGAATCGTTGCTGTTAGGCTTGTTTGCACGCAACATGGCAGTGGAAACTTTTGGAACTCCTCCTGGAAACTTAAACTAAAAAACCCAAAATGGCAATTAAATAATATATATTTATTGACATACAAACAATCATTGATATAGACTAAACTTTATATCGCAAATATTGAATTACGATTGGTCTCCCGAGAGGTGTCCACAGTTTTCAGCTACCACGGTTGGGCACAATCACAGGAAATGTATCTACGCGCTCTCGTGCAGGTCAGAGGAAATAGTATCTCTGTTCTTGGTCGCCAAGAATGGGAACGGTGATGTTACTGTAATATAATGGAAAACGACTGTAGCTACGAACGTGATCCATGCCATCATCGCAAGGCAAGGTCACCAACGCAAAACGTGTTTAAGTGGACCAGTTAGAGGCTGTGATAACTGTGCAAGTCTCTTGAACAGCTAGTAGGAATTTTTAACACCTGAGAAGGACCAGTAGCACAACTCCGAAAGCACTACACGGTTAGGAACCCGGTGTGTATGCTGGTCTGAAACCCTTGAACGTGCCTTGTTGAAATTTACAGATTTTGTCTCGTTTGACACAAAGCGCACTGAGGGAAATCAAACGAGATGACCTACAGTCAACTATAGCAATGATCTTTTCATTCTAGACAGTTTTTAAAAAATGTGCTAACAGTAATCACAAGGCTTCAAAACTACATGATCACACAAATACGGTAAACTGTGATGCACACATTGGGCAGAATGAAAAGCCAATTTAAAAATCATTCGGTCTTTGTATCTCTACAATTTTCGAGCAAAATTACTGCCTACCTCTAACCATGGAATTACTACATAATAGTAAGATCTACATATAACGATAAACAATCTTTATTTAAACAATGATCGAAGATAGCATAAGTGGGTTACCTGTTCTCCTTTGGAGGGTCAATTTCGTGCTGGGTATGAATGCGGCATTGGGGAAGGGAGGGAGTAGGGGAGGTGGATGGACATGCCATTTAGCTATACATAAATATTCATGCATAAATGGCATGTGTGATCAGCGGGAGTGGTTTCCATGCAATGGTGTAAAGATCCACTGATGTATTTCTATGAATGATCTCAGTTTTCCATGTTGGGAAAGAATGATCTCCATGATCGTTTCCATGCAAGGAAACGCTGAAAAGTATTAATGCAATGCAAAAATCACAGGGATTGGTTTCCATGCAAAGTATATGCGATCATCACTGGGTCAATGTACACGGAGGATACATAACCCAGTCGAAATAGGTTTCCACGCGTTGATCAGATTAATTGTATTATTTATATTTTTGTATATAAGGAAACATGATCGGTGGTTACTTGGTTGCACGCATGATCAGCAACTTTGTACATGCGTATGAGATGTAATTTAATACATAGTATGTAGCATTCTTTCCTTGCACAATAATAAAGGCAACGCCGTAATATGATCACGTTGGCGCCTGGCAGATATGCCACATCGTATTTCACCTTTGATTTAGTTAGCGGGAGACGGAAACTACCGAAATTTAAGCAAAATTATTCAAATTTAAAATAAAAAGGGGGCTTAATGCAACGAAGGGGTCGGGCAATGTGAATCATTCAGTTTTAAAGAAAAATGCTGGATCATTGCTACCATGGCGCTGCAGTAAGAATTTAAATGGTCCAAAGAATACTGCATATTTTCTATACAAAACAGTTAAATCTTAAGGCAAGATGTGAATAAAAGAAGCTCCAAAATTACTGGGTTGAATATTTTTGTTTTCCCACGATATAACAAATCAAACACAAATATATAGTCAAAGCCAAAATATTGATAGTATAGGTAATACATGATGATATAAATTGTTTGAGCACATATATCTAGTATCTAGCCCTGATGCGCAAATAGCAGAAAAAGTCGCAAAAGTGTCTCTATCTCCAAACGACCGAAATAAGATCAAGTATCTGTTTGACTGGCGCCGGTATATTGTCAAGACACTCGTTTTGCTCAAGCTTGCACATCTCAACAAAAAACCGCGCCCGCGCTATGTGAGATTC
The DNA here is from genome assembly GCA_012490785.1 of Eragrostis nindensis. Lineage (NCBI taxonomy): Eukaryota > Viridiplantae > Streptophyta > Magnoliopsida > Poales > Poaceae > Eragrostis > Eragrostis nindensis. The sequence goes on along the minus strand of JAAXCT010000437.1, from coordinate 215,564 downwards.
CTAATAGAGTAACAATAACATCGTTAGTGTACAAAATTGTTTAACGTAAGCAAATATTAGGAGGTGACAACTCACTTTACAGAATTTGTCATATACTATTTGATCACCAGTCCACAACCGCATGAACTGGAGTACAAAGAGACCCGATGCTTTCCTGCCAAACAATAATTCTGCTGAGGATTCGAGAGCAAAACATTTGCAATTATAATTTGCTTATGTGCAACGTACCGCTCATGGCGCATTTTCCCAAAAGGTATTTGAAGAGGCCAATCCTTTATATTCACATTTGACCCAGGGACCAAGCATTCCATAGCGACATTAAGTTTGTCACTTATCAATTGTTGCTTGCGCTTATAATTGGATTGCATTGGATACTTGTAATGCTTTGGAACAGGAAGGGGGTCTATTACGTGGACTGTTTTCTTTTTTATGTTCAAACAGAACAACATATACTCAGGCCCAGATGTTGCGTGAGGCAAAATAATCTGAAAATGAAAAGTTGCGTACGTGAGTGTTGGTGCTTTCTAGGTGCACATTTTATATGACAAATATGGTGTTTCTAATACTTTATTAGGTCATAATTGCTAACAATTAACCCCCATTATCATATATATGCGTAGTTTCTGTGTATTCGGAAGTATTTGCAGGAAACAAGAGAAGATAAGGAGACTACGAGTAAAGAGCAGCCGGAGGCCCGAAGAGCAAGGAAATCGGAGTCCGAAACGGAGATGTTCGCTCCCTAATTTCAACTGTCAGCCAAAGACAGGAAACCATCGAGAACAACATTTAAACACGGAAACGCATTATCAAAAGTTCCCTGCACTGCACTACTCTTTTCAAGCATCGTTCACTTAAAAAAAAATGCTCCTTTCCTCGATACATGCCGGTTCCTGACGGTCTTGTTCATTCTGTTCACTGTCCAGAGCATAATAGTAGCCAGTGAAAACAAATCTGAGTCTAAGTGACCATTGATCGATTTATTCCACAAAAAAAGATCTCATAACACAGCGGATCACAAAACGATCTCATAGTCTGGAAGTGGTGTATCTAAAACCTCTACACAAGCAAATAGAGATCCAATTTATTTGCGACATCAAAGCACTGATGCTGCTTCAGCAAATGGAAGACATCACAAGTTTTTTTTAAGTTCAGATCTGATCCAAGATCACCTCAGCACCAGAAACCTTGAATTCTGAAGGGGCTTTCTCAACATTGAAAGCCTTGATCTTGCCGTTGTCAACAAAGGCCGACCACCTAAAAATGTTATCAGGATTTTGATCAGATGCAGAAAAAGGAACTATAAATCAGTTACTAGGCATTAAATTGTAATTCACTACTCACGGTCACTATAATTGACCCTATTTCTAACTCGTTTAATGAGGAAAATACAAAAGGTACTCTGAAACAGACGTGTGATGTCTTTTACAGTACTCCAAACCCGAAATATCAGCAACAGCTCACCGAATTGTGGTTAATTAAATTTATTTAGCTATAACAAGTTTGTGGCTGACAAGAGTGCTAATTTAAGTAGTACCCGTGAAGTCAAAAGGTGCCCCAAGAGAAATTGACCTCAATACAACCAAATTTGTAAGAATGAAAAGAGTACTTCTAAATATGTACGGCAGTGTAAAAAGTATCTCAAACCAAATTATACCATGCCTGCTCAGCTGCAATATATCGCACTATAGCAGTTTTAAGGGTAAATAGTAGGTGGAGTTCCATTAACCTGTGGGACCGGCGACCAAGCAAAGCTGCAGAGAGATCTATTTCCAAATCCAAGCTTTTGTGGAAGCTCCCATCGAAGTCACCATAGAACTCAATCTGATATAATATTCCAAAATTATTTACGAATGGTGAAACTTGAATACACACGCAATTTCACAAAACAATAATACAATAACAAGTAAATGTTAGGATTTTAAGTCGCATGTATTTGGCACAATAAATAAGATGATACTTCAAACTAAGCATAACAAGCATGGAGAAATTTTGCCAAAGAATGCAGCAGAAGCGTTTAAAAGCATCACGATGATGCAGAGCCTCAATAATTTTGGATTATAAATAACATGTTAGGTAGGAGAACAACGGAACAAGACATGTTGATTCGTAAGGGAAATATCAATTGTAAGATAACAGTGGTAGGTGGGAGAGGAATAAAATGATGATATATTTGTGCTGTTGAGAAAAGGCCAAACATGTACCATCACTTCAAGGCAGCAAACAGATAGTCCTATCTCATGGACTATGCAAAATACTCGGAAGCGTGAATTACAGTATCCTCACCAAGATTCTGGCTCTACTAAAACGATAACCAGAGTAATATCGAAGGGTAGTTACTCACTGCGTCTTTAGCCTGTAGCTTTTCTGCCCATCCGTTCAAGACATATGGATCATTCACAGCTACACAGATGACAGAGTCAACCCCTTTTGCCTTCAACTTATCAATGTTGTTTTTGTAACTAGGAACATGTGCTTGTGAACAAACTCCTGTGTATGCACCCTGAAATAATCAAAAGACGCCAACTCAGGATTAATTATTCCGAGTGGGAATACATCTTGGCAGAAAAAACTTATGCCAAACTAAAACATGAAAAAGGTGTGACAACTGACAATAATATAAGCACTGGAATAATATCACTATGGATTGGATCACTTTTTTACCACGGAGTATAGAAGGCAACACCAAGAAGCTCTAAAAACATGGTGCTTATATTTTCTGATGAGTTCCAGTGGCAACGAGAAAATAACACATTGATTCCATGCTATGTCTCTAGATTATCCCTGAGTACTCATAGCTGCAGCACCTTACTACTGATGAGTACTAACACCTATGGCACCTTACTACTGATGAGTGCTCATGCCTGCGGCAACTACCGATGAAACACAAATCGTAAGCATCAGAACAACCACCCCCCATTTCCAGACCAACAATCAAGTACACTCTCTCCAAAATAGAAATAATGCGAGAACCACTTGAGATTTCTCAGTGGACACTGTATGACCAAAGCTATCAAATTCTACGCTAACTTCGCCACCTCAAAGTGCTCGAGCAATCACATTTTGCTAAAAATATCATAATATAGCCGAATCCACTTCTTTTGTCTACTGGTGAATCACAGCACCTACAAGAAACCACTGATCGCCTTTTGAAAATCGAGGATAAGCAGTAAGCACTCCTAGAGCAACGGATCCACAACTTAATCATCTGTAAAATCTCAAACCGATTCCATGAGTGGAAAATTTCATGAACAGAATCAGCTGTAGCAACAGAGAAGTGGGGAGGAAAGGGAGAGAACTCACAGGCAAGCCGAAGATGACCACTTTCTTCCCCTGCAAACACAAGCGCAACACGCAGGATCTCAGGTCAATTCAAAAACACTGCCCAAAGCGAGCTGACAGGGAAGACACGGGCGGGAGCGGCGTACATGGAAGATGTCCTTGAGAGGGGTGGTGGAGAACTTGGTGGCCACGCCCTCGTCCCACGACCGCGCCTTCTGCAGCGACACGCCGGGCGCCACCGAGACGATGTCGGAACCCACCGACGCGAAGCCCCTCGCCGCGCCCCATAGCGCCGCCGCGGCGGAGCCCCCTGCCCTCCTCGCCAGCGCCGACGCCATGGATTCCTTCCTGCTCTCTCGTCGCAAGTCGCAACAACTGCGAGAAGACAGGGAGGGGTGCTGGGCTGACACTGACAAGTTAACACACTGGATCAGATTGGTATTGGGCTTGCCATTGAAAAGAAGTGCAGGGCTCGGCCCATCACGGATTCGGCATTCACGAAGCCACAGCCCACAGGTGCCTCGCTTCTCCACGGGAATGTCGCCTTCGCCTACCACGGAAAGGTTTTAAAATTTTGAATGGATACTTCTTCTACTGAAAGTCTGAAACTAGAGAGCAAGGAGACAACGATGTTCATGAACAGAATATAGTTCAGCAGGGGCCAAAAAGTTCCTCGGTTACAGCTCTAAAGGAACCGAGTCAAATTGCTCGAAAGTTCAAATGGAATCAACACACTTTATCCGACGTTACAGGCTAAGGTTTCACTTCTACTGAAAAGTCTGAAACTAGAGAGCAAGGAAACATCGATGTCCATGAACAGAACATAGTTCAGGCTGTTCAGCAGGAGCCAAATAGTTCCTCTGTAACGGGTCAAAAGGAACCGAGTCAAATTGCTCGAAAGTTCAAATGGAATCAACACATTTTATCCGACGTCACAGGCTCGAATGTACATTGCTCGTGCAAGTTTTCAGAGCAAAGAAACAAGATGATATTCGATATATCCAGACATTCTGGTACTACAGAATAATTGGCAGAAACATTTCTATAGGGCGTCGCACGTCACTCTCCATGTGGTAGCGTGTGGATTAGCGTTCCAGAGCTGTTCTGAGTCACAGTTGTCCAGCGTAACAGTGAACGCGCAGCTAGCATGTCAGAGACGCAGGGAGGGCCTCCAGTGGAGGAGGTATCTTCAGGTCTGAAAATACAGAAGATGCAAAAGAATGAGTTGCTGAATATGCATATTATGTCTCCACAGTAGACACTGTACTAGTTCTGCAAAAGTTCAGTTCAGTCTGCACAAGTTCAATTTAAGGCTAGTCCTTTGAGTCCAAGCTTAGGATCTTATATCCAATTCAGAATCCCTTGTGTTTTGTCAATGAACTTAGTAATAATAGTCGGAAGGATTTCCAGAAAACAGAAAACAAGACCTGCATCGTAACAAAGGTTCATTGGAAATGAAACCAATCTTCTGTACTGAAGAAGAAAAATAATCTATCTTGCTGTCAGTTACGCTTTATCCTCGTTGTCGTGCTCATCTGCAGGTTCACTTTGCTTCCGATAATGAAAATAAAGAAACTGAAGAATGATCTGAGTAAGATGGTTAAGGGATACTTTCCTATGGTAAAATTGTTGAAAAAAAATTATGCTGAAGTGCACATGCTTGTATATGAACAAACACCTACATATGTATTGGATCAATTCATGTAGAACTAATCGTTTTCAAGTACAAAGGATTAGTTATCGTTGCTCATCAGCGGACTAGTCATTTTCTGTAAGTCGCATCCTTCTCAAAAATGTGTTATATTATTACTAAGTTTAGAAACTAATTATGCTCAAAGTAGAAATGTTGGAAAGGATACAAAAAAGTCTAGCAAAACACATCCTCCAGCATCTACAAGCCACGGTAGATTTGGTCTGAGTTTTGACCACTCCAAGCTATTTACAAGTATACTGCAATTGAAAAGAAAGAAAGTGAGAACAGCGAAACATGCCATTCGGTTTACAGCACTGGAAATGAAGGAGTGTGAGAACAGTAAAATGTGCTTCTTGGTTTCTAAGATCACAACACAGAGTAGATATTTGAAAGGCTGTACCACGGTAAGAAAGCCAATATCTCACGAAAATACTTGGAATGATTTGCAGTTTATTAACTAAGTTAATGTGGAAGAATCTCCACCCTGAAGCATGGGTGCATAAGTTACCTTCCTACGTATGTCGAATTTCCCACTAAAGCAAAGGTAAACATCAATGGATTAAGTCCCTGTATAAAATTATAAGTCAGATTAGACATTTCTAAGAGAAGGTGAACATCAATGTAAATTACAAACAGAGTAAGAAAAGGTGGAGGTGTGAGGTGTCTCCAGCAGTAACAATTGGTTGGAAAATATCTATGGAGGTGAAGTAACTCGCCTCAGCGTGGCCTCTTTGCATCTGCAGGGAGCAAAGAAAGATCAGAACATACTATGAGGCATTCTGCTATTATTCATGGAGAAAATTTCTAAGTTTAACTAGAATAGGTGTATATTAGTAACACAAAAGAACATTTCATTAGGCAGATGTACAATGGGTAGATGAGTAAATGAATGAACAAGATTTCCTGGTATGTACACTTTCCACGTTCCTCCACTCATACCACAAAAATGTATTGAAGTAAATGCTATCGCAGCTGTATGGCATAATTGTCCTGGTAATGTAGTATAAAAAATTGTATTCTGTAAGCTACCGCAATAGGAAAAGTGCATGTTCAATATTTGGAAACTCACATTTAAGAAAATCTGAGGAAGCCGTCCTCCCATGTAAATTATTGCCATTGCCCAACCAAGAAAGCTCCCAATTCCACTTCCACTGCCGTGGCTGAGCGATGAAAGTCCAAGGTCATCCTGTGATGCAAGAACATAATTAATTATGTGTTATGATCACAAGTGAAACTAGAAAACATTAAACCAGTTAATTTAGCTCATGCAAATTACTCTGGAAACCAGATGCTGCTGCACGTGCTCTGGAACTCAAGAGCAACTATCAGCTTACCGTAAATAGTAAACGCCTTCTTCCTACTGGTATGACAGTTCCACTTGGCACCTCCGTGTGTATGTTTCCAACCAAAAAATGCAAGATACACATCGCCAACAAAAGACTCATCCATGGTACCTGAATTACAAAAAAAAAAAAATGTAGCTACAATTCAGAAAATAAAGTAACGAATGAAATGCAGATTAACTTACCACTGAGAGAACATTTTTTGTAGATGGTGCAGGTTGTTCTGGAGCCATCTCACCACTTAAACGTTCCCTTTGTGGAGGAGTTCTTGACCGGTGATTATTGCCCAACCATGTACCAGCAATCGGCAACGGACTCCTTGATAAAGATCTTGCTGACCTGTAAAATCAACTACAAAGTTAGATTATCCTGAACTTGCATCTTGCTTAGCTGGCAAGTAATGCAAAAACAACACCATCCAGCAATTATTTATAAGCGCATACTTCATTGGCCTATCAATACAATACGAATGACGAAAGAAATGATACTAACACACTATCCAAACAGGAAGAGGACAATATCTTGCATTAAGGAAAGAAATATAGGGAATACAAATTAAGTAGCTAGAAAATATTACACATAGTAGTAGTCTGTGCTGGGGCTGCTTGATTCATAGTCTTGCTCGACAAGTTTGGCATTAACAGGAATAGGTGAGCTTGGAATAGACACCGTAGCATCTGACTGGTTGTTGTTTCTGGACGCCACACCATCCTTGGCACCCAGAAGCTTTTCGCGCAGTGAAGCATCCCCATGCTGTTGCTTGTGAAGCTGAAAAGCGTTAGAAGACAGAAGTTAAATAAAGATCCATTACAGTATTAAGTGAATCTGTCCCAAAATCAAATAATTCATCGCATGTCATGTCAAGGATAGTCTAAGAAGACGACTTCACATAAAAAACATTAAACTACTAAGATACTGAGTGAGACAATTTATGAATGCATAAGGCATATAAGGTACATGTGCCACAATTGTTAACAGAAGGTTTGCCTCAGTTTCCCAATCCCAATATTTAGCAAAAACTGTTCATGCACAAGGGGACGCAAGCAGGATTATCTGCCAAACACTGAAATAATCACCTTACTAGTCACCTGGGATTTCTTTGCTTTAAGGCGGTGGTAGATGTGGCTATAGTATATCGTCTGCCCGGTGAGAACCACAGTTGTGATGGTATATAGCTGCATTGCAAAATGCAAATGCTATGTTCAATCATTTGTTATAGGAATCAAATAACATCAGTCTAGAAAGTTGGTTTATGCCTTACCAACGCCATGTAAAACTGTGTGGGCAGCTGCAATATAACAAAATGAAAAAAAATATTAATTCTGATACATCCTTCAAAACAGGAAGTTCTGATGCAATTCGATGGCTAAATTTAACCACGTCAATATCAGAAAAGATATAAATGCATGATAGAGCAAGCACCATCAGAGATAGAGAGCCTGCTGCCAGATCATCATAAAGCTTACGGTGGATGTATTCAGAACTCGTACTGTCAGACCTAGAATTGGCTTAATACTGCTGCAAATGTACCGTACAACTGAATACTGCTGGTTCAAACTTCAGCGAATAGTGCAGGCTGGCGGAATTTTGTGGGTCATATTCAGGTTTTAGGAATAATCATACTTATGAGTAGTTGGTGTGCAATCAGAGAACAGAAGAACCAGAGGCAGCCGTTTTAATGTCCTATAATCTCAACATGTCAAGTTACTCTTGAAGGTAACACACTAAAGTAAATACTAAGTGATGGATCTTACAGTAGCAGATTCCAGGAAGCAGCCAACGAGATTAAACAAATCCCTGCATAATAATAGAAGAACAACACAGAAAATCAAACAGAGTGTCGAATATAAGATCAGTACGCTAGTCAAATACCAATCGCATCATCCCAAGGAGCGGAAGACATGTAAAAAGGAATTTGAAATCATTTCCAAGGAGCAGAAGAAATGTGCTACGGCATACCCGATTATCCAGGTCATTAGGAAGGCAATAGAGAGCCCTTCTGTTGATTTTTGTCTGTAATTTGTTATAATCTGTGGCACCTCAGCGACGCCCCAGCTGATGACACTGAGCAGCCCAAGCGTCAGAGCGACACCGTCCTTGGGGCTGCACAAGCAGTACTTCAGGTAGATTCGGGCCCATTCTGCACAGTGCCGGGAAGAACAGCTCGGAGGAGGTGTTCCACCAAAGATACCCATCTCTGCTCCAAACCTGATTACCTGACACACAGATTTATTTTAACGGTCCATTTTTTTAACAGTAGCACATGGCAAACGTGAGTAACTTTTGTCTTTTACGAATTCGCTGTTTGATTCAAACCTTTCGGACAAAGGAAGGGGGCCTAATTTACTGACCAGTGACCACCTCAACCAAACCGAAACAAAACATGGAGTAGGATCGATATGGGAATATACCAGCTAACGGGCTCTCACTCTCCCAACACATGGACAGATGGAGGTGCGGTGAAAGTTTAAAATGAACAGAACGGGAGAGAATGCAAAAGGGAACCAGCTTAGGAAATATTAAATTTTTTAATTTAAATCCAGGAAATTTTGTTGACAACGACATCAGGAAATATTAGTGGCTTAGGTGTCCTAGGCCGCTCTATTCAATTCTGTCCACATAAACCAACACTCAAACGGCTAACAATATTAGAAGAAATAAGGAAATCAGACTACGTTGTCTGTCCTCATCCGTGGATTTACTCTTCGCACCCGCCATGGATTTTGTTGGTTGCGTGGGGGAAAACCAGCTCCTAAAACCTCGTATCGTCTGGCTACGACGGCCCGGGGAGCAGCAGGCATCGAGAACCAGTTCGATGGTTGTGTGGAATAAACATCGTACAGAATTGCTTAATGCCATCCTAATTGGCAGTGCACCATGCATCGCCCGCCCCAAGAACAACCTAAAACGTTCCAATGCGGCAGAGCCGAGAGCTCAAGAACAACACCCATGCAGCAAACGAAAAGAAAAATCTGACAAAAAAAAGGGGTCCGTTACCTCGCCGGCGGACCGACGGACGGGCGCGCCGCCAAGAACAGAAGGCGGAGGAATTTTCGGGAAGGGGGAACGAAAACATCAGGACGAGGAGAACACCGCGACGTACCGGGACGGGAATGCGGGCGCAGTGCGGGAGGGGAGGGGAGGAGTTCGTCCGCGCCGGAGCGGCTTTCCTTCTGCAAGAGAGAGTCCAAGAACACGAGTCGGAGCTGGGGAGGTGGGAGAAGGGCGGAATCGAAGCCGAGAGGCGGACGCGATTTTTATTGCCCGCCGCTCACTTGCCAGCCGCTTCAGTTTTGGCGGGGTGTGCCGCGTGGCCGCGCTCGCGGCGCGGACGGGCGAGCCCGCGACCACGTACGCCGCACGTAAGTTAACCTGGGCGTGTTTTGCCGAAGAAGGGAACAGCACGAGCCGGTTAAAAAGAAGGAAGTCCTCAAAGCAAACCTGGCGACCGCAGTTCAGACTTGAGAGGATGTCGATAATTCAGGCGCGAAGGCGGCGAGACAAAATGATCGGTGGCAGCCAGCCGCGGCGCCCACGCGTGCGCCGCACCCATGCAGACACCCGCCGCCGCCTCGTCCGCGTCAGTGCTTACCAGTTAGCCATCCGCGGCGTCGTGCTGCGGCGTCGCATCTCAGAACCGACGAAAATTGACAGGACCCTGCCCCCACACTGATCAGAAATCGAGGCGGCTCAGAATTATCAGTAGTGCTGGTGAAGTACACCCGGTAGGCACCTGTGCATGGCCAGTTTCCTGTTGCGTCCTGATCCATGTGGCCGCCGGAAGCCTGTGGCTTTCCACATGCCGGCTTGACGAAAAATTAGCATGTTCAGCTCAGATGTCTGTCCATTATTTTGCTGATAATATTGGCACCGATCGATTTCTCAGACAAAAACTTTGTTAGAAGCACGAGATTGTGTTTCTCTGATCTACCAAAGAACAGAACGACCTTCTATTAGTTTCGAATCAATCATGGAGTGTAACTTCTGTCCGGTACTTACGTCACAGGATCACTAACCCAAAACACACACCTAACGCAGCCGCGGGGTTTATTTGAACCCTACTCATCGTAGCAGAAAAAGGTGTTAAGCACTAAACCTATAACACCAGAAAAGCCACCCTTTTTGATCCACCACATGCGTGACTAAACCTATAACTACCAGGCAAGTCAGGTGCTGTCAGGTCCGGTGTGCCCCCTAACATAACCCAAATGATCACCAGATATGATCAGGCGAGGCAACAATTAGGTGCATGTTCGTTCACGAACAAGAGATAGCTCTAATCTCCTTTTTTATCTTTTCCCGACGCTTTAGACCTGCAACTTCGTCACTAGTGGGGAAAAGCTGGATTTGATGGGAACCAATACATGAAAAAATGATAAGAAATCAGAAAAAGAAAGTGAAAGGGAGAAATTAAGGGGGGATGAATCAAGTCGAGCATATCCACTCGCGCAGGTCCATTTCCGCACAACGACGCTACTATGTAGCAACCTACTAGCTCTTCGCCTTCGTTTATTGTCTCGTCTGCGTGTGCAGATCGAGGAGGAGCCGAATGGTGTAAAGGGACACAACATGGCATGTGATTTGCATTTTCATCGCGAGAGAGAACGGGGTCCGTGCCTCGCAAAAAAAAAAAAAAAGAGAACGGGGTCCGTGCTTTTCGGGTAGGAATCGAAAGGGGCGCATGAGCGTTGTGTTTTGGCAAGCTCGTTTTTGGTTTGCTTGGATCAAGTGCAGCTCACTAGCTTAGCTGTCCGTCTCTGGCGCTGTCATCCTGTCCAGCGTTTGCCCCTGTACCACAAAGTTCCAGATTTCCTGGACCAAAGCAAAAAAAGACCGAAATTCCAGAGTCCAGACCGACCAGACTGGTAGCTGGCAGAAGCAGCTCTTGTTCTCCACCAAAAGAAAAAAAGAGGTTACGTCTTTCTCTCAAAAATAAAAGCTGGTTAGATAGACCTTGCAACTGTCGCGTTAATTTTCAATCTACCAGGTGTGTCTGCACCATGCAACTGTCGCGTTAATTTTCTTCAATCGTATAAACTGTGGCTTCCTGATTTTTTTTATCCAAGCTTCCTGATGGAAACATACCATGGAAAATTGCAAATCTTTTTTTTTAGCCGAGGAAAATTGCAAATCTTGTTTTCCATTTTGTTTTGGTTTTTTTTTTTTTTTGAGCACATCTTGTTTTGGTTTTCTGATAAAAGGAGCATTGGAAAGAGGCCCAATTAAGCCTTCTTCTTCTGTAACCCCTGACAGCCCAGCAGGATGAGAGCGGGCCGTCTGAAGCATCATGTCGTGGGGCCGGTCGCTTCCGGCCCAGCCGTGCCCGCTCCGGTCGCGGCACGAGCCGTGCGCTCGAAGAAAGAAAACTGCGGCTGCCCAGCCGAACTGAGCAGCCAGCGCCCAGTTCCTTCTCACAACTCGAACCGGAGCGAACTCGAAGCGGAAGCCATGGAGCGGCTGCAGCGGATCTTCGGCGCCTCCGGGATGGGGCAGCCGCCGACGGACTCGCCGCTGCTCGACTCCTCCGAGCAGGTCTACATCTCCTCCCTCGCGCTCCTCAAGATGCTCAAGCACGGTGCGCACGCGATTCCCTCCCTCTCCCCCCTCCCCCGATACCTAGGGTTAGGGTTCGTGTCCTTTTTGGCTTGCGCGCGGGCCTAACGCGAGTTTTCGGTTGCAGGAAGGGCGGGCGTGCCGATGGAGGTCATGGGTCTCATGCTAGGCGAGTTCGTGGATGACTACACCGTCAGGGTCGTCGACGTCTTCGCCATGCCGCAGAGCGGGACGGGGGTCAGCGTCGAGGCCGTCGACCACGTCTTTCAGACCAACATGCTCGACATGCTCAAGCAGACCGGCAGGTAAGCTCTAAGGGCCGCGTGGATCTGTCAGTTATGATGTATTCTGGCCTGTAATTTTCTCTGATTCAGTGAGCTTGATCTCATCGTGACAGTTGATAAAACTGAAAACAGTAAGGTTCAAATATGCATCTGCTGGTGCAATGTTGTTTTTGTTCTTAGATTAATCGCTGCAGATTTGCTGGTAGTACTAGTACCTGCTGAATTTCAAATTTAACGCACATATTGGAACTCCGGATTGGCAACATTGATGATAGAGGACAACAGTTGGCATGTTTAACTCACATTATTAGTTGATAAGAAAAAAATTCCAGTTTTCTTCAGACAACTGGGGATCCACAGCTTCATTCGTTGAGCATCAATGTACTCCGTCTTTCTGTACTTCTCATGACATATCATTACCAATCTATTTTTTTTTTCTTTTCTTAAATTTGGCGATTGAAATGTTCCTCTGATCCCAGTAAAATTTATCACTGTGTAATCTACTAATCTAGTATAGAATTGATTGTGTGGTTCTTGCCATAGGTACCCACACAGCCACACTGCTTATAACATACTTGGGTCCACTTGAATGCTTTGATTCAATTGGTGAAGAAATTTTGCCAAATGAAAAGTTTACTTTGGTCACGTAATATGGAGATGATGGCAGGATTGAATTTTTCCACCATTTTCAATTAAGATCTTTTAAAAAAGTACATTATAGATACTGCATCATTGGGTTGACTAGTTACTAAGTAGTATTATTCAATATTGCTTGAATTCATCTGGCAGTCAGCTGTATGTAAATTATTTACTATTTAATTGACTGAAGATTGACTGGAAATAATGTGGATGCTAGTTATTATCTTTTTTCTCCTTAATTGATTACTAACTCCAATGACTTTAATTATTTGGTTTAAGTTGTTATATCTTAATCGTTCAGAACATATTGAGTTACATGAAATGAAAAATCATGTGTAAACCTAACAGATATTTTTGTTCATTCAAGGTTATATCTGTTATATTTTTGGGAAGTTCAGATTGCCTCGATGATTAGTTTTGTAAATTTTAAGTAGATAATCAGTTAAATCTTTTAACCACCTTTAAGTTTTTGAACATACTACTATTTAACGAAATATTTCAAAGCTGGATAAAATACATCCATAGTTAGATTGTCTCTCTCCTTTATGACCAGCTGTAGGTTTTACAATGTACTTATTTGCTATTCGAACAGAAAACTAGAGAGGCTTGATGAAAGAAAGTTAACTCCTCAGAACTTCCTGCTGTTTTTTTTTTCTGGAAACCCACTTTTTTTTCCGAACGCGTGTCAAATCAGGTCTCATAGATTACTCCCTCCATTCTGAAAATGATGTCGTTCAGACACAAATAAATGAGCTGTAGCCAGTGCAAATTTGATGCCCTAAACGACATCAATTCAGGAATGGAGGGAGTACGTATTTATATGCAAGATCTTCGCCCTAATATTCTAAAATTTTGAACTGCCATGACACTTTTGAATGTCTTCCATAACTCAAGGTCATTAATTTTTTTTCTTTTTAACACCTTTGTCTTTGGATCTATTGCCATTTCTTCAGTTATTACCGGCAAACAAATATGTTAATACTTTGTGATTGTACAGACCGGAAATGGTGGTAGGCTGGTACCACTCCCATCCTGGTTTTGGTTGCTGGCTATCAGGAGTTGACATCAATACTCAACAGGTCTGTGCACAAGTTGCTTATATTTTTGTTTATTTTGAAAGGGGGGCTCTTGGTTTGGCGAAATGCTGTGTTAAGAAACGAAGGTCTAGATTTGTTGCACTTTAAATAAGTTTAGGATATAATAAGCAATTATTTTGATTGGAGGGACCGAGGGAGTAAATAGTACTATAGCAGCATATTCTGTTCATCTGTTGCCTTATGCTTGCAGTTTTTCTGCCTTGTTTTTGTCCCATGTCTGTCTCCCTGAAAGTTGTCGTTGACCGGCCTATCCGGACATGGATATGATCAATGTTCCTAACTAACTCGTCCTTCATACGTGCTCTGCTATAAGCATTCCTGGCAAAACTAAGTAAGTACATTTGGCTGACATCATCAAAATTAAAATATGCAGAGTTTTGAAGCGTTGAACCCCAGGGCAGTTGCTGTTGTGATAGATCCGATCCAGAGTGTCAAGGGGAAGGTGGTCATAGATGCATTCCGCCTGATTAACCCCCAGACAATGATGCTCGGTCAGGAGCCGCGTCAAACAACATCCAATGTCGGGCACCTAAATAAGCCATCTATTCAGGTAAGATACCATATAACATGGGATTTTATAGAATTGTTTGTTTGTTTTCTTATACTAATTATTTGCTCACTGTTTTGTCAGGCCCTTATCCATGGGCTGAACAGACACTACTACTCCATAGCGATCAATTACCGGAAAAATGAGCTTGAAGAAAAGATGCTGCTGAACCTGCACAAAAAGAAATGGACTGATGGATTGATCTTGAAGAGGTTTGATACTCATTCAAAAACTAATGAGCAGACTGTTCAGGTATGTTTTCTTTCATCTACCAGTTTGATCGAGACAAACTTAGGTGCCAGCTGATGCAGTCTTGAGTATTCTCTATGGTTTGTTCACATTATTTGTGTTTTTATGTCCAGGAAATGCTGAACCTAGCCATCAAGTATAACAAAGCGGTGCAAGAGGAGGATGAACTTCCACCTGAGAAATTGGCGATTGCAAATGTGGGCCGGCAAGATGCAAAGAAGCATTTGGAAGAGCATGTCTCAAATTTGATGTCATCAAACATAGTTCAGACCCTCGGGACCATGCTGGACACAGTTGTCTTTTAGTCTGCGGGTACGAGTGTTCCAAGTATCTACACATACATGCTTTATTGTTGTGTTAATCAATGCCTGGCATATGAACTCGGTAAGCCAGGCAGTTTGGCTTAAACTTGGCCTGGATGAATTTATCCTTCTTTAGCTCTACTCAGTTCCTTTTCTGTTAATATTTTGGGCCCTTGTCTGTTCTGGTTATGTTTAGTTCGCATGGATGCAGAAATGGATGTGTCAATGGGAGCTCATGTGAGGCTCGTTCTATTGGACGATAACTTCCGGTTGATGATTTATCTTCCAGTAGAAACTAGAATCGGTGCAATTTTAGTGTAATATATCAAGTGATGATAATCTGAAGCCTACTGCATACAAGAACATAGTTTGTGAGCATAGACGAGCTGAAAAATCAGAGACAGAACATCAAATCTAGTAGTTCGTCTGGCCCAGAACAACAGCTTGTTACAGTGAAGCTGAATGAAACAATGTGACGAGACTACGAGTGCCTTAGAGCTTATTACTCAACTTACGTTAGCTGTTACATTCATACACGGATGCAAGGGGCGTACGGTAGCTACGCAACATGTAATCTTACAGATCCTTGCATGATATGCTCCAACAGTCGCGTAGCACAGCTGGCTCAGCTGGTCGCTCGGGAGGAATCTCGGGGAGGCAGCCTGGGTTCCATCCCTGCTAAACGCACCAAGGCTGTTTGTTTTTTTTTTTTTTTTTTTTTTGAGGAGATGCACCAAGGCTGGTGGTCGCTCTGGTTCACCTCCCTGCGGGCTGTGGCTTCGGGCCTAGTCCAGCAGGTTTCGGTGGATCTTTTCTTCTTCTTAATGAAATTTCAGGGAGACGTTAGACCCTTAAACTCCCGGTTGCACCCATTAAATCAACAAACAACAGTATGAAGATGAAAAAAAGAAGAAGATACGGCGTGGAGTATAGCAGAGAAACAAGCACATCCTCGCGTCAACACCCGCAGAACAATCAGCTACCGCACCGTGCCCGTAGGCAGCGGCAACGCCAGCGACCGATGGAAATGGAACAGGAAACTGAACTGCGCAACCACCGCAGGTCCTCCAAATAGAACCTCACGCGGGTGGAGGCGGAGGCGGATTTCAATTTCGAAGAGTGTTGTCCAGCGTGACCCTCACGCCGCCCTCGACACCGTCCATGCCGTCCACAACCACGACGCCGTCCACACCCATGGCCTTACGGTGAGCGAGCCACGGGCGCGGCTGTGGTGCCGTGCTCGTGTCGTCAGGGTTCGACAATGCATGAACCAATCATCAGCTGCCCGATGCAGAGGGCGAGCATGAAGACGGCGGCCACCTTCACTGCTGCTGCAGATGCCATCGCAATTGGCAAGTATTACTAGCTAACTCTGACTATTGAGAACGCGTGTGTTTTATGAAACTTGAAGAGCTGGGGGTGTGGGTTATATATATAGGCCGCAACTGGTTCGTGAATACATAGAGGGGGCAGTCTTGTGCCAGCTACTATTTGAAATAAGTAAGGGCAATGATTGATGTGGACAGTCGTGTACATGCTGTGTATATGAAGGAGTAGAGATACACTCGTATATCGAGAGAGCTGCAAAGACTAATTGAAAACCAAAAGGAATCTCCCAACATCGAAAATTGCTCGTCACCGCGTTCGCCGCGCGGAGTGTCTCTCTATCTCCAAAATGTCAAACGCTGATCAGAATCGCTTTGTACGTTGATGCTAAGGATAGGTGCTGAATATATGAAAGACGAAACAACTAGACGCCATGATTTGTTTACTGCTAATGTAACATGCACCGTGCCGCTCGTGTGGTATATACTATATACTCTATTCACCGTGCCAAAGGATTCATCACATGGCCCAAGAACAACAGCACGGGCGGTGCCGTCGGGGAGATGGAACGGCGCCATCAAGCAAATTCTGCAGTAGAGCGCACGGCCGGTGCCGTCGCGTCGAATGGCTGAGCCCACGTCCCTCTGAAGTAGAGCACGTTGGCGATCGAGGACGACCACGTCCCTCCCGGAGGGAGGATGTCGCGGATGAGCCCTTGGTCGCGTCGGTCACGATTCACGAAGGCGTTCACTCGCTTCTGTTAAGAAATTAGGCAAATTCCTAAGTAATTTAATCTAGAAAATCCTTAAAATTGTGATAGCGATGAACAAACTGAACAGTAATTCAGGAACGTACCCAGCGGAAGATCCAGCGCCCGAAGCGCTAGAAGATCCATTCCCAAGAACTATCGTTCTTGAGTCTGTTCGACGTAGTCGATCTCAGTCGATGCAGGACGTTGTACTCAGTGTAGAACCACCGCGCACCGGGAAGTAGTCGTCGATCGAGCAGTCGCGTAGTCGCTCCCCAAAAACCTGATCGTCCGCACACCCGGCAGATGTCTCTTGCGGATCGGGGGTTTCGGAGGCCTGCTCTTCCAGATCTCTTTGCGCGCAGAGATCCGGAACGGAGAAGTCTTCGAAGGCAACACGAGCGAGAAGGAACTGTGGAAAGTGAAGGCGAAAGCGAGAGCGAACGATCAATCGTTCCGGACGAGCAGTATATATAGATGTGAACAGACGTCCCTTCGCGAACAGACGTGACTCCTTCGTAAAGGCGTCGGTTCATTCCATGAGACGCGCCGTTTAACTATAACAAAAACTTCCATAACGAACGGACGCGACGCCAGTCAGCCAGCCACGTCACGTCACGCACGCCCGCCCGCCCGCCCGCCGCGCCACGCCACGCCACGCCAGCCACGGCACGGCTCGGCTCGGCTCGGCGGCGGCGGCGGCGGTGCGCGCGCGCGTGGTTCGCCTCTAGCCTCTCTCAACTTCTCTAGGGGATGAACCGGAAATCCACCTAATAAGTTGAGTCAATTAATGGTAGGAATCCCATGTGGGACTAAACCATTATTGCATTAATTATGGGCCTAGACTAATTGAATTATTGCATTATTATGGGCTTAAAAGGCCCACAATATTCAACAATCCCCACCAAGTCTAGATCTCATAAGGAATGCACTCAAATTACCTTCTTCTCGTTTGATATACCGGTGTTTCGATGGAGACTGTTAAGTTGAACTTCCATCTAGAACAGAGGTTACGCCTTATTCACAACTGAGCAATGGACTACGCCTTGAATTGTCAGTTTTGTGCGAAAGAGGTTTTGCCAAAGTCCTTTACCGATACTAGGTTGCCAAAAAGCATCCCCTCTGTTTGAAGCATATAAGTCAAACTTCTGGCCCATTCATGACTATCTAAAGATCCCCACTATCTTATAGACTGTGACTAGCAGTCGAACTCATATAGGTGTGTTCTTTAAAGATATCCTGTAGGACGATATCTTTGCTTCTCATAAGCCACTAGGAACACATTAAGGTTAATGAACCAACCTGCCTTACAGTTCTCTAGGAAAGAAGTACATCTGAGATAGACCAGTCAAGGGTCTTTCCTCTCAAACTGTCACTAGCCTGTTTCACCATTCTACTTCACGGGATCTCCGATTACATAGAACAGGTTACCACTATGACAGCCCATCAAGTGGGTCTCAAGCCCATCTCACTCGATGCACTATTTATCACATTACGTGATAGTCCCTTGGTAAATTGATCTGCCAGATTTTTAGATGTATGGACGTAGTCCAACGACATAACTCCGGAGTTTCTCAATTTTCTGACAGATTTCAGCCGCCTTTTCACATGCCTTGTGGATTTCATGTTATCCTTTGAACTGTTCACTTTGACTATCACCGTCTGATTGTCACAGTTCATGGAAATAGACGGTATTGGTTTTTCAACCACCGGTAAATCCATAAGGAAATGCCATTCAGCCTCAAGGCCGGCGGTATCCAAAGCTATAAGTTCTGCTTCCATAGTTGACCTCGTTAAGATGGTCTGCTTGCAAGACTTTCAGGAAACAGCGCCACCTCCAAGTAGAAACACATATCCACTTGTGGCATACATCTCATCAGCGTCGGATATCCAGTTTGCATCACAATATCCCTCAAGTACTTTCGGGTACCCAGAATAGTGAATGCCATAGCCCATAGTACCCTTCAGATAGCGCATTACTCTCTCAAGAGCTCGCCAGTGATCATCTCCCGGTTTTGACACAAACCGACTCAGTTTGCTCACAGCAAACGAGATATCAGGCCTTGTAGCACTAGCCAGGTACATAAGCGAACCAATGATTTGGGAATATCTCAATTGATCCCTTGCTATTCTTTGGTTCTTTCTTAATAGCACGCTACGATCATAAGGCGTGGGAGCAGATTGACAATTACTATACCCAAAGCGACTCAAGATCTTCTCCACGTAGTGAGATTACAAGAGTGTAATCCCACCATTGCCTTCTCTTTGTAGCTTGATGTTAAGAATAACATCTGCTACTCCCAAATCCTTCATCTCAAAGTTGTTGGACAGAAAGTCCTTGACCTCCTTAATCACATTAAGGTTGGTCCCAAAGATCAGTATGTCATCAACATATAGACACAGGATGACTCTCTCGCCCCCACCATACCGATAATATACACATTTGTCGGCTTCGTTCACAACAAAGCCAGCCGATATCAGAGTCCTTTCGAACTTCTCGTGCCATTGCCTAGGAGCTTGTTTAAGGCCATACAGGGATTTCAACAATTTACACACTAAGCTCTTTTGACCTTCTATCACAAACCCATCAGGCTGATCCATATAGATCTCCTCGTCTAGCTCTCCATAAAGGAAAGCTGTCTTAACGTCTATCTGATGGACGAGAAGACCATGTGAGGCTGCCAGGGAAAATAATACTCGAATCGTGGTCAAACGAGCAACAGGTGAGTAGGTGTCGAAATAATCTTCACCCTCCTTTTGTGAATATCCCTTCACCACAAGCCTTGCCTTGTACCTCTCAATCGTACCATCAGGCCTAAACTTTTTCTTGAACACCCACTTGCATCCTATGGGTCTGCACCCGTAAGAACGCTCGACCAACTCCCAAGTACCATTAGACATGATTGAATCCATTTCACTCCTTATTACTTCCTTCCAAAGGTCAGCATTGGGAGATGAAAATGCCTCTTCAATGGTTCTGGGAGTGTCATCCACGAGGTACACAATAAAGTCATTTCCAAAAGACTTTGCAGTCCTTTGTCTCTTACCCTTACGGGTGACTAGATTGTTATCCTCCTCAGGAATGTACACAGGGGGTTCCTCATTTTGTGTTATCGGAATGAAATGCTCATGGGGTAATGTAAACTCATGATTAGATGTGCTAGGTGTATTTTTGAAAGGAAATTCACTCTCAAAGAATGTAGCATCTCTGGACTCCAAAATTGTACCGACCACCATGTCAGGTACTCCAGATTTTACTACTAAAAATCTATAGCCCACGCTGTTCATAGCATAACCCAGGAAGATACAATCAACAGTTTTAGGTCCAAGTTTGCGTTTCTTATTGATTGGCATATTCACCATGGCCAAACAACCCCAAGTACGCAAATATGAGAGATTTAATCTTTTCTTATGCCATTCCTCGAATGGTGTAATTTCTTTATCCTTTGTGGGAACTCTATTCAGGACATAACATGCTGTCAAGATCGCCTCACCCCACCATTCCTTAGAAAAGCCCGCTGTCTCTAACATGGCGTTAACCAAATCAGTTAGAGTTCGGTTCTTTCTCTCAGCAATCCCATTGGATTGAGGTGAGTAAGGCGGTGTCCTCTCATGAATAATACCATGTTCCACGCAGAATTCAGAAAAATCATTAGAAAGTATTCTCCACCACGGTCAGACCTTAAACGTTTAATCTTCCTCTCTAGTTGGTTTTCTACTTCAGCTTTATAGATTTTAAAGTAATGCAAAGCTTCATCTTTGGATTTCAGCAGATACACATAGCAATATCTAGTATAATCATCTATGAGAGTCATGAAGTATCTTTTATCACCTCTAGTCAATTCGCCATTCATCTCGCGTAGATTGGAATGAACAAGTTCTAATGCCTCTAAGTTCCTCGCCTCCGCAGCCTTGTGAGGCTTGCGAGGTTGCTTAGATTGCACGCAAGCATGGCACTTAGAACTTTTGACCATGTCAAATTTCGGGATTAAATTCAGTTTTGCTAGCCGCGTCATACAACCAAAATTAATGTGACAAAGTCGTGAATGCCAAACATTCGACTCATTCGAAGTAAGAATATTATTCACAACCTTATTACAACCAATGTCAAGTAAAGAAAAGCGGAACAAGCCTCCGCAATCATAGCCTTTTCCAACAAATGTTCCATACTTAGAAAGTATACATTTATTAGACTCAAGAACTATTTTATAACCATCTCGACACAATTGAGAGCCACCAACAAGATTCCTTTTGATTGAGGGGACATGCTGCACGTGCTTCAATAGCACCGTCTTTCCCGACGTAAACTTCAGAATGACCGTACCAACACCAAGAACACGAGCATGTGACCCATTTCCCATCAACAAGTCTCCTGTCACTCCGGCCTGATAAGAAGAAAACAAAGAGATATCAGCACACACATGTACATTAGCCCCAGTGTCAATCCACCACTCAGGTGTTTGACATACAGAAAGGACAATGGGTGTAGAATTACCATACCCAGGAGTCCCTCCAGTCTCGCTAATGACCACGTTTGCAGATTTCTTCTCCTGCTTAACTTTGCGGTCTGGGCATGCACTTGCCCAATGCTCAGTGCTCCCGCAAACAAAGCAGCCACCATCTTTGTTCTTTTTCTTCTTAAAAGTGGTTGTTTGCTTAGGCTTCTCACCCCCTTTCTTCTTCTTCTTTGATGAGGTAACCTTTCGCACCATATTGGCACTAGAAGGTTCTCCTACGCTCTTTCCACGTGTGTCTTTTGTTTTCGCCCTTTCCTCAACATCAAGAGTCCCAATGAGTTCAGACACGCTAAACTCCTGTCTCTTGTGTTTCAGTTGGGTAGCAAAATCCCTCCAAGTAGGTGGCAACTTAGCGATAATACCGCCAGCCACAAACTTGTCAGGCAACACACATGGAAACGGTTCGAGTTCTTTTGCCAAAGCCTGAATCTCATGAGCTTGTTCAACTACAGAACGGTTCTCAACCATCTTGTAGTCAAAAAGCTGCTCCATGATATACAGTTCACTACCGGCATCAGAAACACCGAACTTAACGTCCAGAGCATCCCATAGTTCTTTCGCAGATGTGCACGTGATATATGAATCCTTATACTTATCAGCAAGAGCGCTAATCACGGCGCCTCTGAACAGATTATCAGCTATATTGAACCGTTCCTCCTCCTCTGGAGTGAACTGTTCTGGCTTACCATTCGCGGCGTGATAGCAGTTCATTGCTGTAAGCCACAGGACCATCTGCGCACGCCACCTCTTATAGAAAGACCCATCAAACGCGTTCGGTTTCAGTGCAGCAGCAAAACCGCTAACAGAAAATTGCCTAATATCAGGTTTTTGGATTGTTAAGAAATTAGGCAAATTCCTAAGTAATTTAATCCAGAAAATCCCAAAATTGTGATAGCGATGAACAAACTGAATAGTAATTCAGGAACGTACCCAGCGGAAGATCCAGCGCCCGAAGCGCTAGAAGATCCATTCCCAAGAACCATCGTTCTTGAGTCTGTTCGACGTAGTCGATCTCAGTCGATAGTCGTCGATCGAGCAGTCGCGTAGTCGCTCCCCAAAAACCTGATCGCCCGCACACCCGGCAGATTCTCTTGCGGATCGGGGGTTTCGGAGGCCCTCTTCCAGATCTCTTTGCGCGCAGAGATCCGGAACGGGGAAGTCTTCGAAGGCAACACGAGCGAGAAGGAACTGTGGAAAGTGAAGGCGAAAGCGAGAGCGAACGATCAATCGTTCCGGGCGAGCGGAAGCAGTATATATAGATGTGAACAGACGTCCCTTCGCGAACAGACGCGACTCCTTCGTAAAGGCGTCGGTTCATTCCATGAGACGCGCCGTTTAACTATAACAAAAACTTCCATAACGAACGGACGCGACGCCAGCCCGCCGCGCCGCGCCACGCCCGCCAGCCACGGCACGGCACGGCTCGGCGGCGGCGGCGGCGGCGCGCACGCGCGCGTGGTTCGCCTCTAGCCTCTCTCATTTCTCTAGGGGATGAACCGGAAATCCACCTAATAAGTTGAGTCAATTAATGGTAGGAATCCCATGTGGGACTAAACCATTATTGCATTAATTATGGGCCTAGACTAATTAAATTATTACACTATTATGGGCTTAAAAGGCCTATTCAACAGCTTCCTCGCCTGTACGGCCTGCAAGATTCGATCCATCGTATTACATAAAGCTTAATTCAAGTATAACTAATACACACTTACTGTTTGTTCCAATGCTGTAAATACTCGTATGCACGTTGGGTGCTGCCCTATATATCAAACCCCTTATGACAAATGGCTTTTTTTTTTATCAAACATATCTGTATTTCAACGATTAAGGAGTACAAATACGAAAACGCATACAGATACGCTTGGAAAGGATACAGAAGACAGCCGTATAGCAGAAAGGCCCCTAGAAAACACAAAAACTACAAACAGGTCCCTGGACCCTTCGCCATCCAGAAGCACCGGACTCCATCGACGCCAACCATCGCCGGCGACAACAGATCCGGCGTACGCCGCACACCCAAAGCTGGCAGGAACTCCACCGGAGAGAACTCCGTCGCTCGAAAGCTTTTGAATGAGCCGAGAAAGACACTCACCCCATCGGGTGAGATGAAGCCATCGCTGAACGCTCCATCGGCCGGGGGCACGCCCCGAGCTCCTTCCAACGAGGACCGCCACTCGCCGACGACAGCCACCACCGTCGCGGGATCTTCGAGGGCAGATCCTCCACCTCACCATCCTCAGACCACAGCCGCCTCTGCACCTTTGATCGCAACCGTCAGGTCCCACCTCGCCGCGTCGAGGACGAAGACAAGGGGTCGCCGACGAAGAACTCCTACAGAGGACCTCCCCACAGGGAAGCCCACCTCCACGGTCCCGCCGCCAGCGCCGGAGTGAAGCACCGGCGGGGCGAGGAAGGGACCGAGAGGACCAACTCCATGCCGTCGACGACGCCAACGCCTCAACGCCGCCAGCCGGAGACCAAACCCTCCACAGAACGTCACCGGTGACCTCGCCGCCGTCACCGCCGCCTCCGCCACCAGATCCGCCAAGGGAGGACCAAAAGACACCCACCGCCATCGGCGACGCCGACGCGGGGAGACCTAACCCTAACCCTAGCCTACCTACACCTAAGAAAACAAGGAAAAGACTGTACCCGGCGACGATCTCGCGACTCCCCCTCATCCCCGGCGCCGACGAGGCCACCGGAGGCGAGGAGAAGCCGGCGAAATCGCCGCCGGACGGCGAAATCGCCCTTGGTTCGCTTTGGTGTACTGTAGCAGGGGAAGGGGACGGGAGAGGAACGGAAAGTGGCAAGGCCTGTACAGCTCCTTACGACAAATGGCTTGTTAGCATAGCCTGCAGGCTAAGGAATAGTCAATGGCTAGGTTGAAGTGCAACGTTGAAAAGTCGTACATGAATCTCGCTTCCATGTGCAACCGGAGATTCGCCAAGATTACTTCACCAGAAAGATTCATTAGTCAAAACGCCGCACCTATGTCACGAAGTCCACGGATTCTGCGACAGCAGCGTATACAGCGCCGGCGTCCTCAGCGAAATCCGGCCTGAGCGCGCGCCCGCCGCCGGTCCAACCAGACGCCGCACGCGAACGACGTCAGCGGGAGGCCGCGGAGCGCGCCCACCAGTTTCGTCGCCGCAGCACGCTGCAGGGCCGCGAGCGAACCGGACCCTAAGAACCCAGCAGCTCGCGCCGCCTGGAGCAACAGAGGCGAGAGCACGAAGTTGCAACCGTCGCGGGCGGCCTTGCACCCGGCGCGCCTCGCCACGCGCAGGCAGCCGGGCGAGGAGTCTGGCACCACCTCGCCTGGACCGTGGACGTTCGGGCTCGCGGTTCAGGATGACGAAGTAAGGCTAGGAGAAGGTAGCGCGAAGCTGGGCGCCAGCGATGCGGCGGGCGGAGCGTGGTGTTGATGGCGCGGCGCCCATGTTTTTGCAGCAGCGCCCTCAAACGCCTGCAAGAACGGAGACCGCTGGCACCAAGCCGCGTGGTTCTATATGCTCATCCTTCTTCCGGACGGCGAGGCTCTGAACAACACTGATCTCTACGACGAGGCTGTCTCGACGCCGGGGTTCATCAAACGCCGGCAGGCAAGGTTCCGGTGAGGAGGTTCATGGGTCATGGTCCCAATTCAAGTTCACGTTAGAGTTCGAGGCGTCGGAGGACATTCAGAAGCTGGGCGTCACCAAACCATTTCGAGGCGGCGACTTCTCCGGCATGGTGGCCGGTGGTGGAGCGGGCTGTCCATCAGATCAGGGGATTGTACCATAAGGCCTCCGTCGAGGTGGATTAGGAGGGCACGGTAGCCGCCGCCGCCACGGCCGTGTCGACCTGTCTAAGCGCGAGCCCGGCCGTTGATTTCGTGGCGGACCGGCCGTTCTTGTTCGCCGTCGTCGAGGAGAGGAGCGGCGCCGTGCTCTTGTTAGGTCACGTGCTGAGAGGCAGGTAACGTCCAAGTCAACATCCCAGTTCTTCACCTGACCGGAGCCGGCGGACCAGCACAGTGCATCGCCTCGTCCCTCGGCCTGACGAGTGACGACGAAGACGCACGCCTCCTGATACGCGCCTGAATTTGAACCGCACATGTCCGATAGGACGGACGTAAGATACCAAGGTCGCTGTTTCAAATAGCGACTGCCCTCGGGGCTGCTTCTTGCCGCGGCAGGCCGGAGCACCGCCGCGTTCAGGTTGTATACTACGTCCCTCCGCCTCCTCCGGGAGCCCTCGAAGACGCCCACGTCTTTAAACTCCCACGCACTCGAAACGATGCTGCAAGCCATGGAGCTGATTCCACTCAGCAGCCATTGGCCGCCGCGCGCACTGGAGCATGGGCACCGTGCGTCCGTGCCGCCGCTCAAGCTTCTTCAGGACGCTCGCCTTCGGCGGCGACGCCGCGGACCCGAACGAGCGCCCGTACCTTGCCCGCATTGCCATGGCTCTGTGTGCAGGCAATGAGCGTTGCTGCGCTGCGCTCTCCTGGCGCCGCGTGCTGAAGGTGTACGTACGCCAAGGCGGCGCCGCTGCAGCTCGGTGCCCCCGGCCGGCGACGTGCGACTTGAAGACAGCTCAGCACGCAGGCGGTGGTCGGGAAGCGGGCTAGTGAAAGTCCAAGAGGTCAACACGACGATCATCAGCGAGCAGATGTTTAAACTCTGTATACTATTTCTCTCTTGTATAGTACGGGTGTTGTTCAAGAACATCAAGGACACGGGTGTCACGAAGGAGGAAGGACGTGATCAACCTTCATTGCGGAGCTTCAATAATATGATTATATGAAGAGCGGTGGCAAGAAGAATGATGCGGTAAGCAGCTGCGAGAACGTAATGTTGAGTAGATCAAGCAATGGACTTTCGAGAAAAAAAAAAAGAGTAGATCAATCATGTTTACTCGAGCTTCCTCCATTGATTGCTCGGAGTATTAGTGATGATGCCGACTAATTGCAAGAAATTACAAACAATAATTGCAGGGTGTTGTTAATGAAGGTGAGTGCTGCGTCGAGCAAACGCTATGCCCTGTCATTCGTTACCAGACTCAGAGCGCGACGACCTAACCAAAACCAACCAAGCTGTACGCGCTTGCTGAATGGTTTACTCCATAGTTTACCCGAGCAAGGCTTCCGTTGACTTTGAGCAAGGCTTCCTTGTCATTCACGAAACAAGCGGTTCATCGATGCCTTGTGGCTCAATGCAAACCCTTCTGTTCTTCATAAATAGAGATCGCTCGCGCTCAGGCTGCTTGGGGAGGAATCAGCAATTCAGCATCACCTGCTTCCGGTGGCGAGCTGAGAGAGTTCTGAAGTTTTTGGAGAACAGTCAAGAGCGCTGTGGATGCTCACGTTGTCCTAGCGGGACGAACAGAACAGTACTTGCGTGTTCTGTTTGATTCTGCTTACCACGTCGCGATCGCAGGCTAATTCCAGGTGCAACACAGGCACCGTACGGCTGTACCAACGTACTCAGAAATCCGTACGGCGCACTCGATGAGTTGGTGGCGCTCCGCCAACTCGCATGGCGCGGCGCGGCGTCGCCCCGATGGCCACCGCCGGGAGAATGGCGGTTATGGAGGAACACCTACGTCGGCGCGAGCAGGCTCCCTCGATGGCGATGATGCGATCCTGGACCTCGAGCTGGGCGCATCCGTCCTAAGCTTCGGATCCGCGGGGCCCTGCTTCTCCTTCGCCGCGCCGCACCCTTGGGCGTCACCGTTCGCGCCACGTCCTGCTGGCATCTCCCCGTGGAGCATGCCGGCGAGACCGGCCGGCGATGCGCCCATTTACGGTGGCTGGCCTTCTGCTATGCAAGGTGACAGCGCCAGCCGGGCTGCAATGTTCCCCGGAATCCGGCCTGTCGCCGCGGTGCCGGAGCCGGACCGCGACGCCGACGGCAGGGCGTCCTGCCTGCCTCTGGCGCGCGAGGCCAGCCGCCGCGCGGCGGGAGAAAACAAGGCGAGCAACTTCGTCGTCTCGCCGCTGTCGATCCACGCGGCGCTCGCGCTGGTGGCCGCCGGCTCGCGCGGCGACACGCAGCGCGAGCTCCTGGGCTTCCTGGGCTCCGACTCGCTCGTCGAGCTGCACCGCGCCGCGGCGACGGAGCTGGTCGGCAGGCTCCGCGGCCTCCCGGAGACGTCCTTCGCCTGCGGCGTCTGGGTGAGCCACACCTCGCTGCTCAGGCCGGAGTTCGCGGACACCGCCGCGTCGCGCTACGCCGCGGTCGCGGAGTCCGCGGACTTCGTTGGGGCGCCGGAGCGGGCGAGGCGGCGAGTCAACGACTTCGTCAGCGAGGCCACGAACGGGCTCATCGACGACGTCCTCCCTCCCGGCTCCGTCGACTCCTCCACGGCCGTCGTCCTCGCCAACGCCCTCTACTTCAAAGGGACGTGGGCGCTGCCGTTCGACCGGTCACGAACCTTCCTCGCGCCGTTCCACCTGCCGGACGGCGCCGCCACCGTGCGCGCGCCGTTCATGACGACGAGCCTGTTCGAGCAGCGCGTCGCCGTCTTCCCCGGCTTCAAGGCCCTCAAGCTGCCCTACAAGAACGGAGGCCCTGACGCTGCGTTCTACATGCTTCTGCTACTCCCCGACGGCGTTGATGTAATTAAGATCGGTGACCTCTACGACAAGATCGTCTCGACCCCCGGGTTCATCAGAAAGCACACGCCCGTGGACGAGGTTCCGGTCGGGCGGTTCATGGTCCCGAAGTTCAAGTTCACGTTCGAGTTCGAGGCCTCGGGGGACATGAAGAAGCTTGGCGTCACTCGAGCCTTTGAAGGCGGAGACTTCTCCGGCATGGTGGCTGGTGGAAACGGGCTCTTCATCAAAGGAGTGTACCACAAGGCCACCGTAGAGGTGGACGAGCTGGGCACCGTTGCCGCGGCGGCCACCGCCGTGTGCATGCAGTCGTGTGCACGGGCACCGCGACCGCCGGTGGATTTCGTGGCGGACCGGCCTTTCTTGTTCGCCATCGTGGAGGAGAGAACCAGGGCCGTGATGTTCATCGGGCATGTGGTGAATCCTCTGGCTGAGTGACGCTGAAGGAAGCCAGAACTGAACACGAGTCTGTACGGAACAGCTGAATAAAAGAGGCACTACGGTAACGTACCATGTAATTTTAGTCTTGATGTCTTTTTTTTAGTAACGTGGGCAGTTGTTCTGCCTTTTCATTAAAGAAGAGTCAGCAATTGTTGCCATGACGAGGTGCCAGGCTATTTACATTTTAGACAACCAGGGGTTCTCGTTAGAGCTACATCTTTTTCCTGTTTCATCACCCGCCGCCAAGTCGCCAACTGCAGCAGCTCTATGTCCTGCTTGATAATGTCGCACACCTGCTGTACTGCTGCCGCTTGTTGTGAACCGTCTTCGATTTCTTTCTTTCCAAATATTCCAGGCCGTGTATACCACGATGCTTGTTTTCTTGGCATGGTCTTCTCCTGGCCTCCTTGCCGTGACTCTCTTCCACCATCTTTTAGTCGTGATGTCCTAAATTTGTATAATAAGGAGTTGGAATAAAATGAGGTTCTACATGTTTGCACTTGATATTAGGATCGTGTGGGAAGCATCACCACACAGAAACAATTGCAATCAGCAGATAACATAATATCATATAGGATCGGAGCTTTTGTTTCGTTTTTCTCTTCTGATTCTTTCCCCGATACATATAAAGAAGAATTCTACATGTGACGCAGCCACATCTATGCCGAAATAATATATGTCCTGGAGTCAAACGTTGATTCAGGTATCTCAATCATTCGTGCTGCTTCTGACGAAAAAAGGTCTGAAGGTGAACAAAACGAAGCTGTCCATGAAAAATCTGAAAAGGGGAGCAAAACAGTAAACTGATATTTCACCACATAATATATTCTTTTGGAGGAATCCGTAACAAGAAATGCACCCTCAGGCTTACAAATTCGAGACGATAAATTTAAGTTGGATACCAGCTGCTGTTTGCTCTGGACAAGTATTAGAAGAATGTAGAGCAGCACAAGATGCAGATCTGGAACTAATCAAGTCGAGATCATTTTTTTTTTTCGGATGAACTGTTGTAACTACCAACTATCCCACATAATCGAAGTGTTTGTTTCTTTGAAGACAGGAGCATGAATAGTGAATACTCACATGATTCATGCAGCAACTGGAGCAATACCTTTAGATATGGACATAAGTGTTACAGCAATACAGTTAACCTGATCTCTTGCATCCTGACTCCTGAGTCTGTGGTTTGCAACCTAATGTTAGAAAAAGAATTTGGCACTAGCAGTATGAACACGTACTTGATTAATGTTCGACCATACATATGACAGGTTTTAGAAGCAACCATTTTCTTTCAGAGATTCAGTTTCCATAGTTCAGCAATCACTATGATACGTCATCTCAGGTGCCTCATAATGAAGATAGTGCAAGGGATGCTAAAAGACTAAATAACAACAAGAATATCCAACTGTGAGAACAAAATAGAAATATTCCAACCAGTTATGTCAATGGGATCGAACACAACATGTTGGTACGATGATTTCCAACAAGAATCTCTTTTCTTTTGAGAAAAAATAGTATGATGATCGAATACAACATGTTGGTATGTCAAATACAAGAGAAAGCAAACGTTTTAGTATTTTAGTTTAACCAAAGGGAATGGAGCAATCAAGATGTATGCCAATTGGAATATCCGGCAATAAAAATCCTATGGTCTATTTAATAAAGCACAAGAAAATCAACAGTCAAGGGACATTATTCTACCATGAGAACCAACAGAACTGGTATGCCAAGTCTGGCCTTCCTTTACAGCAAAGCATACAACAACAAACACAGCCAAAACTGATGCAACAGTAAAAACTGACCAAGTTCCATATCTTGTACTACTACAACATGTATCACCCTGAAGATTTTTCATTGAGTGTTCTGTTGCATTAGTGACAAATACTGGCATCTTGCCTTAAATAATTTTCTTCGGGCAGGCGCATTCTAGAATTTGAAAACCTTGCTGGCATGAGCGTGTCGATGCCACTACCTCAAAGCACATCATATGGTAATCTTTAAAATCTATTGGTCCTCTGGAAGCTCTCCCATCCAAGGTGTGTACGGAAAAGACGATTTTATAGATGGCCAGATACTGATATCTCTTCCGTAATTTGCTGGGCAGATGTTACCCAAGTCTTGAACCTTTGAGCTGTTTAAGTAGTAGGCCAGTCCTCTCTTCAATGTGTCGCTTAAAAAGGCAACCTCCTTGTATGGATGAAATCCAAGGAAAGTAAAATAACCATAGTCAACATAGTGATTATTGCTCCTACCATCGGTATCAATAACATTATCATTGTCGGAGTCCCATTCAAATTTCACCTCATCGTTACCATCTTCTGACTCACCGTGTGATTCATGATAGTTAATACTATCCTGTAAGGTCCAAGGTCCAGGCCTATCAATTTGCTGATGTCTGAGGATAATATCACACTTCAGAACCCACTCCATTTCCCCATTTGATTCATTTAGAATATAAACTGACATAAGATCATCCAATACACAGTAAACCCCCTTCTCTGATCGTCCCAGACAAAAATTTGGATATTCAACCAGTTTAATATCTGCTGGTGGTTTAATTACTTCGTACTTGTTATCTGATAATGATATTCTGGAAGAAATAAATAGTGAGAGATTAAATGTACATTATAATGGAATATTCTTTTAGTTAAGGAGCAGTAACAATAAAATGATACTTAAGGACTGAGTGGCTACCTCATAACAAAGTTGGTTTGGCAATGTATATAGAGTGTCCCCCGCCAGTAGACAGCGTTGTGTGGACCATCTGCCCAATCCGATCGCATGCGACCTACAGTCCCCACTGCCTCCCCTTCTCGAGCAAATGACCTTTCCTCCCATCGCTTCGTCCTTGACAAGAACACATGTAGGATACATGGCGATGGTGGCCACTCTAATTCCTCTATTGCAGGGTCTGTTTCGACATACCAATTGGTATTTGTACAAGCATGAGGAATTAGAAATACCTCATAGTGCGGTGACAGCGAGGGATCAAAGACTAGGTACTCCTCGTCGATAAAGTATCTGAAGCTCATCAGTGGTCTTGGGTGTGGGGGCAATTGCACCCATCGTCGTGTTGCAGGGTTAACCACATAATCGTGAATCAAGAGGGGCCCATTGCAGTGATCTCTTAGTTGGCCTCTGCACGGTAGAAAGTCAAAGTTGCCCGAGATTGTTGGGCCTGTTGTGGGGCGGGAGAAGAACTTCGGCAAGATCAGGTCGTTGAAGCTGATAAAGATTCCAGACATCCAGTGTGGGAGGAGGTCTGCACGCAGCAGGTTGTGGGCATCAATGATGTCGCACCAGGTCTTGCAAACACAACGAGACACGGCGAGGAAGCGTGGAGCCAGACGACAGAGGATGCTGGAGAGGACATCTTCAGGCAGCTGGTTAGCCATGCCCCCATCTTCTTCTGAATTCTTATTCATTACCATAGTCCCTATCAACGCAAACCCCACTACCTACACTGTGAAAAAACTAAAATAAGTTAACCTCAGCAACAATAACGACAACAAAGAACTAAAAAAAAACAATCCCCAGATGGAGCCTGGATGTTATGGTGGAGCTTTGTTAGCGTTCAGTTTAATTTTCAGCAATATTGGAGCACTAGATAGGGGCAGAAATTTATGCAGTCAATGCTACCGTGCTAAAAGCTCTCAGCCACTTGTTTGAGCTGGGTAAAAGCAACGATCATGAGAGCTTTGTTTAGTACGCGATTTATCAGATCAGATCAATAGAATAACTTGTGGAACTGTATGACCCGATCGTGTTATCCTAAAATGATCCCACAGAGAGTCACTAGGATAGCTGATTAACCCCGGATCGGTGTCCCAAATCACAGGATGCTGATGATCTGGGTCGCGTTGCGAGAAGATGGGACATACAACAGGAGAGGGAAGATGATGCAGGAGGAGAAAGAGCATGTTCACCTAGGTACAACTGCCGCGTGATGTCCAATGCCGCCTTCCTCCCCCTCTCTCTGACGGCTGAGGGGCGACCGGCGACGGCCGACGGCGGTGTAGGGTTGCGTCCGGTCCGTTGCTGTGTGCTGGGCTTGTGGGCTCCAAACTGTTCATGGGCTTATTGGGCCTGATTTGGCGGGCTGCTGAGCGTTCCTGGACCGTGAGCCGTGTGGAGCTTCATTTTGGTGGGGCCGCAGGTGAGGCTCGAGAGTCGCCGTTTCGTCGCCTACAGCAACGCCTATCGCCCCTTCCTCGCCGCCGCCGCCGCCGCCGCGATGCCGACGGTCAGCGTTGGCCGCGACCGGCTCTTCGCCGCGCTCGGCCAGACCTACAGTAAGCATCCTCCTCCTCCGAAGCCCCCGGTTTCTCCCGCCGCCGCGCGCGAGGGTCTCTTGTCCAGCTAACAATATGCTCGCCGCCTTCCCGACGCTGCAGCGCAGGAGGAGTTCGAGGCGCTCTGCTTCGAGTTCGGCATTGAGCTCGACGACGTGACCACGGAGAAGGCCATACTCCGGAAGGAGAAGCACCTGGAGGATGACGCCGACGCGGACGGCGACGACGAAGTCATCTACAAGATCGAGGTCGCCGCCAACCGGTGAGGCGAATTTTCGTCTAGGCTAGCTGGAATTTAGTTGATTTGGTGTTTTCTATCTTTTGATTTTCTAGAGAAATTGGCCTAGTGACCTCTGACAGTATCAGCTTGTGCTGCGTTACTGGTTCCTCCTATCCAGCTTATTTATAAATTGACGCATGGATAGGTTGAGTTAAGTATTAAGTATAATTTTGAATTGACTGGCTACGTGTATGATGTAAATTTCATCTGTCGTCCATTTATTGAACCTACTTATGCAGCTGTCCTATTTACCATGTTGACCTCGTTACCCACTCTTCTACTGAGACACATTGGTATCTCATGCCATTGGATGACTTGTTAGCTGCTGAGACACATTGACATCTCATGCCTTTGTGTGTTTAACATGATTTGCCATGCCTGCAGGTATGATTTGCTATGTCTTGAAGGATTAGCAAGGGCTCTTCGTGTTTTCAAGGGGACCGAGTCCAACCCTGTGTTCAAAGTTGCTTCTGTCCCTCGTAACAAGATGATTAAGATGCATGTTAAGCCGCAGGTAATGGCCGGTCCGGACAGACCTATCTTTACATGTTTTTAACCTTGTCAAGCTTCAGTTCACAATGATTGATAAGCTCATTTTTTCAATATGTTACATCATATTGCAAACAATAATCTATAAGTAATGATTATTTTTCATTACGGTAGAATTCTTCAGTTTTTCTGGACACTATGATTGTTAACTTGGCTGATGTAGAAATGCTCTGAGGTCAACCCTTGTGTTCTTATATCTGCATGTTATAATTAAACCAAAGAGGCTCGAAGCATATGTTATGCATATTAACAAATGAATATCATATTTGTAATTGTTGATAATATTTGTAATGGTATTTGATGATAGTCTTCATTCGTTTCATTTGTGAATGGCAAGCCTTAAATTGTTTGCATTTGTTTCATCTGCAGACTTCACAAATTAGACCATACGTAGTTTGTGCTGTCCTAAGAGGTGTAACTTTTGATGAAGCAAGATACAACAGCTTCATTGATCTTCAAGACAAACTCCACCAAAATATTTGCCGGTATAGCTTGCCTGGTCGTGGTTATTTTTTTTTTCCATTGAGATCATAAGACTCATATTATATAATGATGGAATACAGGAAGAGAACTCTTGTTGCTATTGGTACCCATGATTTAGACACACTGCAAGGACCGTTCTCATATGAGGTAAATTTATGTCACTGCTTCATGTCTGGCATACACACTCTCTCTATCTCTGTGTTCCTTGAACTGTTTCTTCATGTGCGATGTACCTTTCCTTTTTTTGTAGATGCACATGTTTCTTTTTATGGAATAGCTTGATTAATGTGCCATACTATTTTATATATGTATACGAGTCTCTTCAAGATAACATTTTCGTTGATATATCCATTTCACATATGTTGAAGATTTCTCTCACCTTTTTATATCTAACCATGCTTTTTCTTCCTCAGGCTCTGCCACCTCAAGAAATCAACTTTATTCCATTAAAGCAGGTAAAAGGGACAATTTAAGTTCATACCTGATGACGCTCGATGTCCATGTTGCACATCATTCTCAGATCTTCATTGTGGTTGTCCTTTGAGTTCAGAAAAGGTTGTATATTTGGACTCATTGTTGCCTTTGTATGGTTCAGGAGGAAAGCTTCAGAGCTGATAGACTGGTTGAATTTTATAAAGTAAGTACCTACACCTGTACACCACAACCATGTGTTAGGTTGTCACTTATATGTTTCTTAGGGGTGTTATATGGTTATGTTATAGGTTCAATTCTGGTATCCTATTTGGTGATAGTTATCTTCATATATTTGATGCTGATTGGTCATGCTTTGTCTTTGGCAGTCAGACATGAAGCTGAAGAAGTTTTTGCATATAATTGAGAAATCTCCAGTGTATCCAGTTATCTATGATAGCAATAGGTAATATTTTATTTTCTAACAAGGGCTGTATATAAGTAAGAGAAGATGAATATAATGGAGGATCTACTGGTTATTACTTGACGAATATATGTTATTGTCGCACTTCTTGGATACTTTGTTTGAGAATGTCCATCATATTGTTATGGAGGTGATAATAATTTACTAGTAAAATCCGGTTAGGAAATTGACACCATTTCTTCTATTTAGCCAAGTATTAGTTATCTAATCAAACTTGGGGAAAAAAGCGGCTCAATCATCCGGGAAAATCAATCTCTTAAACATACTTCTTCAGTTCTTTGTCTTAAGGGACTGGCCCATGTTTTCCCAATAATCAATGTGATATTTGATATTTATGATGTAGTTAATATCTGTTTGTGATACAACAAAGCTGATGATTTAATACTTTGCAGGACTGTATTGTCTTTACCTCCTATCATCAATGGTGCACATTCTGCTATCACCCTGAAGACAAAGAATGTCTTTATTGAATGTACTGCGACTGACCTTACAAAAGCAAATATTGTTCTGAATACGATGGTAGGTGTAATGCAATATGATGTTTCAGATGGACAATATTTCATTTATTCAAGTGAAGATTTGCATTAATGCAGTTGCTGCTTATCTAGGTTACAATGTTTGCTGAGTACTGTGAGAATAAGTATGAAATAGAACCAGTTGAAGTGGTACATCATGATGGAAGCACAACAGTTTACCCTGATCTTTCATGTTACAAAATGGAGGTTTCGCTTCCTGATCTTGTTGGGCCTATCGGCATCAAGCTGAAGGGGGAGGAGGTATCTATAGTTCCTGCAAGATTAAGCAAGGGCCATCTCATACCTGAAAGAATAATTGAATTGTAACTTTAGTTTATTATTTCTTTTATAGTTCCTGTACCTAGAACTAAGCTAAGCACTGTTTTTGGTATTTACATGACGATGTCTTATTTCTTCATGGTACTCTGAGCTGAAGTTTTGGTGCTTATATGAAACTGCAGGCTGTCTCCCTTTTAAACAGAATGCAACTGCAAGCTGAAATGTGCATGTCAAACGGGGAGTCTCGTATTTCAGTATCTGTCCCTCCCACAAGGAGCGATATTCTACATGCTCGTGATCTGGCAGAGGTAGAATCTACACTTCCCTAGCTATTCCATTGACCTATTTTGTAGTTATTTATTCATCATTTTTAATATTCCTTGGTTCTATTTTGTCCTTCAAAGGATATTGCTATAGCTTATGGGTATAATAATGTGCCCAAGTCAAAGCCAAAGTGTATGACGATAGGAGGAAGGCAACCATTAAATCGGTTCTCTGACAAAATTCGTGCTGAGGTGATTTTCAGTCGCTGCTTGTTATGTTCCCCCCATGCTCCACATGTAAGAAGTTGATCTTTACTTGGAAAACATTTGTGGCTAGGTTGCAAGAGCTGGTTATATGGAGGTTCTTACATTTATCTTGTGTTCGCATGAAGAAAATTTTGACATGTTAAACAGGACAGATGACAGAAGTAAAGCAGTAATTATTGCAAACCCCCGCACTTCTGAATTTGAGGTAGATTGCTTTCAAACCTATTCATTGCAATTGGATATTTTGGTCCAGCCTGTTCCTTCTTTCTTTTCCCTGCTGAATCCAACTTGGTATCAGAGGTCTTTTCTGTTAACCAATATTTGCTTCATTAATGCATGGCTTTCATTACAAGTTAAATTATGACAAGTTTCTAGGATGTCTACTCCTCCAGTTATTTACTGGTCATCTCGCTGACATTATGATTTCACTCTTTTCTTTAAATGTGCACTTTTTTATGTAATGAAATATACATTCTTCTTGTATAAACTTTTGATCGTTCCTTGTCACCTGCATTTTCATTCATATTTTCTATTCTTAACGCAGCATGATCTGTTGCGATCCATGCATTTGTCTGTACGAACAGTTTAAAATGGTTTATTTACTCATGTGTTTCATATGTATACTGTGTTTTGCATGATGAGATTGAAAAAAAAAAAGATTTCTTTGATGTTCTTCCTAATAAACATTGGTTTGCTTGTGATCTTGTAGGTTGTCAGAACAAGTCTGATGTCATGTTTGTTGAAAACACTGAAACATAATATAGACCATCCAAGACCTATCAAGGTATTTTCTGAAAAATATTCTCTTGCTTGGTTATACTGTTATTGAGAGACTCTTTCCTCTGGCTGATTCTGACGTAATCCCTTCTGTTTGTGGGCAATGTATCTATTGCAATTATAAGGCAAATGAGCAATTACATTTTGCATTTGAGAACTTATATCTAACATGAAAAATTCTACAATCTCAAATTTCGACGCAAACTGTGTTTGTAAAACAAGAGATACTTTCTTTTATTCCGCTTTTTTTTTTGTTACGATACACTAACAAATTTGAAATCGAGATATCTCCTTTTTATAACAGCATAAACTGAAGTGTATTGATATCCTTTCCTTGAATTTTCATGTTAATATGGATCCAAAACCAAATTTGATTGCACGATCCCCAAAATGTGGCTTTGCTTGGCACATCCTCAGCGTAATTTTGTTATGTTACTTTAGTTCAACCCAAGTAGTCTTGTTCAGTACTACCTAATCTCATGATATTCTTGAATGGTTGACACGTTTTTCTTTTGAATGGTTGTGTTTGTAGATCTTTGAAGTTGGTGACGTAGTGACACTGGATTCATCAAATGAAGTTGGTGCCTCTAATAAACGCCGACTTGCAGCTCTATACTGTAACAGGGTTTCTGGATTTGAGGTATACACTGAGAAAATATGTTGCTTATAACATTTACATTGATTCTGTGCAACTCTTATCTAAATATTGTTATAAAATGTCCAGGAAATCATGGGATTGGTGGATAGTATTGTCAAAGTTGTGAGAGCTCCACATGTCGAGTTCGGCGAGAACTACTATGTTCCCACGAATGTAAGCATATAAAGTGTTGAAGTAAATCATCTTTCTTCTGCATTTGCCAACATTGGTACCTATTGTCTCTAGGAACCTGAGTTCTTCCCAAAGAGGCAATGCAAAATTGTTATGAGTAATGGCAAGGAGGTTGGCTACTTGGGTATTGTCCATGCGGAGGTATTTCTAGTCTTTTTTCGACCAGTATGCTGCAGTAACTGTACATGTATCAGGCTATTTGTATCCCAGTAGTTTTTTTGTTACATGAATGACTTGAATTTCTGAGAATCAGATCATCAGTTTATTTATGCAACATATCTATCCAGTTCTGAGCCTTCTAGTGATGAAATCAGTTAAGAAATTCACCTTAATGAGGTTGGAATCATGAAATTTTTAGTGGTGCTGGTAGAGATTGTAGTAAACATTGATAAGAACTGTAAAATGGGTTTAGGAACTCCTTGTGCATTCACACATTGTGTCTGATGCAGGTGCTGAGGAAATTTGGCATTCCGGATCCCTGCACTTTTGTCGAGATTGACATTGAAGCCCTTTTATAGCTCCATCAGCAGTGAACCATAGAACACTTCAAGCTGTTGGTTTTGTTGTGCAGTAAACATGCATGGAGTGCAGATTAATCATTGAAGATGGAGTACCATGACATATTTGGTTATGGTCTGTCGACGGGGGAAATGAAAATTTTATGATGTCAAAATTTTCCCAACACTTTTGCGTGTTAATGTTTATGAGCGGTTGTTTGTACCTTATCTCGGATCCCCTTATCGTAATACATCATTCGCAGAACAAATTTCTGTCAAACATGTACCTGACGTTTTTGGTGAAGAATCCCATGACAAATAGTTTAATATTCCAAGTTCTTGAATCCCAATCAGATAGCCGTGATGCTTCAGGGGCCAGACAATACCCTTTTCGCCTAACTTGGTGTAAGTTTGTTCCTTTTTTATTTATTATTTGCATGGTATATGGGGGTATCCATCAGCTGCAGCTTTCTGACATGATTTGTGCAAACGTAAGCACCAGGCATGCAACAAACGGCTAAGGCTGGATAGTGGATACTGCCCTAAAATAGCAGCAGCAACGGAAGCAATGCCAAGGCTGTGTTGGGAGCCCGTGATTTTGGGTTTGTGTGTGGAGACGGTCGATAGTCGATTCTAATTGGGATCAAAAGGGAACAATGGGTAGATTCATGGCATGGGTAGATTCATGGCCCAAGAAAGCTGGAAACATACACAAAACGCCTAAGCAAAAGGTAACCTCCTTCAGTCTGGCACTCCATTACCATTTGTCTGCAACTCATGCCGCTTGAGAAAACATACATACAACCTACTAATTCATTGAGGTCTTACCCCATACAATTGATATATTTAAAGATTCACCATGCCTTTCCATCATGCAGTTATGCATTGGTATCGTCATTAGAGACAGTCATATTCGCTCTTGATTATTGGCTCTAGCACTAAGGTGATACAACGTAATCTGCATACAACGGGCTAACGTGGAAAAATAAGACACCAGTATGTCTCATGTCATCTATATATATGTACACTCCCAGCATAATGATTCTTTTTTTTTAAGTTGCGCACTTAAACTGAACAGCATTTGAGGTAGTGAATGGCTTTGTGTGTTTGTATTATTTGTAAACCTTCTATTCCTCCTTGAATAAACACCTCATGCGTTTTCAAGAAGCAGCACAGTGTTGATTTGATGTCTCAATGCTTCTTGCTGCGTCTGACAAAAAACGGTCTGAAGGTGAACACAAGGCCGACGACTGTGCACACATTCAGCATAAAGAACACCAAGTGGTCGCCTGCAAGATTCAGCAGAGTTGATGTCAGCAGAGCCATGCTTCGCATAAAATGCCTGCAAGTATTCATTTCCTTATGTTCTGTAGTAGGGATCAGCGTGACGGTTCATGTCTACTTGTCTGAATGTCTAAAATTGAGCTTCAGTTTTGAATTTCAGAAGGGCCTCAAACAGATTAGAGTGTTACAAAAAGGGGCATTTGAAGTATGTCTATGGTATGCTGTCAAGGAAATGCAGAAGTGCAAAACTAATATCATATCCCAAAGGTGGATGATACAGATTTCAATGAATTGTGAAGCACATCTTTTTAAACCAATGGCCATTTGACCCATGAAGTTGCAAGTTATTTTAGTACAAAAAATTAATCATATATGTCATACCTGGAAGAAACGAAGCTGTTTGACGCCTTTGCGCCCATGAAAATCTGAAAAGGGGAGGAGAAGGTAAACTTTCACCATATAACCAACAGTAGTAACACGAAATAAACCCTCCGGTTTGCAAATTCGAGATGATAATTCCAAAAGATAGATAGGCTGTTGTCTGCTGTGGAATAAATATTACAAGACTGTAAAGCTGCCCTAAGCTGATCCAGAACTAAACATTTGAGATGTTTTTTACAATGAATTGTTGTATCTTGTCCAAATAATCATGGTGCGTGATTCTTAGAAGACACAGGCATGGATAGTGAATACTCACATGATTCCTGCAACTGCTGGAGCGATACCTTTAGAGATAGACATTAGTGTTACAGCGATGCCGTTAGCTTGAGCTCTTACAGCCTGAGTCTGTTGTTTGCATAATGTTATAAATTCGACATTATCAATATTCATAGGCATGGACTGATGGAACCGAATAATCCAGCATTAGGAACTTACCACAGCATCATTCATTAAAATATTGAACACAGTGATGGTAGTCACCTGTAAACAGTTTAAAAATAAAGGAATAATTTCCAAAGGCCATTGCAATTTTGCTGTATAAGCGTGACATCGTAAGGAATCACTGAGACAGACAGTCCCCTACAAACTGTAGTGTCAGAAATATAAATGAATAGTATAGTTGAACTTTTTTCATGCTTCTAAATAATACTAGTAGGTAAGTTTTTTAGAAAACTTGGTTTGCATTGAGCAGACATGAGATACTTAGCTTCACAATAAACACCGTCAGTTGAAAAGACCTCTCACATTATGAACTAGTAGCTTGTCCAGACTTGGCTAATTGTTTTGAACAGTAAAGCATGATTTTGCACTCACCGTGAAAGCATTCTTCAGAAAAGATGCACCGTTTACTACCAACTGAAGAGTGAACCCTGACAATGCAGGCATGAATGCATAGCTAGCGAGAAGCGGCATGGTCAATACCTGCGAATCAGAGTATCTAGTAAATAAAAATGTTAGAATATAATTAAACTGAACAAGTAATTAACAATCTTACCGTTACTGTGCGGACCAATGTGATGGGTTCTACCGATTTTGCAACTGACGGATAGACCAAAATTTGATACAACAAGAGGAAGAAACCTGATTGAAAAATTGTGGTCAGTGTACCAAAGTTTGCCTGCAAGGGGCTCCCCAGATTTTAAATAGGGTCCCTTACCCTTCAAAGCCAGTGTTGGACTACTCCAACATCAGTTTAGTGATATTGTTCCTGCGAGTGCCCTCAAATACCTGAAATTGCAAGCACATTGGCCACATTTGTCGAAGAAAAGCTTAATCCACCATAGTTCCTGTCACTGACAGCCCAGAGAGAAAATACCTGCAAGTGTTTCCTAATTCAAATGCAAACGAAGACAATGGAAGCAAGGATACTGGGGGAAAAAGGAATAGGCATAATTTAAAGATACAAATAAAAAAGTGGCACGTAACTGTAGAAAGACGTGTTTGGACATATGGAAATTTTACCTCTGCATAAGCTACATCCTGGAGGGAAATAATAGAATATAAAACGATAGCTGACATCAATGGCCAGTTTTTGAATAACTGTAGACATCCACAACTTCTAACCTCACCATTTTCTTGAGAGATTGTACCAGCAAGAGATTCTTCTATTGTTAAAATTGAATCGTCTTGAGCTTTATCTTCAGCATGTTTATGTAAAGTTTCCTGAAATATGGCAAATAAATAA
The DNA here is from genome assembly GCA_012490785.1 of Eragrostis nindensis. Lineage (NCBI taxonomy): Eukaryota > Viridiplantae > Streptophyta > Magnoliopsida > Poales > Poaceae > Eragrostis > Eragrostis nindensis. Next base: position 173,610 of record JAAXCT010000437.1, on the reverse strand, counting down.
GCCCACGTCGGCTCATATGGCAAATAAAGTAGGCTGAGCCACTACTGCATTATGGCCATGTAATTAGTAAATCTGACCCACATATATATTTTGACGCAATAACACCTCAGCAATTTAGCAGAAAACAAAAGTACATGAACAATGACTACAACAAGTAAGCAACTTATTTGGTTCCAAGTGCAACATGAATGCAACCATGGTGTTTTTTTTTTGAAGGAAATACGCCCATAAAGGGCTAGAAGCTTTTGGATTACTCGAGAAACAGCCGTACAGGAGCATGAGCTTTTACAAAAGGGCCCATATAAAGTCTACCAATTACAGAGTGACCCTTGAACATTTGAGGAAGGACATAAAAGAAAAAAGAAATTACATTCATGTCCTCGAGCGGACGGCACCAACGATGAGGAAGAACAGTAAGCCATGCCCGCATAGCATCTGCTCCACAAGTCTCCAGATCCGTCCATGGCGCTGCATCCCGATCAGACGGCGACGACGAGAATAGAGTACAGGAGCCATAGGGCCTCCGATGTTCATCAAGAACGGAGGTTTCAGAAATCCACCGGGGATCAGCAACAGCAAGAGACTCCGGTGATCTACCCATCCTAGCTTGATGCCACCAGGTGTTCCATATGTTGAGAACCTCAAACCCGGTGGCACATATTGCAGCAACACTCCAGCACAGCAGATCGAGAAAATCCAAAGCATAGGAGCAGCAAAAGAAAGAGGAACGCCCGTCGGGGAGGATTCCAACGGGGAAGGTTAAAGGCATCTCGCCTACATCCACATGGGAAAGCTTATTCAAAGGTAGGAGCTCACCGTAATAGTTGAAGCCTGCACCGAGAAGGAACAGGGCCGTCGATAGAACGGCAGCCAGCGTCAGCGACATGAGGCCGGGACCGGGAGCTCAAGAGCTAAACTAAAAAGCTAGCAATCTACAAGCTACAAATTCTACAGGGTGGGACGCCCTCCCTCGTAGCACCGGCGAGCTCACCGGAGAAGAGAGGAAGGGGGCCGATCAAGACGGAGCAGGAGCGACTATGCACAGCGATTGTGGAAGTTCAGGTAGGCAGCAGCGGTTCAGTTTCTAGGCAAATGTGTGTGTGTCATGCAACCATGGTGTTGACATCCTTTCCTAGAATGATGTCTGACTGTCTGTTTCAAAATAAATCACGTGTTTTAGGCATATAGGAATAGCAAACTCACCGGAAGCCAGAAGCAGGAAAGTAGAGCAATAACCGCAAAGAGGGATATAGATAGGCAGGGAAGAAAATAGGGAAACCTAAAATATTGCACGTTAGTACATAAGGTAGCATCACAAAACAAAAACTTACATAAAAATTAAGCAGCCAGATGCTCACCTCCCAAATATGGACTTGTCAGAGAATATGCCTGGATATTTATCTGCCGGCTGATATAACAGCAACGTACAAGCATATAAGCTTAAGTAGATTGAAGATGTTTTCTCAAAATTGCAAGACAACGTAATAGTCAAACATGTAGTTAATTGTGTGCAAATTTCCTCCAAATGTCTATATATATACTGAGGATGAGACTGTATGTATCCATGTTATTTGACATAATCGGTAGTAATGGTAATGCAGGGATAACTTGTCACATTAACGTCAATCACTTATGTAAGCAAAACAGAAAAACTCAAAAAATTCTATATATTTTGGACAGACTAAAGGGTCATTGGAAACAATAGAAGAAAACGGCAATCAAGAAATGCTGGTAATATCATGAAAAGTTTAGGTGATAATGCAAAGATTAATTTTCTGTGGATATAAAAAAGAACAATTACCTGTGCAAGATAACCACCAATAGCTGGTCCAACAACAAGTCCTATGCTCCGCGAGGAAGAAACCTGGTCGATTCAGTGATAGCAGCTCGTGAATATTATATTGGGGTTTCGTACTTTTAAAAAACAGTAAACTTAGAGTATCTTACAATTGCTAAACCCATATGATTGTATTCTTTTCGGCATGCTTCTGTAGCATAAGCCTGAAAAGAAAGAGAGACAAAATTAATGCCGCACATCATTTTTTTGGGTGAAGCCTACTAAAGCTCCACAGTGATTAATTAATTCAAGAGGAGCAAAAATACTTCATCTGAATAGTAGTAGTGTATGAATAAGAGGGCTACAAGCTTCGAGTATGCAAAAGGAATCAGGAAAGCATCATCTTGTATGCATAATGCATTGGTATTTGGTACCTTGATAGGTCCGAGCATGCCACACAATAACCCCAGCAAGCCTCTCGTGGTTAATGCCATCCAATAGTTGAAGCTTAGTCCGAAGAGGGTGTTGAAGATAATTCTGAAATAAATAAGAAACATGCACAAATTTTTCTTGCATCAATCAAGCCACAGCCAAATAAAATCTTGAATGTGGTAGGTGACTATGTGTTGTTGAAAGGAGAGATCCTTACATTGCAATAAGTGTGATTACAATAACTGGTTTTCGACCATGCTTATCAGCCACCATTCCCCATATTACAGAGGAGAATGCTCGCCCAAACATATACAAGCACCTACATCAATAACAATAACACGATAATTTATTTTACGATACATAATGCTTCAGCATATCAAAATACACTGCTCTGCTCTGTTCTGTACGTTGTTTCACTTGTTTGGGATGATCAACACACAGCAGAAACTATTAGCAGAATACTCACCAACAAAACCAGCATAAAATCCGATATCCTTTTCGTCCTTAGCAATATGCAGGACTCTGATCTGCAAATAACAAGCCATAATCGTAGGAATGTAACCCTTTACCAGAAAAAGATTAACAATTATTATGATTCATAAATTTTAGTCTTCTGCAACAATATAAATGCAAACATTTCTTTCACATGAAGAAAGCAACTCACATGTAACATTTTTTCACCCTGTCGATGGAACAAAAAGAAAGTAACTCACCATAAAGTACATGAAAGGAAACAAGGACTGAATCGGCAATGCTGCAAGTATATAGCAAGAGAACAAGCTGATGTGAATTGTTGATTAGGGACAATAATACGTCAGGAAAATAAGCAGCTAGTGAATCCCGAAATGCGCATGTATCCAATAATAAGCTGAACTTCTCATGCTGAAGATACAGTTCTGGTCTGTGTGAAACTACTACGTACTGCTGACTACTGTTTGGTACGTGTTTTGTTATGTGTCCTTGATATAATCAAGACGTGGCAGAGAGCCTGCATGCGAATCAACGAACTAGGTGGCGGAGTACGTCGAGGAGTAGGAAACAGATCACGCACTGGAGCAGATGGTGACGAGCCAGATGAGGAAGAACTCCTTGTAGGGTAGCACCCCCTCCCTCTCCGCGTTCCGCCGGTCCACCCGGCACCCGGGGCACTGGGGGTAGTAGGGCTCCGCGGCGTCCATCGTCGTCGACGGGACATGATCGGCCATGACGTAGATGGAGGAAGCAGAAATGACGGCGGCAGGTTGAGGAGGTGGACTTCGAGACGAAGGTGGTGGCCCTGCAACTTGATCAGGGGAGGAAACTTGGGAGGATTGGGTTGTTGCTGGCAGATGACGTCGAAGAAGATCACAGAGTGAACGGGCTGCTGCGCCGAAAGCTTCCGGTGGTTACGGTCGAATACCGAACTGCCGATCTCTACGGACTACTCAGCTCAGCTGTGCTCGTCGTCCTGATCTCCGGCACGTGAAGTGGACAGCGGCGGCAGCGGCAATGTCGATTAAAGCCCCTGGGCCTCATTCGTTTGGGCCGGAAATGCCGTTTCGGCTTAGCCCGGTGTGGAATGGAACCGGGCCTACCCCGGTTTTGGCCCCCCGCCCCTGTCCGGGAATGTACAGGCTCGTGGAACGAATCCTCGAGCTTGACAGCGCCGAGGCGAGGGCGGCCGACGGCGAAGCGGCTGCCGCGGCGGCGCGACTCGGCGGCGACAGTGACGCAGTGCTGTCCCTTCAGGCGTGCACCCCCTCCGGCCGACTTCTCGCCGGTAATCCTCTTCCCTCCCTTTTCCCATCGGTGCTAGATGCGATGCCATGTAGTGTGGTTTGGCGTTTTGGATCTGGGAGAGCGATGGTTGCTAGGGTTCTTGCTGCTGTAGCTGCCGTTGGTTGCAGGTCGACCAGCTGTGATCCCTGTGACTTCTGAAGCAGTACTTATTCCATGGATTGGGTTAGCTAATCGTTGCAAGCGCGCTTGGGCAGGGAGCAGCTTGGCATGCATGTTTTCCCTTTTGCTGCTCCAATGCAGTGAGCAAGCATCTTCGTTCTTCTCTAGCAAATATTTACTTCCTCGATTCATTATCCTGTGATATAGCCTCTAGTAGTACATCTAGCTAATAGTTCCCTTGTTTACTGTTTCCACTAGCAGCAGCATCACAGCTTCTTTCTTCCATTTTTGTGCTGATCTCTAAAGTAACGCAACAGTTCACTAGTACCTCGTTGGCCAGCGGTAGCTAGTAGCTTTTGTGTCGACAAGCTTTGGTACATCGTTTGCCTAATTGCAGCAGGTTCTTTGCGTGGTACTAGCAGCATGAGTTGTTTCTTGTTGTTGGAATGTTGCATGAATTGTTTCTTTCTTGTTGTTGGAATGATGGGCTTTTTTTTTTTCAGGGCATACGCAAACTAGCTTCAGTTAATTTTCAAGGCAGATGAAAACTAGTTGGGCCATATGTTATGTCTACAAATTGCTAATCACATCTTGCTGTCAGAACATTTTGCCTTGTGTCATGTGTAGACTGGTGTACAAAAGGCCTGGTGTAGTACTTAGCTACCTAATGCTGGTCCATATGATCAGACTTTCTTCATGCACATGTGTTTGTCCTGAATGACTGGCAATTTAAAGGTTTGTTACTTATGACAGATATCCATAGGTTCCATTGGAAGATGAATTCTTACAGTTTCTTAGACATGAAATGATATTGACATGAGAGATTCAGAGGAAATGTTTCATCGCCTCTCTAAACACCATTTAGTTCTAGTTTTTTTTTCTTCGGATAATATATAAGTATTGTGCCTACCCCGACTTGCTTGGGATAAAAAGGTTTAGTTGTTGTTGTTGTTGTATAATATACAAGTATTGTCATGTTTGGACTACAGTTTGTCAATATGGGCTGTAGAGGTGGATAGGTCTCGTGGAATGCTTGCCTTGATATTTCTGACTTTATTCATGCATCTTCCTATCTGCCATTTGTTACTGCCCTCATTGCCTTTATTTTTCTGACCTTTTTTATTGATGTTTGTTCATAAACTTTGCAGATTCTCCCTGCACAAGTTAGAGAAGACCAAACACCACCATCCCTGGCACCCCATACCCTCTTCAAGAGGTACTTCTGTGATCTTTTAGCTACTTTTCTTGAAGTTTTTCTTGTCTGTATTGGTTATTGATGAAATTAAGTTCTTTATCTATCCCTCTTTTGTGAATTATTTGTCAAATCGAAGTCAAAATTTTCTCCTTTTTAGAAGCAAGCTGGTGTTCAAATTGGATTTACTGTTCACAGCTATGGTTGGAAGATGTTCTCCAAGGTTTAATATGGTTGGAAGAGGTTCTCCAAGGTTGAGTTCTGCTAAAGGTAATCGCACAGAAAAGCTTGGAGGATCTCCAAGTGGTATGCAAGTATGCAACTTTTGGTGTTCTACGTATCAAATTTAGTGTCCCTCCATGTTTCTGCATTATAAAACAAATTCTACACTTTTACAACTCTGTAATCTGTATTTTTTATGTTTGATCCTTGTTTATGTAGAAAAATCAAGAGCCTCTTGGAATCAAGAACTTGTAAAGTCCCTTGTTGAGCTTTTGGATGAGCACAATAACGCTGCTTATAGAGGTGTTCATTGATGGTCCTCACAAGCTTGGAACAAGATTGTGAAGGAATTCCACGATAGGAATAAGTATGTGTCTTTCACTAAGGCCCAAATCCAAGAGAAGGAAGGCGAGCTGAAGAGAGACTACAAGATGTTGAAAGGGGCGAGGAGGCAAACTGGATGTCGCTGGAATGAACAGAGATGTATGATTGAGGCTGAACCGGATGTATGGGATAACATCATTGCTGTAAGATGCTCTCTTCAACATTACTTAATTTTAGTTAGTTACATTATGCATCCATTCGATTAGTTGTTTGCTTTGGTTGTGCAGACATTTCCTAAAGCTAGGAAGTTTCGCAATAACAAGGCATCTTTTCCTCAGTTTGATGCACTGGGAGAACTTTATGATGGTTAGTATTAACACAAGTCATAATAATTGCTATCAATGTCTATGCTTTGCGCGAACTGCATATTGCTTACTCTTTCTTTTACTATAATTCCTTTTGCAGGTCATTTGGCTGAAGGAACTTGCAGCTTCACTTCTATTCGGTCACCACAAGATCCATCTCTTCAACAAATGGACGATAGAAATGAGCTTGATAACACTGAATTTATAATTCCGGACTTTGGAGAGGCCTTGGCTTATGATGTAGAAGATGCGGATGCACAAGAGCAAAGAAATGAAGATGAAGATGCAAGTGTTGCAAGGAATGGAAAGCAAAGAAGAGCTGGTACTGCATCAAGGGACCAAGAAGATGAAGATGCAAGTTTTGCAAGGAATGGACAGCAAAGAAGAGCTGCTACTGCATCAACAAGTGCAGAGAAGCTTGGAGGACCTCCAAGTGGTATGCAACTTTAGTTGTTCTACTTCTGCATATCAGCTTTAGTGTTCTTCCATGCTTCTGCATTATAAATCTAATTCTACACTTTTACAACTCTGTAATCTGTATAGTTTATGTTTGATCCTTGTTTATGTAGAAAAATCAAGAGCATCTTGGAATTCAGAACTTGAAAAGTCCCTTGTTGAGCTTTTGCATGAGCACAACAACGCTGCTTATAGAGGTGTTTATGGATGGTCCTCGCAAGCTTGGAACAAGATTGTGAAGGAATTTCACGATAGGAATACGTATGTGTCTTTCACTAAGACCCAAATCCAAGAGAAGGAAAATCAGCTGAAGAAAGACTACAAGATGCTGAAAGAGGCGAGAAGGCAAAGTGGATGTCGTTGGAATGAAAAGAGATGTATGATTGAGGCTGGACCGAAGTTATGGGATAACATCATCGCTGTAAGATGCTCTCTTCAACATTACTTAATTTTGTAGTTAGTTACATTATGCATCCATTCGATTAGTTGTTTGCTTTGGTTGTGCAGACATTTCCTAAAGCTAAGAAGTTTCGTAATTACAAGGCATCTTTTCCTCTGTTTGATTCACTGGGACAACTTTATGATGGTCAGTATTAACACAAGTCATAATAATTGTTATCAATGTTTATGCTTTGCGCGAACTGCATGTTGCTTACCTCTTTCTTTTACTATAATTCCTTGTGCAGGTCATTTAGCTGAAGGAACTTACAGCTTCGCTTCTATTCGGTCACCACAAGATCCATCTTTTAGACAAATTGACAATAGAAATGAACTTGGTAACACTGAATTGATAATTCCGGAATCTCCGGACTCGGGGGAGGCTTTGGCTTATGATGTGGAAGAGGCAGATGCACAGGAGCAAAGAAACGAAAATGAAGATGAAGATGGAAGTGTTGCAAGGAATGGAAAGCAAAGAAGAGCTGCGACTGCATCAAGGGACCAAGAAGACGAAGATGCAAGTTTTGCAAGGAATGGACAGCGAAGAAGAGCTACTACTACATCAAGTGCTGAGAAGCTTGGAGGATCTCCTGGTGGTATGCAACTTTAGTTGTTCTACTTATCAACTTTAGTGTTCCTCCATGCTTCTGCATTATAAATCACTTTTACAATTGTGTAATCTGTATTGTTTATGTTTGATCCGTGTTTATGTAGAAAAATCAAGAGCCTCTTGGAATCCAGAACTGGAAAAGTCCCTTGTTGAGCTTTTGCATGAGCACAATAACACTCATTACAGAGGTGTTTATGGATGGTCCTCCCATGCTTGGAACAAGATTGTGAAGGAATTCCATGATAGGAATAAGTATGTGTCTTTCAGTAAGGCCCAAATCCAAGAGAAGGAAAATCAGCTGAAGAAAGACTACAAGATGCTGAAAGAGGTGAGGAGGCAAAGTGGATGTCGTTGGAATGAACAGAAATGTATGATTGAGGCTGGACCGGATGTATGCGATAACATCATCGTTGTAAGATACTCTCTTCAACATTACTTAATTTTGTAGTTAGTTACATTATGCATCCATTCGATTACTAGTTTGCTTTGGTTGTGCAGACATTTCCTAAAGCTAGGAAGTTTTGCTATAACAAGGCATCTTTTCCTCTGTTTGATTCACTGGGACAACTTTATGATGGTTAGTATTAACACAAGTCATAATAATTGCTATCAATGTCTATGCTTTGCGGTGTTTGCTCGAACTGCATGTTGCTTACTCTTTCTTTTACTATAATTCCTTGTGCAGGTCATTTGGCTGTAGGAACTTACAGCTTCACTTCTATTCGGTCACCACAAGATCCATCTCTTAGACAAATTGTCGATAGAAATGAACTCGGTAATACTGAATTTATAATTTCAGATAGGGGAGAGGATTTGGGTTGTGATGTAGATGTAGATGCGCAAGAACAAAGAAATGAAGATGAAGATGCAATTGTTGCAAGGAATGGAAAGCAAAGAAGAGCTGCTAGTGCAACAAGCGACCAAGAATATGTAGATGCACAAGAGCAAAGAAATGAAGATGAAGATGCAAGTGTTGCAAGGAATGGAATGCACAGAGCTGCTAATGCATCAAGAGACCAAGAATATGAAGATGCAAGTCTTGCAAGGAATGGACAGCAAAGAAGAGCTACTACCGCATCAAGAGACCAAGAGTATGAAGATATGAGGAATGGACAGCAAAGAAGAGTTGCTGTTGTATCAAGAAATATGGAAGAAAGAGAACCAAAGAGGCCGAAGAATAGTGCTAATATAGAAGAAATGATGGAGAGATACCTTGATACGAGAACCAAACAAGCTGAAGATGTCCTTTTAGCAAAAATAAAGGAGGTTGTTCAAGGTATGGATATTTCAATAAAGAGGTGCATATCTGTTCTGAATTCAATGGAAGTGACCAAGGAGGAAAAGGCCAAAGCATATTCTGTCTTCAAGAGTCAAGTTAACAGAGAAATTTTTCTAAGTGCATGCGATGAGGATCCGGAATCTGCTTTGATTTGGTTAAGAAATGAAATGGCTTAGCAGGTACTTGTATCATTCCTCAAAATACCTTTGTTTTATTTATATTTTTATGGTCAAGTAGTATGCGGGGACACCCATAGTTATTTGTTTTGCGCGGCCGACTGATAAAGTTATATCTTGATTGAGTAACAAAAAGGTTCGCATGGTGCCTTCTGTACGAAGTTGCAATTGAACTGTTAAACTTCATTGGAGAGCAACTGTGACCAGCAAATTGTGTTACTTCATTTGAGAGTATGCTGCCATTGTACTGTGTTATTTATTTTGAGAGTAAGCTGCCATTGTATCATGAATCCCTGCCTGCTGAACAATCTTTGTGTGCTAAAGGGTTAAGGAAATGAGGGGATTAAAATCCTCAAAGGGAACGAACGATGGCAAGGGATCCACTTGAACCCTGCCTAGAACAAATCTCTTGGGGAATTAATCTCCAAGAACCGGACAAGGCCTGGCCTTGCTGCCCTTCTGGAGGCCGGACATGCACTGTGCACACCTTGATAGTATTTACCGTTCTTCGCTGGCGGCACCGTGGCAGTGCACCAGTGCGCGATCCCACACGAATCGGTTTATCGAAACTCACCGTTTTAAAAAATTGTATTAGCGGAACCACAAATACCGCATTTACCGCACCGAAAATGACAAAGGAACACACCCATATTTGCTGCAGTATCATGGACACGAGTGAAGCCAACGCAGCCGTTGCACCGCTGCACAACGGTAGGGACTGGTGGATAATGAAGGCTCAGGTGGCGACAAAAATAGATCAAGCTTAGTCTTACATGATCAGAAGTGTTTTGATGCTGACCGAGACGAAGCGTAGGAGTGAGTCGTAGCAGGACTCTTACAAAATGCAACTTTTACGCTCATGCAGCGTCGCCATTGAAGCATTTGGAAAGCATCAGCAAAGGATTCACGCAAAAAGGCGTCAGCATAGGAGAAATTTTTGCAAACAGCAAGGACAATAAAGATGAAACAAGACCGGAGTTTTTTTTTTTCTTTTTTCCTTCACACTCCCTTCCACAATTACAAATGAAGAAATTTACACGATCACAGCTACATGTATAATCTTTGCGAGCAGTTCAACCGGTATCTTCACAACAACTCTATGAAACCAGACCTCATATCACAGTAACTGTGGAACCACAACAGCAACGCTGGCAGACAAAGGCAGCGCCCAACCAAGAATTTGTCAGATAGGATTACGCTCACATCATCTATTGCAGTCAAGGTTCATCCATCGTCTGCATTGGCGGTGGAGTCACATTAGGAGCTGAAGAGGTGCTACTGCCTGTTCTCTCGCGGATCTCCCGGTACTCTTGGCATATGGCACACAAGTGACAGAATAAGTGTGTCGTCAAATCACCACATGGTGCTTCCTACAAAACAAATATATTTTCAGATGATCATTTTTTGGTCAAGAAAAGGAATGTTTTTATTGTAAACATCACAACATTTTAAAAAATGGTAATAACATATTTCAAATGTTATAAAATGCACGGAATCCATGCAGAGTACACACAGTACAGAGGATGCTGTCCTACTGCGTGTCTGTACTAAACTCGAGAGATAAATTACTATGGTGGAGAATTTTAGCTAACAATCCTAAAAGCCAAATTACAGTAGATGTTAAAAAATAAGAAAACAAAACCCATGAAAATCATAAATAATAATATAATTATTACCAGGGGTTCAAATAGCGTACCGGAAGATTGTATTTTGATCTTAGTGCACTGCGATATCCGCAGGCATAACAAGCAACAGCAGACCCTGGAACAGCTAATACAAGGCCCCCCGTAAACACACAGCAGAGACTTGTAAGAAGGCCCCAGAGCATGCAATGCGTAGTGCATGATCCAGCAAGAGTTCCAGATCCCAAGAATTGTGCATTCTTTCCGAAGAGGAAACAGGGACAAGCCGCACCAATACAACCTGGACAGATGGCCAGAAATTTGAGGGAACTTTCCTACTATACAAGCAATGTTTTTTAGCATTACATGATTTGCGCTGATTAAAACAACTGCAAATGAATTATAATGCTTCTATAAGAGTTCTGAGAGTACAGAAATACCACACTAGCCAATACAAACACAAGGGAGATGTTATTCAACCATAATTCCATGTTTCTTCTAATTTGTTAGGTCATAGCAACAAGTGTCACATTTTCATGGCAGGTGAACCAACTTGTAATAGATAAGTTAAAATGATAGGAAGCTGAATCACTAAAGGAATGATATATTTCCACCCATCTTTCTCATTTTTACCTATGCGATGAGAAGTCAGGCAGTTACAAACTAAGAAATACCATGTAACTGTTATTTCAAATAAACTAGAAGCCAAAATAAAACGATAAGCGCATGAGACAGAGAGACATTTTGCTGGAGGACACTAATGAAAGGTAACAGTAGGATTTCTTTTCCCGAATATAAGCTTGCCTTTTTGGAGATAAGTACTACTAAGTAAGACACGGATCAAGCTAACTATACAATCTCTTATTCTATGCCTTGAGGAACAACTCAGATCAACTTCATATGGTCATGCAAATGGTAATTGAGTCACCAGTGTTCTGATCTTCTTCAACATTTTACAACCTACAGCATGAGGCTGTTGATGGATAAGATGACAAACACATATCGTTGCTGTTTCAAGAACTCCAGTTATTCTCGTCTACAAACAAGTTTGGCCTTTTAGTCATTCTCACATATGTACAGGTTTCACTGCATATTACTTAACATGTTGCCAATCTTTTTAATTTCCTCCACAAAGAGTTAGTTTAGTCCAGAACCACTGGCAGGAGACACTAATAAAATGAGGTGAGCAGGGTAACAAAAGAGATTATTCTAATGCAACTCTAAGGTCAATCATCCCCCAGAAGCACAAGGCTACGCATAGTTTCTAGTGCACCACATAACCACTACAGCATGCTAAATTTGTAACACAAACACAAAGACATGCGTTGTTATGTTTACATCCTGTCATGCAACCAAATAGCACCTTTCTTTTTCTTCTGTAAATCAAGGGGTCACAGGTCAGAAAGTAGCATACAGCTCTGTGGATCATCAAAACAAGCACAGATGCCAGAAGACCATTGTGTCGGATCCCGGCTGAGCTTATGCTGTGCAGCATGGTTTTCCTCAACGGGAGGAACACTATCCTCTTCAGTATCTAGGCCATATAAAGGAACATACTGAGGTGGAACATAGCCTCCTTTGCCGGCCATCTCTGTAATAATTAAAAAAAAGGCAGATCGTCTCTTTAAAAACAAAAAACATTAAGGCTTTATTAACAAGAGACAACACATAATCACAATGCATTGGAAAGACCAAACACAGAAATAACAATCCAAACAAAAAATTCTTGGCGGCATAGCAAATGTTGTACAAATATAGTGTCCATCTAGTTTTGTCCTAAGTCAAACTTTTTAAACTTTGACTATCAATTACGAAGAAACTATAAATATTGAAAACAAAAAAAATGATGTCATTAGGTTCATCGTGAAATGGACTATCATAATATGTAACTTTTTAAGTTTAAAACATTATATGTTTATAAATATTGTTGGTCAGAGTTTGAAAAGTTTGACTTAGGACAAAACTAGATAGACACTATATTTGTGGACAGAGGGAAATGATAGCATAGCAAATGTTGTGCAATTGCAGGACCAGCACTTTAGCAGTAGCATTCAACATGCCTTGAATAAAGTGAATCCTATCCATAACATAACATTGCTTCTTTGATTTTTCTACCTTAAAATCAGATAACCTAAGAAAACATTCAGCAAGGGAACAACAAACTTTTCCGATACAGTATGAACTCGTGGTAAAGAGAGAAGTTTTGTAGTGGTCATTGCCTTGAATTCCAGTTTCATGATCCGGCTGGAAATGCAATTATGGATCTAGATATTAAACCATAAATTGGAAGATGAGATGCAGGGTGCCCAACAACATATTCTTAAGGTTACCACTTACCAAACCCGACCGCAATCATTCGATGCCATCAATATGCAGGCAGACAGAACAAAAATAACGGGATGTTGGAAATTAGCAGGAAACAACACAAGGCCCAAAACGGGAGAGAAGAATATGTGCAACTTACCAGGAAAAGAAAAAAGAACGGCAACTCCTGAAACTAGGAGAGGCCCGACTTCACGTTGCGTACACACCGCTATGCGACCTCCGCTTCCCGCCCCGTACGCTCTCGCCGCGGAGTAACTCGCCCTGCGCGCAACCCACAGGCGAATGGAACAGCGAGGTAAGAAAACGGAATTAGGATGTGCGCGGCATGAAATCAAGCAGCAGCAGCACGGTAGATTCGGGAAAAGCACGAGCAACGAAATGCCGCGTCACGGAAATGGCGGATCAAGAGTGGGGGCAAATTGAGGACGGGAGAAGGATTGATTCTGTGGCTCCTAGGTCGGCGGCGTCATACCTGCGCTCCGGCCCGGCGGAAATTTCCTTGCGACGGACGGCGAGGGCAAGGCCGCGCGTCTAAAGGCAGCTTGAGCTAGCTGGAGTTGGGGAGGGAGGGGAACACGACACGCACGCGGTGACGACGACACGAGCTGGCCTCTAGAAGCCGGCGCTTTGTAGGATTCGGACCGGGGCTTCCGCGGTTACGGGGCTAGACGCTGCCCCCCATTTCGCTATGCTGCAGATGTCGTGTGCCGGACTGGGGCGTCCATTAGTTCAACATGAGTTTTTTTTTTTTTGGAAGAACTCACTATTGGGGATGAAAATGTGGCAAGGCTTCATCATCATTCATCAACTCGAAACGAACTATTTATTATTATGTTATTCCCCAAAAATCATTTTGAATCCATGTGTTTTAAACAGGCCCTACGAGGAGAAATCAGGATTTAGGAGGCCATGGAAATAGCAAGGTCGGATATGACCAACCCCGTCGTCACGACTCACCGTAACCTGAAAGTAGGGCAATGGTCCATGAAATTGTGAAATTTCCAGCTCCAAACAGCTGATCTGCAGCAACCTACTTGCAACCAAATGATAACAGATCCATTTTTTTTTCTACTTCCAGCCTAACCAAATCCAGTATACCAACTGTGCCCGCTACATTACAGAAAGAAATGATTGACCAATGACCATCCATGAATGGCACAAACTACACATCAATCATATGCCGTTGGACTGGACTAGAACAAGCCTGGCTACCAGAAAACGATTGTTGGATTTACAGTGTTTACATGAGAACATCCTAGTGAAACTTGTACTCTAGAATAGGCACAATGAGAGAGTGGCCCTACTACAAAATGCATAAAAAACAGAGTCTTCACACCTCAGGCCTGAGAACCTAAGCTTCTAGGAGAAATTGGCTCATGGCCATGTACCCGGAGGCGGTAAATACATGTCAGCAAAGAGTTTCCATGGTTTGAAGTGAAGTCCAAGCGGACCACATTGATCACGCCTACATCTGGTGCTGTTACATCAAACGTCTGCACATTGTTCTTCTCCAGGTCATATATGAACTCCGTCAAGACAGACATCTTTGCAGCATCACTCGATTGAGTCTCACCAGGTGCCTCCTCATACCATCCGGACACACGGCAGTCCTTTGGTGCTGTGGATCTGTCATAGGCCACATCCTGCAACACATCATGAACTAGAGTAAGTATATGTACGCAGGAACAAGTTGCCAAGGGAATATTCTCAGTTCTCACTGACCAAATATATAGTAGCATAATAATTTGATTGAAGCAAGATCAAGTATCGGAAGAGACAGCAAAGAAACAAAATATCATTATGCTTGTTTCGACTTTCGAAACCAAATAACACAAGTTATCAGAATTTACCCATGAACAAGGAAGACTGCATATTTTTGTTACAGCAAGGTCAAATAACATAATACAAACGCATCCCCATAACTGCCACTGATCTAAACTATGCCAATGTTTATTTGCTCCTTTTTTTTTATCAGAATTACAAGCATTCCCATTTTCCCAACATCAACAAACTGCGAGCAGGACCTGTGGGTTCAGATTTCCAAAAACCAAGGTTGCAGGTTTATTTGCTCCTTCATAATATTGGTTGTCTAACAGTAGCAGCTTAACAGTACACAAGCGCCAAAGTTTATTCAAACGATAAAAGCTACAGTACAAGAGGAATTCAAATAGTCAAGGGACAACATGCAAAGCCAAAAAATAAGGCATTAGTTAGCATACAAACCAAAGAGAGAGAATCATAAGTTCAGAATTACAAATTAGTCATATAAAGAGGAAGATAATGAAAGATAAACAGAGTTTTTTTTTTCATATTTGGCACCATTGCATATGTGTTCATTTGAATGGAATAGTTTTTGAAATGGTCATGTTACTAAAATTGATATTTCCAACAATTATATACACGTTACCCAATATAACTATATAGTGCACTGTTTCTCAACCAGGTGTTTTATGGCATGGCACCACTTAACAGTAGAAAATTTTAGATTGGTACCAAAAATTAAGGAGGGAAATAGTTAACAATGTTTCCAATCTTTTCAGCAGGGACATTGGCACTGTAATTGGCCACCAGTCAGACAATACAACAACAACAACAACAAAGCCTTTTTATAAGACAAATAACTAACTATGGCTCAAAACAGTGGTCATGTTCTTGCATTCTTGGAAAGATATGGGATCACTTTAAGTAATTCAAATATATATGTCCCTATATCAGATATTCAGAATAGAGCTAATATCAGAATTCACAAAGTGCTGAACCCATAATTTTTTTAAAAAAATAATAATCAAGTTTAGTAATGATTCGCTAGCAAGCATGTTTTACCAATGACCCCCATAATACATACAAGGCAAAAGAAATTTAAAAGACGAGAATGCATTATAACTTCAAACTAACATAGGGGTAAAGCTGCCTGGTTTGATTCCCACTGAACATGTAACACAGAGAAATGTACGAGCAGAAGCAAGACTATAGTATAACTCCTTTCCGATTGTATCCGCCATGCATATGATGATGATGGTGGCCATCCAGTGTAGTTGAAGAAAACTAAATATGCAGAGGTGGGCAGCACAGAACAATGATTTACTTAAGAATGGTTCTGTTTACAATTGACTATGATGGGACTCAATGCTGCAGACGTGACACATTGAGTATTTCGGTTTGTTGAGCAACATTACTACATTTTAACATTTGGTGGTTCCACTAACAGCTGGCCCATCCTACAGCTACATGTAGGTCATACAGTGTCATGATCTAATCTTACAATACAATATGAATATAACAAAACGCCGACAAGAACTAAGCACAGAGCAATGTAAAACTGTTAGTTGTAGAAATGGAAGTTGTAAAGAAAATACAAACCTTGGACACATGCTCGAGCGTGATTGCCTCTGGGATTATAGCCGTTTTGAGCTTGATCTCCACAAATCCACTGCTACCCTGCATAGGAAAGCACTGCCCAGGCTCCCCAAAGCTCGGCTGAAGCATCTTCTGTGCGTCAGCTTTACCTCCACCCCAAAATGAATAAAGGAAACCACCACGTTTAGGCTCGTAAACATCAGAGTGGCGGACAACTCTTCCCCCAGCCGATCCCACAGCATAGTCCACCCTGCCAATGCCATCTGCGGCGTGCTTTTCAATCTCCTTCATGGCGATCTCCCGGGCCAAAGCTCGGACCTGGTTCAGATCGACCTCGCTCCCAGACTCCGACCCCAGGCTCTCTTTCACCTCCTCCCAGAACTTCTCGAACTCGTCCTTCCTGAGGAACTCCACCCGCTTGAGCCCGTCCAGCGCGTCGCCAAGCACTTCGGCCCTCACGCCGAGCCGGGCGAGGTGGCCCTCGAGCGCCGTCCGCTTCTCCTCCAGCAGCGCGACGAGCTCGCCCCTGGCGGCACCGACCTCGCCGTCGATCTTGCGGTCGAGGGCCTCGAGCTGCAACTGGATCATCCGGAAGGTGCGCGCGAGGGAGGCCTCGACCTCGGCGACGCGGGCCTCGTACCCATCTCCGCCGGGCGGCGGGGGGGGGGCGGGTGGGACCAGCGCCAGGCGAGGTCGCCGAGGTAGAGGAGCACGGCGAGGAGGGCTGCGTTCTTCGCGGCGACGCTGAGCGCGGTCTGCCACCGGGGCCGGGACGAGGAGGAGTGCGGCCTCTTGCGCCGCGCCTGGGTCGCGGCGGCGACGGCGGCGGCGGCGGAAGAGGCGAGCGGGGTCGGGGAGGCGGGGTGCGGGCGGTGGTCGAGGAGGAGGACCGGGCGCTTGCGCGCGGCGGCGGTTGTTGCGGCGGCGGCGGGAGGGCGGGAGGCGAGGGGGACGGGGTCTAGGGTTAGCGGGGAGGAGGCGGGGCCGGTGGCGGCGGCGGCGGCGGCGAGGGAAGGGGACGCCATGTGTGGAGGCGCCGGGCGAATGGTGGGAGGCGGTTGGGGTTGGGGCGGAGACGTGGGGTGAAGTCGAGGGGAAATGAAAATGCGAATGAAATTGCAGGGGAGTTTCGGGGGGAGAGGGCGGGGGAAGAAGACGAGAGGAATTGAAACGGCGCCTCTCCGCTGCCGGTTCGTTCCTGTTCCTTGTTGCCCCCGCTCCCGTGGTGGGGTCGTGGGGACAATATTCGATTCATCACGTGGCTGGATGTGACACAACTGACCAGAGATCCATCCATCGCATCCGATGATACACATCCTACAGTAAAAAATAAACCGTCCGATTCACCAAATCAAAATGGGTTTGTCAACTTTTACACATTGCAGATTCATTCCGATGGCTTCTGTCATCGTTATTTCCTTTCCAGTTTTCATCGCAAAAAAAAAAAAGAAGAAAGAAATCGTTTCTAATTTTCAAAATTCTGATCCGAATAAATGCGCCTTGTAACATCGAAGATTTTAAACATATCTTCTGTTATCTTCTAATCTAATCTAAACTAATAAAGCACGAGTTGTGCGACCAAGGACCTCTCACTAAAATATTTAGGTACCCATCAATCTGGAGCCTTAGATCAAAATAGGACCACCTCATCCAACCACACGATGGCAAAAGGTAGGAATTCCTCCCCCCTTACTCATTTTTTCCACATGTGTCAACGGCCAAATTTAATCTTTTTTCACCCATGAATTTGCTTACCCGCCCACCACCCCTGAAGATTTTCTTTCCTTGCTTTCATCCCTGAAGATTGCGCTTTTCTTTCCATCCTCTCACTCGATTCTTTCCTTTTTTATCCCCGTAATCCATGCATGTATAATTTCGTTTGCCATGTTTGCGTCCATTGCTTCCTTCCTCCTGATTTCCTTTTTCCATTTTTCCTTCTCTTTTTTAGCTGTGCAGCCTGTGCTCCACGTCTTTCTATACCAAAGGTGGGCTTTCCATTTTCCATTTTTCCTTCTCTTTTTTTGCTGTGCAGCCTGTGCTCCACGACGTTTGGGTTCTGGTCGGCGAACGGCCGGCTTGTGGTGGTGTACTCGTCGGCGTCTGGCTCCTTCTTCGTGCCCAACGTGGAGGTGCGATCTGATCGTGGAGTCGACAAGAGCTTGCCGCCGCAGACCTCGACGCGCGCCAACGACAACCGGGAGACGCGACCTCGAGGTCACGGACGCGCGCCACCACAAGCCTCGACGCTCGCCGCCGCAGACCTCGACGCGCGCCGACGACGACCTCCACTCGCGCCGCCGCCCACCTCGACGCTCGCCGCCGCAGACCTCGACGCACGCCAACGACGACCGGGAGACACGACCTCGAGGTCACGGACGCACGCCACCGCCCACCTCGACGCGCGCCGCCGCAAACCTCGACGCGCGCCGACGCCGACCTCGACCTCCTCGACGCGGACGGCCGACGACCTCCACTCGTGCCACCGCCGACCTTGACGGTCGTCACCGCAGACCTCGACCACCTTGACATTCACCTTCTTCTTGTCTTGCAACATGTAGAGCATCCACAATATCTTTTGTTCGCTTATTCCAGATTATTAGTTTAGATCATGATGTTGGCTAATTTTCCGTGCACGTAGCAGTATAATCATGATGTTGGCTAATTTCAGGCACGTAGCAGTATTGTTCAACACTCGAATAATTTTTTCCACTGCTGTGTTGCTCATATTTTGAATAACTCTTTTTTGCATCAATCGAATAAAATCCTAGGCAATTTTACATCATGTTTTTGTTGTCTGGATACCTCATAATTTCGTTGTATTAATGATCGGTGGTAGTTTATTTTTGCATCAATGAACGAATCCATCTTGTTTTGTCGTGGCACTCGATCTTGTTTTGTCACTGGTCCAAACACGTTATGGTCTTCTTCTTTCGGGTTTCCAGAATCATGGGGGGTGGTATTGTGCCGACTGAGAAGGGGAAGAGGAAGGCACTCTCGATCAGCAATACGAGACATAACATTGGCACGGCAACTCCAGATAAACTTGCACATGGTAAAGTTTAGATACATTGATTTTTTTTTTACCATGAGTGCAGTATAGTTACAAATACATTAATTTCGTTTTTTCTCTAGACAACTCCACAGCAACTGAAGTTTGGAGCAGAGGTTCATCTGTGCTGCATGACAAAGCAATCGGAAGTGCTGCAAAGGAAAATCTGCCACCTAATATCCCGTGGTCGCGGACGCCTGAGTATCGAAGGCAGTACGCTCGGGAATATCGGGCTAAGAAAAAGACTGAGAAATTAGGCATAACATATCAGTCTCAAAACTCTAACGGTTCAGGTACGGACTTAACCATTGTCTATCAGTCTACAAAATTGTGTTTGTGTTTGAACTAATTTGTTTGTAAACTTCTGATGCAGAAATCCTTGATTTGACTGTAGAGTCGACTCCAATTTCAGGTAGTTTTTTTCGCTTTCTATGGTATGGAATCTCAACATATTAACTTTCTTATCGGTGACGCTTTTTAGGCAGTATCGAGGCTACCCCTGTTATAATGAAGCGTAAGCCGGTGCTGAGCTCAAAAGGTGATCAAATTGCTAAATAATTTTCAATTGTGTCAGTGATAAAATCCAATCTTGAACGGGTACGTGTTTATTTCAGGTATCAAGAAAAGCCATAGTGTTGACGATTCTGTTCTCGGGGGGTCTATTTTAGCTGGTTCTGTGGAAAACAATACTACCACAAGGAAACGCGGTACTGTTTATAAACTCGTTTGATGATTATGTAAATTAGTGAATTGGTATATATATTGAACTAACAAAGAAGGGTGTGATTACCCAGTACTTTGTTGTGAACTCGGTATATATATTGAGCTAAAAATTTATTGACTCGGTACTGCTTATTAGTTTAGATTTGGCAGTCATTTAGTTATGGACATTGAATTGTTGGGTGCCATCAAACAATTTTGTTATCCAGGTCATGTGATTTACAACATTGTTCATTTAGGAGCTCGAAAATTATATGACTTGGTATTTATCCAGGTCTACGTGCATTGGTATCCGATTGTGATAAATGCAAGAATGCGTGTGGTTCAAGTGCTGGACTAAATTTTTGGATTTGATTTGAAGAGACAAGACCTACACGATACTGTAATATATATACTTCTGCTCCTCGTAAAGTTTGTGCATGTATTTTACTGAACTGATGGTATTAAAAGTACCTTGCTACAGTTAGCAGGTATGCAAAGACAAATTAACATCGCTAGGAACCAAGGAGGCCTAGATCCAAACAAGTGGCCAGACTTGGATGTTCAGGGATGGCCGCTCAAAGATGTTGACTTTCGAGTCGAGATGCAGACTGATAGGTGAATTCTACGTAATTCATGCAGTTTTCTTAATTCACTTGGTAAAATAAAATGTATGCATAATATCTCTATTGACAAGTTCTTTTTTTATTTTCTGTAGCTCATCATGTGGGCTATTCATGGTTCATTACATGGAATTCTGGAAAGGTGACACGCTGTCTGATTTAGTCAACCAGGTAATCAATTGTCGTTGCACATTGTCAAGCTTGTCTGCGTGATAATGTCACGATGGCCGTAGCTAATGGAATCACTACGTTGCAGGATAACATGACACATTTTAGGCTAAAGTTAGCAGCTATTATACTGGGTCATGAGCAAAATAATAGGCAATGGAGGCATCCGACACCATCGGACCTCATAAATGATGGGCCTGAAATTTTGAGCGCATCCCCCAAAAAAATTAAAAAGTCGGTCATGTTGACTAATGATGATCGTGTGTTTGACGTGAGAACACTAATGATGATCGTGTGTTTGACGTGACTGTTCTCACATCAATACAAAATCTGCATAGTCAAGATGAGCGTATGTTCCAACTATGCAAGTATATCATTGGAATAGATGGTCCTGAAGCACTACAGTATGCACTTCTTATTCCAGCCAGCAGTTGTTTTTTTTTTCTAAATTAGTTTTGTGACAATACACCACGTAACCTTTCCTGTTTTTGTTGAAACAGGAAGGAATGGGTGCAGAGTTCTACGCCTTACCCGCTTTCATGGATTATGATGTGAACTATGGATCTTTTTAGCTTACTGTTGGTCGTTTGTACGCACCCACTTATATACCGCAAGAGGACGGTGTACAATTGTTGCACTTTTTCCCTTAGAGTATTCCAAGGTTTAATATCGAACCACAGAGAACAAGCGGGACTTAAACTATTATTTAAACTACTAAATTAATATGGCAAAGGTGTGTGTGGAAAGGGTGGTTAACAGCTAGAGATGAAAGGGCCTGCGGTTGTATCAAGGTTATGAAAAGGATTCTCTCCTATGGTTTGGGGTACTGGCATGCAACTCAGGTCATGGTTCAATTGATAGGTTTAGTATTCTACAAGACATGGTGGTTTCGTTCGCCCCGATCCTGTCACGACAAGGTACTAATAGCTCCCCACTGGTTTCTTGCACTATGTAATAAACACGTATTGATCGGATACGAGTTCAAAGCATCACATAGACTGAACACATCAAAAGAGTATTGTAAGCGTGAGAGTTACATAACCAGATTTCCCTCGCCACGGAGAGAATATGAGATCTACTCACGCATCATACTGCAACACATGAACATGGGTACAGTAAGACGCAGGATTTTGGCGTGGTCCCACAGGTGCCGATCGGCACGGCGGTGTGCCGGTCGGCACAGTCTTCCTTTTTGGTGGTGATGATCGGTGATCGCCGTCTTCGCCGCCACAACCTTCAACCTAGGTCAAAACCTCCGTATGTCTGTCTCCCTTCTTACTTCGCGACCAAAATCTCCTCTTTATAGTCTCTTTCGGTTGTGGGCTGGATTTCACCGACTCCGACTCTGATATTTCTTCTGGGCTTCATATTCTCCGAGTGGGCTTTAAGTTTGGGGCCCGACCTCCATGGTGCCGGTCGGCACACAGGCCGTGCCGACCGGCACGGACTCCGATTTTCTTGCTCTTCGGGCCTCCGGCTGCTCTTTACTCGTAGTCTCCTTATCTTCTCTTGTTTCCTGCAAATACTTCCGAATACACAGAAACTACGCATATATATGATAATGGGGGTTAATTGTTAGCAATTATGACCTAATAAAGTATTAGAAACACCATATTTGTCATATAAAATGTGCACCTAGAAAGCACCAACAGCTCCCCCACACTCAAATCATTGCTAGTCCTCAAGCAACACGAATCAAGAAAATCATCATCGTGCTTTCGTCATGTCAAGAAGCAAAAACTCTCACAAGTCTTCAACTTAGCCATTGTCAATCATCTCGTCGAAATAGTATCCCTCCACAAGACTTCCTCTCGATTTTTGAACAATTTCACCTCAAAACTTGAGTCGACCAAATCAATCACAAGGCTTATCAAACAAATATTTTTGTCTCCCTTCATATCAAGTAAGAAGAATGCAAAAGCTTCAGACTTCACTCAATCGCTCAAATGTATTTCCTTCCCTCTCCTATTCTATAATATAAGGCTCTTTTGTGGATCTCGGAAATTATATAACCAAATTGAATTGAAAGAACAACTAAGTCAACAATTCGCTCCATCATGCCTTCTAAAAGGGAGTTTTCATCATGAGAATTCAGAATATAAGCACAAGGATCAAGGGAAAAGAAAACAACCGAGAATGAACGAAATAGAACGAAGGGATCAAGCCTGAAGTATATACAGATCTTTTTAGAATTTTGGCTCTTCCTGCAATCTGCTTCTTCTGATATTCTTTTTTCTCTTTCTTTTTGACTCTTTTTTTTCTTCTGTGCCGATCGGCACAGGAAGGTGCCGGTCGGCGCCTGACCAATTTAATTCTTTTCCTTCTTTTTCTTCTTTTATTTCCTTGCAGACTGCTATCATAGCATATTTTGGATCGAAATCTGTCTAGACTTCACAATTGCTTGTAGGTTATATCAAGGAGGAGGGAGAAACGATAAAATATCGGTTTTTGGATAGAAAGAACTTGATGATAGATGGCTAGCAAACTGAGATGAACAAATGAAACTTCTCCCTTCTAGCTTAGTCGTAATCAAGAGCAAAGAGTTGACAAAGACGTCTTCCTATCAAAAGGTTTATGTGTAGGCTTCTCTCATCTCATTTGGCTTAGTGTAATAGGCATAATATCAAATCCTCAGCCAAATGCTTCAACTTATGATGATAGAAGGGGTTTTCGAAAAGTGGATATATAAAGCCAAGTGATTATTCAATGAACTCAAGTAGATTGGCAAAACGATCGTCAAAAACAAAATCAAGAATATGGGGTAACGCATCGATTCGACAACTAACACTAACTTTATTCAAGACATTGCAATAATTCTTGACCTTGAAGCTTAACTAAGCACACCATCTCAAATCTCTCTAAGAAAACTCTCACACTTTCAGACACTAACTCAAACCATACTAAATAGAAGCAAACGATCTTAAGAAGTGTAAGGGCGAATCCCCCACACTCAAACCTTGCAATGTCCCTATTGCAAAAGAAAAACAACTAGACCAACCTAATCTGAAATGCCATGCCTCCTCAACATGCTAAATATGCTTCGAATGTTCCTCATGAGAAAAGAGTAATCCGCCGCGGCCATACTCTCTATGTCATCAATCCTTATATCAATGTCCCGATGGTGCCTATAGCATCTCTCCATATCATAATAGAGACGTTCGATGTTTCTTCTGCAGATTGGGCAGCAGTTGGCAGGACGATCATGACGCTCATCTCTCAGGGGCGAGTTTCTGTCAAAACCCCGAGGTGCCGGTCGGCACGGCACCCGTGCCGATCGGCACGGGGCGCCGTTCACCTGATAACGCGGTCCTGAACTGCCTTGAGCTCCTGCAAGGCCCCCTGTAGCTCCTTCTGCACTGGGTGGTTCGGCATCAGTGGGTTCTAGCTCGTCTTCCATCGCTTCCTCCTCGGGATCTTCTTCCGGATCCTCCTCGGGATCTTCTTCCGGATCCTCTTCGGGATCTTCTTCATCCTTTGCAACAAGATTAGCTAATGGGTGTTCATGCACAGGAGATGTCTCTATATAGCTCACTGATTCCGAGGTATATCTTGCTCTTGTCTTTGAAGAAAGACGAGCGGAACGCCGAACTCCCTCTACTTCTTTTGATCGCTTAGGATCTGGCTCATCATCAGAGGAATCATCAGATATTTCAACGAAATGCACAACCTTGACGTCGTGCCGATCGGCACAAGCACCGTGCCGGTCGGCACGCCTTCCGTTCCTTGCAAAGTACACTTCTAGATCTGCCAGGTTGCGTGCTCTCCTCTTTGCAGCATTGTCCCTGTCAATACGCCTCTGAATTTCATCATTGATCTCTTTAGGGGTCATGCGCCCTTTAGCAACGGGAAAGCCATCGTCAAAGACGAAAGTCGCAGGGATGCATTCAGGATCAGCTAGATAATTCTCAATCTGCCTCTGATGGTCTTTCATACAGTAAAAACACTTACATCCAAAACCTCTGGTGTTCTTGTGCAGAATCTTCTCTTGGAGGTCTTCCCAGTCGGTCAGGACGCGTGGTAGTGTAGTGTGCCGATCGGCACGTTGCGTGTGCCGGTCGGCACCTCTATCAGGATTCCTTCCATCGTTCAGCCTAGACCTATGGATGGTCAGAAAGCAGTCTTTGTCTAACTCTTCCTTCTCGCTATCAGTAAGGATCGATTCAAAGGTGATAAGATCATCATATGTCAAAGGACGTTCCATAGCGAGAAGTCGATCCATTGTATACCTATCGGAGACCGGTGTGCTATCATCAACCTTGGATTTACCTTTGCGTACTAGCACTTCTCTAACCTTCTTTCGAAGGGCTTCATCCATCTTCTTCTTCTCTCTGTTGAACGCGTCCGCTTCACTCTTCATCATCCATCGTTGCTTCAGGTGCGACCAGACGATTGGATCGTCCTCGGTGGGGTTGAGGCTCCTGTTGCTCTCCCATGGCAGAGTTGGGCTCATTGGCGAAAGTACGGCGCCGTGCCGGTCGGCACCGCCGTCGTGCCGATCGGCACCGTCGCCTCCGCTTCCGGTTTCGCCGCCTTGCATTGTTTTCTGCTCTAGGGTTTGGTGGGAACTCCGGCGGCGCTCGATTTTTGATGATGAGATCCGAGACAACTCCTTCATATATATATCCTTAATTCTCTTGATCGAACCGGACTCTATCTCTTAAATTTAGAAGTCATCGAAGCATGTCTTGGAGGAAGGGCAAAACTCGACTCAAAAACGACACGGACTATCCCGTGCCGATCGGCACGGAGTTGTGCCGGTCGGCACGGAGGCAAAGTTGCCTCAAACGACTCAATAAAATCAAAGACACAAAACACACAGAAAAACAGTAAAAACAACAATGCTTTTGTTTTACGTCGTTAAGCTCGACCACCCAATCACTCAATTCACATAATATATATCAAATGACTTTAACTCAAAAGTGTTCGGTTCAAGATATACCTTTAGTCGTTGGCCATTCACCGTGTATGTATTTTGCTTTCCATCCATGATGACAACAGCTCCGGAAGGAAGAACTTTATGAACAAGATACGGTCCATCCCATTTACTTTTCAATTTGCCTTTACCGAACAACCGAAATCTTAAATTGAATAGTAGCACCCAATCTCCTTCGTAAAATTCCTTTTTCAATAGCTTCTTATCATACCACTTCTTTGTTTCTCTTTATAAATGGACGCATTCTCATA
The DNA here is from genome assembly GCA_012490785.1 of Eragrostis nindensis. Classification (NCBI taxonomy): domain Eukaryota; kingdom Viridiplantae; phylum Streptophyta; class Magnoliopsida; order Poales; family Poaceae; genus Eragrostis; species Eragrostis nindensis. Next base: position 147,434 of record JAAXCT010000437.1, on the reverse strand, counting down.
AGCTTTTAGGCGCATCTCCTCGAGTTCACTAATTTGAATCTTCCGTTTTACCGCAGCAGCATATAAATCCAAATTCATCTCTTTGATCGCCCAATATGCTCTATGTTCTAACTCTACAGGCAAATGATAAGTCTTTCCATAGACGAATTGATAGGGTGTCATACCTATTGGTGTCTTGAATGCTGTGCGATAAGCCCAAAGTGCTTTATTCAACTTGTTTGACCAATCCTTTCCTTCTCTTGTAACAATTTTCTGCAGAATTCCTTTCAACTGTTTATTAGAAGTTTCTGCTTGGCCGTTGGTCTGTGGATGATAGGCTGTCCCAATTCGATGCTCAATACCCATCTTCTTCAAAGCTTTAGTAAATTCATGCCCAGTAAAATGAGTTCCACCATCTGTTATTATAACTCTAGGAACACCATATCTTGGAAATATGTACTCATTCAACATTGCCTTGGATTCATTAGTTGTACTGTTTCGACATGGTATTGCTTCTACCCACTTTGACACGTAGTCCACAGCAACCAAAATATATTCATAACCATGAGAATTAACAAACGGTCCCATGAAATCCATGCCCCAAACATCGAATATATCAACTTGCAAGTTATACTTCAAAGGCATAGCATTACGAGCATTAACGTTTCCAATTCTTTGGCATTGAGGGCATCTAGCTACATACCTTTTCGCATCTTCATGCATCGAAGGCCAATAAAATCCACTAGCCCATACCTTTGCTTGTGTTCGAAAGTGCCCATAATGTCCACCATACTCAGATAAATGACACTTTTCCAATATGCTTTCGCGTTCGTCGCGAGGTACGCATGTAACATCCCGGTCCCCTAGGCCGTCATTTTTTTAAGGAAACCAATCGTTTCTTAACCTAAGCTATGAATTTATAAAATAAATTAGATGGAATTTTCCTAAATAAAACTTTAACTTGACTCATTTTGGTTTAAATAAATAATTTTCATATGGTTTTGATTTGAGATGTTCTTATTCGAGGTTTGAAATATTTGGAGTTGGTTTTCATGTTTGAATGAATGACATTTAAATTTATTTAGAAAATTTTCATGTTTAAAAATCATACTCATGCAAGTCATTTCATAAGTGCACAGCAACATGTCGAATTTTCCTGGGAAATTGGCTTTACCAAAATTCCCTAGAATTTACCATCCTTAGGTTTCACAGAGACTTAATTTCTGTGAATTTTTCATAATTTTGGGAACTCGTTTGATTCATTTAAAAATTCGAGGAAGTATCAGCCGGTTTGAAAAATAGGAAGAATAGTAACTAAGCTTTTGGGCTCGGCCCATTTAGAAAATAAAAGAAAACGGAAAAAGAAAAGACCTCACCATCCCGGCCCACGCAGCCCAGTCCGGCCCAGCCCAACTCACGAACCGCCAACATCGTCTTCTTCGTCAACGCGCGCCGCCGCCGCCCGGCCATCGCCGTCTCGCCACGCGCCTGCGCAGTCCTGTGCAGTTGCAGTGGAGCGCCAAGGGAAGCAACGCGTGTCGTCCTCATCCGCATCATCTCGCGCCTTCCGGAGCCCTCCTCTCTTTCTCCTCTCTTTCTCCTCTCTCTCTGTCTCACTGACAATTACGGCCGCCGGCGAGAACCGCCTTCTCTTCCTATAAAAGACGCCGGAGCTCTAATTCTCTTCCTTTCGTCTCCCTTATCCTCTATAGCTTGACCTCGTCCTTAATTGCTGCGGCAATTCGATGATTTCAACTTTTCCCTTTTCCGGCCGTCGCCACCATTGCCGGCGATTCTCCTTCCCCGTGAGCTAGAGCTCGATTCCTTTGGTACTTACAACCTGTACATCTTACTGATTCCATTTGTGCACTTGGTTTCTTCCATCTAGGCCTGTAGTGCCCTCCCGACGGAAGCTTCCTCTGCTCCGCCGCCGCTCACCGCCAAGCCGCGAACTCCGGCCATCTATGACCTCTCCTTTAGCTCGGTGAGCGTCCTGGTTGCTTGTAGATATTACAAACGCTTGAAGTCGACGTCGCCGCGCTTTCTTTCCAGCAAATCGACGTAGTCTCACCGCCGCGTCACATAGGTCACGATCGCGCCGCCGCTACAGGGCCTCACCGCCGGCGAGGCGACCACCGGACGGAAGCCCTTGGGCTCCTGCATCGCGTAGGACAACACGTTGACGTGCTCCGCCGCGGATTCGCCGTCGGCGAGCGATTCAGTCGCCGCGTTTACTGTTCACAGGCGAATTTGAATGGATTAAACCTTAAGCTGTCACGTGTAGCTCCCTGATTGGCTCATTTTCAATTAGGCTTTTTACACACAATTACACTCTGTTAAAATTAGGAAAAATACTAAAATATTTTCTCATGTTTTTGGACTCCTTTTTCTGCAATAATATAACACATGTGCATAGGAAAAATTTGAGAAGAAATAAATATAGAATTGCTTTATTTCATAGAAAATCACATGTTTCTTTATGAGAATTTAATTGTTATTTATACAATAGAATTGCATACCATCTCTATAATTAAAATATATAAATTGTTATCCTAGTTGTCACATGAAGAACTAAAATGGTAGTTTCATGTAAGTTTTACTTTGAATGATAGATTCATTAACCTAATTAAATGAACATCTCATCTATGCATGAACATATAGCTTTCTTCACACTGTATGAACTTATTTTCTAGCTATGATAACTAAAATAAACCCTAGGGCCACATCTCTAGGTTATACCATGGTTAAGGAACTAAATATATACTAAGTTAAATAGAACTTCTTGTTAGCAAATATAAATATGTCAGTTATAACTAATAGCTTATATTAGCATCTAGCATTTAAGAATATAATTGTAGATGAAAAATATGATAGGAACATTTTCCTGATTTTACATGAGCATGTAAGAAATATTTATACAATATTCATAACTAGGACTCGATAACATATCTTTGCATCTCTTCTAAATATGTAGATTGCATATACATACATAGATGTACCCAAAATGATTATGGAAAATAAGTATCTTAATCCATAGGGATGTTTCCACATGTATGTAGCCTTATTTTACCTATAAATTACGCTAAAGTTATTTACTATGTAAATCTTGTTTAATTGCGCATGTCACCTTAAACTATGCTATGTCGAGATAATTTAGTTAGCTCAATGAAGCTTATCTTAAATGGATATATCTCATGAATATATATATATTTATATTGCACTCATATGCATACCTTTGGTAAACGAATATTTTAACCCATAAGGGTGTTTGTATATGCACTGGGAACATATAGCTTTATTTTACATATACATCATCCTAAGGATATTTGTTATAAATATCTAGTTTATTTGCTCATATCTCTTTGAACAACACCATGTTCATTAATAGAAATAATTTAGAATTTATATAATAGATATGCACGCAATCACCATCAATAAGCCCATATGCATCTCACCATGTTTCCTTTAGAAATTTAGTAAATAAATATCTATGCATACCATCATGTTAGCTTCAAATTAATCCATTTACATAACACATGCATGCTTTTCTATTTAAGAGAAACTAAATAATAAATAACTTGTCTAGGTGAATATGGCCTATGTAAGGCCAAGAATATACTTCATAGCAAATGATCGCATAGAGTAAATGGAATCGCGAGAACCCTAGTATTCCTTCTTCTATTTTATTCATCGGTAGAACTCGATAACGTGCAGTCTATTCGTACGAACTCCGAGTATATATATTTATTTTCAGGAAATGCACTCCATGATCATGCTTTTGGGTTTTATTCAAAATATTTGTATTTATTATTATAGATTTTATTGGATCTTCTTGGATGGCTTTATTTGGATCTTCCGACAACGATCGATCGTGGATTGATGTGTACGTGAGAGAATCGTCGAAGGATTGCAACACGGGAAGATCGACACTTGAAGACCGTCGTATGAACTATGTATATAAAGGTGCGAGGCAAGCACACCCCCTTGATCATTTTGATCCTATTTTTGCAAGTGCATTTAAGTGCTTAATTTGTAGGATTAATTTGTGCATAATTTATATCACTAAAAATACTTACTTGGAAATGGTAGATACTACCTATTTGATTTTATCCCCTTTGTTGAACTACATCATATTCCCTTTGTAACCATAGGTTGGGCTATCATAATGGTTATATGCTCTAAGCTTCTTGGTATAGTTAATTACTAATTAAGCTCGCTAAAATGAAAGGCTAAATTTTGTATAAATGTAAGTACATGTATAATCATTAGATTTACGGATTTTGTTGATGGGGAATTATTATTGATGATATATGATGATAATTTAGATGTTGACGGGTTTGATGTGATAATGTTAAATTGGATTAACGATTGTTTGATAATCATGATTTTGGAGACCCGTCGCATCGCATAAGGACCGGTACATCTGTATCTTGATTTAGGGAAATATCGTGCGACCATGGATGCTGGTATGGGACGGCCATGGCTAAGTAATTAGTTGAATGTTGCCTTGCCTTCTAGAAGTAGAGAATGTGCGGATAATTCCCGATTTTGATGGGGTTATTCGAAGGGGCTCCCATTACTATAACGTGTGGGATCAAAGTTTGCTGACACAATGAATTGTACCTTCTTAATTCCTGCCTAACTATCCATATTTGAAGGAGGGGATAAATTGTACCTCTGGGGTGTTAGTTGGTAGGTACGGAGGGATTGTTTACAATTTAGGGAAGGCAAGGTTAACAAACGGCTAATGAAAACGTCATGCGTGATACCGATGTGCACACTTCGTGAGTGCACGGTGCCTGCAACACCACAGACGGTCACTCACTGCCCATGGGTACAGCGTACAAACTCTGCAGAGTCATAATCCATTCGAATGGCCGTGCTTGCGGTCTCAAGCTCCTTAACGATAGGTTTTTGTTTAGAGAATGGTTGGGATTAAAATTGATCATAATGGTTATTGATATATGAATTGGTATAGATAATGATTTTATAGGAACTTGACATGGAAGTCAAGTATGTCACTTTATTTATATGATAATTACTTGTACTTACCTTTATGCAATTTATATTCAAGCAAATTAATTTAGTAATTATTTCATTAACCAAGTTTAGATTGCCATTTGCTCTTTTATGCAAATTTACCCACATTATACCTTCCTTCATTTGGCCCTGCATATAATTATGATTTTACTATTATTCACCCGCATTGCTTGCCTCCGATAACTTGGTTTCAGAGATGACGAGGATTCCGGTGAGGAACGATGCCGTTCTGTCTAGGAGTTTAACTTCCAGTCAATTGCCTGTGGGATGAACACGGGGCACACGCTGGAGATTTGAATTCCTTTGTGTTTATTTCTTAAGGTATTTCGTCGGCCGTTGAGCCAATATTTTGTAAATTTTAAATAAACTTGATAGTTAAATTTTGATATGGTTATGGTTCCACTGTGATTTCCGTGTGTACTTGTCATTGATCCTGGGGCAAGTACGGAAAACACGGAGTTTCGGGTGATTTAATTACCCGGGACGCCGCAGGTGGTATCAGAGCTATATTGACTGCAGGTTGACCCTAGATAGACCGGTCATTAGATTAGATTAGTAAATTGAAGCCATATTTTCAAAATTCTCATATATATTTAAGGAAAATATCGGGATTTTTCTCTACCTTTCCTAAATCTTAGTTTCTTTTCTTATCTATATTTTCATTTGATTTTGAGAAATTATTTATCCCCTCTCATCTCTTTCTTAGTTAAGGAGAAAAGATGAAGGAGAAGAAGAATATTGTTCTCTTTTCCTCAACCTTGATTTTAAATATTCTTTCTTGTATCTCATCTTGACATTGATTCTATTTTCTTCCTAATCTTATTTCTTCTATATCTATCATGAGACAAGGAAGAAGATGTAGCGAGAATGCGATGGTAAATACTAGGATCTCTTCTCTTATTCGTCTCAAAATTTCTTAGGAGGTATAGATATATAGGCCGTAGAAAGAAAATATTAAGGTAGGATTATATGGCATTTTAAAAAGTGCTATGCCATAAAGACCTATGAATATAATTAATAAGAAGAAAAGTGTTTTCGAAAATCCCGGAGTTTCTATTTACGGTCGATTTGCTCGTTCTTTTCGCTTTGGTGCTTTATGTGATTTTGGTGTTTTATTTTGGAAGCATAAAGTAGATGCTAAAATAAATAGTTTAAATTCTGCTAACTCCCTCTCTCTTTAGATAACATCCTACTAATTTTAACTATAACATACGTTGACCCTAACATCTCGTGCTATCCTAATTGCATATCTTTCACTTACTTAATTTATTGAACTTTTCTCTGATTTATTTCCATGCATAACAACCATTCCGGGATAAAGACCATGTTATATTCTTTGTTAACTTCATAACAATTTAATCCATGTTTCCATGCTCATTTTAGCATCGATCCTGCATGCCAAATATTTTTCCTTGGTATTTAAATTGATATCCCACTTATGTTGTCATCATTCTTTGTAGGTTCTTTTGATTTCAAAAAGATGCCGTGTTCTCACATATTCCCTTCTTTCATAGTTTGGCATACCTTGCCTCTTTGATTCATGTAGACTTAGTTTAATATATAGCATAAACAGTGCACAATTATCATATCATACCTCTTTCTTTCAAAAATAATTTATTTTTCTCTTTCCATTTTATGCGAGATCATTAAAACTTGAATTCTATTATTTTTCAATCCAGATGGAAATACTCTAAATGCCATTTGAACCTTGTATCACGTTTTGCATAGCGTGATGATTTTATTCAATCAACCTCTTTTGAGAATTTACTAGTATGAAGAATTTTCGTCAATTTCCTGCCAAATCTCGTTTTACTATTCCTTGATAAATCAATAATCATATTCCATTATTTGAAAGAAGGATAGAATTAATTTACATAACTACGAAATCCTTGTTTCCAAACTCTTTGACTTTTATCGTGGTTGTTCTTTAGCACCTCTCCACCGTATGAAACCCTTAAAAATTATCCTGGTTTTCTGAGTAAATCAATTTTTCTTTCATAAAATATTTGTGCATTCCATCCATTTTGAAACTTGAATATCCTTCACTTCCATATAAAATGACGATGGTTTCAAAATTTTTCTTACAAAGTATCCTAGTTGCATAGCATAAAATCTTCCATTTAATCAATGCTTCACTAAAGCCTTTTGCGGGAACGTGAAAGTATTTTCTATTGTTTTAATATTCTATTGCTTGTTTAGAAAACCACATTAATGCCCATGATCATATTGTTTGGCATTTGTGAAATGTTTTGACATTACTCAATACATTTTTCCATATGAATCATATTAGCCGATCTTTTACTTGACCATCGGTGTTGATTTCTATGACCTATCATCTAGGAGAATATTTTCTCACTTGACTACCAATCAATTTTATGATCCTTGATCCATAAGGAAAATCTCAAGATTTTAATTCTTATCTATCCTACTAATTATCGATTTTCTAGTAGCAATTTGCTTAAAATTTGAAAATCATGCCTACTTTAAGATCTTAGTTTTGCTAACTAATGATCATTTGCAAGGTAGGTCCAATTGCTACTCTAAGCCTCCTTGCTTTATTTTGAATAAACATATCCTATTGTCATCTTCTATTAAAAAGAAAAGGGAAATGAGAATATCATATCATCTCATTTCTTAACCTTTCTATCTTGTTCACCATTTGGTAAAAATTAAAGGTATGACCATCTTCGAATACCTTCTTAAAGTATTTCAATGTTGTCTTTATATGCCTAATTGCTTTGTCTAACTATTTTTCTTTGTAATACTATTCCCTTATTTTATTGACTCGATGTCCATCGATTTCATACCCATTGATACCCTTGAATTGAGAACAATATTTTCCTTGAATTGTTCAACCAAGAGATCACTTGATTTATATTGATGTAGTCTCTAGAATCAACCTTGATTTTTATATGCTTCAATGAAAACTTTAATTTCCATGATTCACGAAACATAGAAACCTATGGTTCTATGTCAACCTGATTTTAGAAATTTCTTTGATCTAGTGTATTCTAAGGTAATAATCTCGAAAACCTTGGAATAATTCCTTATACTATTCATGAATAAACCTGGTTGTCATGAATTGTTCACCATCCTTACTTGAATGTCGTCATTCTACCATTTATTACCAATTTCGTTGATCATACTTTAATAATTATTGTATCACATTGTTACACATGCCCATATTGTCATATGTCGCATTGATCATATATTTGGAATCCCTCATTATTTTATGAAATCCATATTGACTTGCTCAAAAATTTGTTTTGATCTTGTCCTAAAGAACTTACCTCGTAAACCTTGGAGTAGGTTCCTAAACCATCCTTAATGTTCCCACTAGGTAATTTTGGTTGCAAGGATTGGTTGCCATTCTTCTCGGATGACAAGTGTTGTGCTCATATATCCTTCAATGACCAATATGCCATTCGAGTCATTTAAAAACCAATCCTATTGATTTTACCTTATCTTTGTAAACTCATCCGTTTTCCCGAGGTCGAAATCCATTGGAACACTAGCCTATTGATTTTGACTTCCATTCTTTGGTAGGTCAAAATTCATAAAAAACATTCTTACGGTTTGAAAACCTCATGTTTCCTTGAACATAAGAAATTTTCCCTTATCCATTTATTGGGACTCGTGGCATTCAAAATTGTTCCATAACCAATCATATTGGTTTTGTTTCACCATTATAAATTCATTTGCTTACATAATCCTAAAACTCCATTGGATTACTAGCCTACCACTCTTGACTCCATTCTTCAATAGATTATTTTATCAAAACTTTCTTGTGATTTTGAGAATATCATAGTTTCTTTGATATAAGAATCTTTTAAAATAATTGTTAACAAAAATAAAATATTAAAAGCATTCACTCAATATTTCTCTTGCTTCCGCATCTATTTTTTTTTTTTTTGAAAGCCTTTATGCATTAACTTGAATAAAATAATTTTTCCCCCTTGATCATATAGATGCTTGTTAACTTTCGATAAAAGATAAAGTTAGAAAGATATGTAATGCTAACACTCATGGTGAGATAACACCAAAGACGAGGAACACTAATATACGATTCAGGGTTTTCACAAGCATGCATGCCATAGAAGATCAAGTAATTTCTCAAGATAAAGGAAAGGGACTTCATGAAGATACTTCAAGGACAAGAAAGAAGCGACTATACCAAGGAGGAAGCAAGAAGAATATAAGAAGATGACTCATTGCTACAAAAATCTTGAAGATGAAGAAACTAACTTTATATGTTGTGCATTGCATTTCAAGTATTTTATGAATGATACGTTAAATTTTATTTAAGGGGGGTAGGACGTAATATATATCTAACTCTACTAATATTTTGATCATGCCAGTACTAACCTCTTTTATAAGCCGAAGAAAATCTTTTGCAATCTTTACTAACAAATGTTAACAAAACCCCGAAGATTTCTTTTAAAGGATTCCTCTTCCTCAAGATACCAATGTTCATTAAGCATGAAGGACATATACACTACATCGGAGAACAACCTCAAGAAATCTACCATATCAAAGAATACATGAAGATTGTTCCCTACGTGTGGCATGCCGAAGACGAAGAACTGACAATGTCATGACAATTAATTTCAAAACCATCCTCCACTAACTACAACGGAGTAGGGATACGGCATATGAAGAATTTTCAAGAAAGTAACCATGTCAAAGAGGGAGGAAAAACAAGAGCATGAAGATCATCCTCACATATGGCGTTTCAAAGATCAAAGAACGTTTCGACATTTTGGAACTAACTTTCGTAAACATCCACACTAACACTTTGCGGAATCTCGAGGACGAGATTCTTTTAAGGGGGGTAGACTGTAACATCCCGGTCCCCTAGGCCGTCATTTTTTTAAGGAAACCAATCGTTTCTTAACCTAAGCTATGAATTTATAAAATAAATTAGATGGAATTTTCCTAAATAAAACTTTAACTTGACTCATTTTGGTTTAAATAAATAATTTTCATATGGTTTTGATTTGAGATGTTCTTATTCGAGGTTTGAAATATTTGGAGTTGGTTTTCATGTTTGAATGAATGACATTTAAATTTATTTAGAAAATTTTCATGTTTAAAAATCATACTCATGCAAGTCATTTCATAAGTGCACAGCAACATGTCGAATTTTCCTGGGAAATTGGCTTTACCAAAAATTCCCCAGAATTTACCATCCTTAGGTTTCACAGAGACTTAATTTCTGTGAATTTTTCATAATTTTGGGAACTCGTTTGATTCATTTAAAAATTCGAGGAAGTATCAGCCGGTTTGAAAAATAGGAAGAATAGTAACTAAGCTTTTGGGCTCGGCCCATTTAGAAAATAAAAGAAAACGGAAAAAGAAAAGACCTCACCATCCCGGCCCACGCAGCCCAGTCCGGCCCAGCCCAACTCACGAACCGCCACCATCGTCTTCTTCGTCAACGCGCGCCGCCGCCGCCCGGCCATCGCCGTCTCGCCACGCGCCTGCGCAGTCCTGTGCAGTTGCAGTGGAGCGCCAAGGGAAGCAACGCGTGTCGTCCTCATCCGCATCATCTCGCGCCTTCCGGAGCCCTCCTCTCTTTCTCCTCTCTTTCTCCTCTCTCTCTGTCTCACTGACAATTACGGCCGCCGGCGAGAACCGCCTTCTCTTCCTATAAAAGACGCCGCTGGAGCTCTAATTCTCTTCCTTTCGTCTCCCTTATCCTCTATAGCTTGACCTCGTCCTTAATTGCTGCGGCAATTCGATGATTTCAACTTTTCCCTTTTCCGGCCGTCGCCACCATTGCCGGCGATTCTCCTTCCCCGGTGAGCTAGAGCTCGATTCCTTTGGTACTTACAACCTGTACATCTTACTGATTCCATTTGTGCACTTGGTTTCTTCCATCTAGGCCTGTAGTGCCCTCCCGACGGAAGCTTCCTCTGCTCCGCCGCCGCTCACCGCCAAGCCGCGAACTCCGGCCATCTATGACCTCTCCTTTAGCTCGGTGAGCGTCCTGGTTGCTTGTAGATATTACAAACGCTTGAAGTCGACGTCGCCGCGCTTTCTTTCCAGCAAATCGACGTAGTCTCACCGCCGCGTCACATAGGTCACGATCGCGCCGCCGCTACAGGGCCTCACCGCCGGCGAGGCGACCACCGGACGGAAGCCCTTGGGCTCCTGCATCGCGTAGGACAACACGTTGACGTGCTCCGCCGCGGATTCGCCGTCGGCGAGCGATTCAGTCGCCGCGTTTACTGTTCACAGGCGAATTTGAATGGATTAAACCTTAAGCTGTCACGTGTAGCTCCCTGATTGGCTCATTTTCAATTAGGCTTTTTACACACAATTACACTCTGTTAAAATTAGGAAAAATACTAAAATATTTTCTCATGTTTTTGGACTCCTTTTTCTGCAATAATATAACACATGTGCATAGGAAAAATTTGAGAAGAAATAAATATAGAATTGCTTTATTTCATAGAAAATCACATGTTTCTTTATGAGAATTTAATTGTTATTTATACAATAGAATTGCATACCATCTCTATAATTAAAATATATAAATTGTTATCCTAGTTGTCACATGAAGAACTAAATGGTAGTTTCATGTAAGTTTTACTTTGAATGATAGATTCATTAACCTAATTAAATGAACATCTCATCTATGCATGAACATATAGCTTTCTTCACACTGTATGAACTTATTTTCTAGCTATGATAACTAAAATAAACCCTAGGGCCACATCTCTAGGTTATACCATGGTTAAGGAACTAAATATATACTAAGTTAAATAGAACTTCTTGTTAGCAAAATATAAATATGTCAGTTATAACTAATAGCTTATATTAGCATCTAGCATTTAAGAATATAATTGTAGATGAAAAATATGATAGGAACATTTTCCTGATTTTACATGAGCATGTAAGAAATATTTATACAATATTCATAACTAGGACTCGATAACATATCTTTGCATCTCTTCTAAATATGTAGATTGCATATACATACATAGATGTACCCAAAATGATTATGGAAAATAAGTATCTTAATCCATAGGGATGTTTCCACATGTATGTAGCCTTATTTTACCTATAAATTACGCTAAAGTTATTTACTATGTAAGTCTTGTTTAATTGCGCATGTCACCTTAAACTATGCTATGTCGAGATAATTTAGTTAGCTCAATGAAGCTTATCTTAAATGGATATATCTCATGCTCATGAATATATATATATTTATATTGCACTCATATGCATACCTTTGGTAAACGAATATTTTAACCCATAAGGGTGTTTGTATATGCACTGGGAACATATAGCTTTATTTTACATATACATCATCCTAAGGATATTTGTTATAAATATCTAGTTTATTTGCTCATATCTCTTTGAACAACACCATGTTCATTAATAGAAATAATTTAGAATTTATATAATAGATATGCACGCAATCACCATCAATAAGCCCATATGCATCTCACCATGTTTCCTTTAGAAATTTAGTAAATAAATATCTATGCATACCATCATGTTAGCTTCAAATTAATCCATTTACATAACACATGCATGCTTTTCTATTTAAGAGAAACTAAATAATAAATAACTTGTCTAGGTGAATATGGCCTATGTAAGGCCAAGAATATACTTCATAGCAAATGATCGCATAGAGTAAATGGAATCGCGAGAACCCTAGTATTCCTTCTTCTATTTTATTCATCGGTAGAACTCGATAACGTGCAGTCTATTCGTACGAACTCCGAGTATATATATTTATTTTCAGGAAATGCACTCCATGATCATGCTTTTGGGTTTTTATTCAAAATATTTGTATTTATTATTATAGATTTTATTGGATCTTCTTGGATGGCTTTATTTGGATCTTCCGACAACGATCGATCGTGGATTGATGTGTACGTGAGAGAATCGTCGAAGGATTGCAACACGGGAAGATCGACACTTGAAGACCGTCGTATGAACTATGTATATAAAGGTGCGAGGCAAGCACACCCCCTTGATCATTTTGATCCTATTTTTGCAAGTGCATTTAAGTGCTTAATTTGTAGGATTAATTTGTGCATAATTTATATCACTAAAAATACTTACTTGGAAATGGTAGATACTACCTATTTGATTTTATCCCTTTGTTGAACTACATCATATTCCCTTTGTAACCATAGGTTGGGCTATCATAATGGTTATATGCTCTAAGCTTCTTGGTATAGTTAATTACTAATTAAGCTCGCTAAAATGAAAGGCTAAATTTTGTATAAATGTAAGTACATGTATAATCATTAGATTTACGGATTTTGTTGATGGGGAATTATTATTGATGATATATGATGATAATTTAGATGTTGACGGGTTTGATGTGATAATGTTAAATTGGATTAACGATTGTTTGATAATCATGATTTTGGAGACCCGTCGCATCGCATAAGGACCGGTACATCTGTATCTTGATTTAGGGAAATATCGTGCGACCATGGATGCTGGTATGGGACGGCCATGGCTAAGTAATTAGTTGAATGTTGCCTTGCCTTCTAGAAGTAGAGAATGTGCGGATAATTCCCGATTTTGATGGGGTTATTCGAAGGGGCTCCCATTACTATAACGTGTGGGATCAAAGTTTGCTGACACAATGAATTGTACCTTCTTAATTCCTGCCTAACTATCCATATTTGAAGGAGGGGATAAATTGTACCTCTGGGATGTTAGTTGGTAGGTACGGAGGGATTGTTTACAATTTAGGGAAGGCAAGGTTAACAAACGGCTAATGAAAACGTCATGCGTGATACCGATGTGCACACTTCGTGAGTGCACGGTGCCTGCAACACCACAGACGGTCACTCACTGCCCATGGGTACAGCGTACAAACTCTGCAGAGTCATAATCCATTCGAATGGCCGTGCTTGCGGTCTCAAGCTCCTTAATGATAGGTTTTTGTTTAGAGAATGGTTGGGATTAAAATTGATCATAATGGTTATTGATATATGAATTGGTATAGATAATGATTTTATAGGAACTTGACATGGAAGTCAAGTATGTCACTTTATTTATATGATAATTACTTGTACTTACCTTTATGCAATTTATATTCAAGCAAATTAATTTAGTAATTATTTCATTAACCAAGTTTAGATTGCCATTTGCTCTTTTATGCAAATTTACCCACATTATACCTTCCTTCATTTGGCCCTGCATATAATTATGATTTTACTATTATTCACCCGCATTGCTTGCCTCCGATAACTTGGTTTCAGAGATGACGAGGATTCCGGTGAGGAACGATGCCGTTCTGTCTAGGAGTTTAACTTCCAGTCAATTGCCTGTGGGATGAACACGGGGCACACGCTGGAGATTTGAATTCCTTTGTGTTTATTTCTTAAGGTATTTCGTCGGCCGTTGAGCCAATATTTTGTAAATTTTAAATAAACTTGATAGTTAAATTTTGATATGGTTATGGTTCCACTGTGATTTCCGTGTGTACTTGTCATTGATCCTGGGGCAAGTACGGAAAACACGGAGTTTCGGGTGATTTAATTACCCGGGACGCCGCAACGCACCTTCGAACAGCTGCATCTTCACAATATCTGTATAAATAAGGATCATCCCATATGAATTTTCTCATCTCACTGACAATCTTCCTTCTTGAATTCTTGCTACAATCATCTAGCTTCCCTTTGAATCCATTTATGATGTCTTGCATCCATGATTCTCGATGATCCTTAACTCGAAATAGCTGCTCTTGCGCCATGGCATCACCAATGCATCCCTCCTTGTTCTCAAGCGTCAAACGAGACAGATGATCTGCTACTGAATTCTCAACCCCTTTCTTGTCTCTAATCTCCAAATCAAATTCTTGTAACATCAAAACCCAACGAAGCAATCTAGGTTTCGACTCCTTTTTAGAGACAAGATATCTAATAGCAGCATGATCCGTATAAACAATGACCTTAGAATTGAGGATGTAGGATCTAAATTTCTCAAAAGCAAATATAACAACTAGCATCTCTTTCTCTGTTGTTGTATAATTAATCTGGGCTTCATTAAGAGTTTTACTAGCATAGTAGATAGCATGCACTTTACCTTCTTTTCGTTGTCCAAGAACCGCTCCTACTGCATAATCACTTGCATCGCACATAATCTCAAAAGGTAAATTCTAATCCGGAGGTTGCATAATAGGTGCAGAACATAATGCTTCTTTCAACTTCCGGAAAGCAGTAAGCCTTTCATCATTCATCTCAAATTCAACATCCTTTTGCAGCAATTCTGTTAATGGCTTAGCAATCTTTGAATAATCCTTCACAAATCTGCGATAAAAATTTGCATGTCCAAGAAAACTGCGCAGTGTCTTAATATCAGTAGGTGGTGGCAACCTTTCAACTGTGGATATTTTAGCTTTGTCTACTTCAATGCCCCTATTAGAAATAACATGCCCCAAGACAATCCCTTCGGTTACCATGAAGTGACATTTCTCCCAATTAAGAACTAAATCCACTTCTACGCACCTCTTTAGTACTTTATCTAAATTTGCTAAGCAGTGATCAAAATCAGTACCATGAACAGAGAAATCATCCATAAATACCTCCATAATGTCTTCAATGAATTCAGCAAATATAGCATTCATGCATCTCTGAAATGTAGCCGGTGCGTTGCAAAGACCGAATGGCATTCGCCGATACGCATAAGTTCCATAAGGACAAGTGAAGTAGTCTTATGCTGGCCTTCAGGTCTAACAGGGATTTGAAAGAAACCACTATATCCGTCGAGATAGCAAAAATAAGAGTTCTTGGCTAACCTTTCAAGCATCTCATCGATGAACGGTAGTGGATAATGGTCTTTCTTTGTGGCTGCATTCAGCTTTCTGTAATCAATGCACATTCGCCATCCTGTAACTGTCCGTTGAGGGATCAACTCATTATTCTCATTAGGCACAACTGTGAGTCCTCCTTTCTTTAGCACGCAATGCACTGGACTCACCTATTCACTATCAGCAACTGGATAAATCATTCCTGCATTAAGAAGTCTCAGCACTTCTTTCTTCACAACTTCCTTCATGCCCTCTTTCAGTCGTCGCATGCCTTCAACGACTGGCTTAGCTGATTCTTCAAGATTGATCTTATGTGTGCAAAAAGCTGGACTTATTCCTTTGATATCATCAAGACAATATCCGATCGCCTTCCTGTATTTTCTCAGAACAGCAAGCAATCGTTTTGTCTCTTCTTCATTCAAAGCACTATTGACGATGACGGGGTAAGTTTTATCTTTGCCTAAGTATTCGTATCTCAGACCGTCAGGAAGTGGCTTCTGTTCTACTTCTGGTGCTGCACCAGGATCCAGATTACCCAAAGGCTCAAATTGAGGATTTTCACCTCCGTGCCGGTCGGCACCGCCTCTGTGGCGATCGGCACAAGGGTCGTGCCGGTCGGCACCGTCCTGAATCTCGGCCTCTTCTCTGTCTGACTCTTCAAACAGTTTGTTTAACGGGTCTGAGTATCCTGTACTAATTTCTTCATCTTTTCTGTGAAGAATTCTTGGAGAGAGGGTGGGTCGTCACTTTCTTGAGCGACGGGTGGGTCTTCGAATTCAAAGAGGACTTCCTCTCCGCCCAGAGTCAATTTGAGGTGACCTTTTCCAGCATCGATAACAGCTTGTACAAGCTTTAAGAAAGGTCTTCCCAAAATAATATCTTCAACTCCTACTTCATCTTTATCAAGAACAAAAATATCCACCGGAATAGTATTCTTTTTTACCTCGATGTTCAGATCTTTGATGACTCCCAGTGGTTTGGTTCTCCTTCCATCCGCCATGATTAGCTCAAACTCGGTTCCTAGCAATCTTCCTTTTATGTCATAAGGCATATCCATGAATGCTTCATACGTCATCAAACTGACGCGGGAACCAAAATCACATAATGCTTTAGGAAAGCTTCTATATCCAATCTCGCACGGTATGTAAGGATCAACTTCCGTTCGTTCCGTAAGGCCAATTGCATATACTCCGCACAATCCTTCATACGGCGATGGGACAAAACAACTATCAAATAGCTTCTTTGCTTGTTGAACCTCCATCTGATCAATTTCCATATCATCCTTGTACAACTTCCCCAATACTTCACCAATGATGACATCGTCCAGTATTTCCGAAGTTCTAGTGTCTTTAGAGAAGTTATACTGAACTCCTGTAGAAGAGGCATACCTTGGATCATATGTTCTCCTCATACTTAGCAAATTTGAGCTGAAATCAATGGGAATCCAATCCAACGGTTCAAACTCGTCCAACGGTTTAGCATTGCTTAAGGTTGGATCTCCTGCTGGTCTTGGAAATTTATTTACGAAGCTGTTCTCGTGCTCCTCTAATATTGCAGCTTCAGTCTTGGAAATCCCTTTAACAGCATTCAGCGTGCCGGTCGGCACAAGGATTGTGCCGGTCGGTACAGTGGCCTGTGCTGTGCCGATCGGCACAGGGGTCGTGCCGGTCGGCACCTCCTCCAATCTGGGTCTTTTCAGATCACCTTGCGCTGGTTCTTCTGTTCTTACTGTTAATTCCGCTTCTGATACTGTACAGCTTTCCGCTTTAGCTCTCAAATCCAAAGAACCTTTTGCTAGCGGCGACCTTTCAGGCGGAATTGGATCTTCTTGGAATTCTTCCCAATGCCTATGCATAGCTTCAGTCTTCGATATCTTACTTAAAAGATCCAGACCTGCCGTAGCAGTCAAGTCGAGGAAACTCCCTCGAGCTGAACTATCCAAATGCATCCTGGAGGTTCCTTCAAGAGACATGTAAAATGTCTGAGCAGTCAAGTTATCATCCATGCCCAAATCGGAGCCTTGCTTCAATAAAGATTTGAAGCGTAACCATGCTTGCGTGAGGGTCTCTTCTTTCATTTGCTCGAAGTTAACCACTTCTCTTCTCAGTTTCTGCACCTTCGGAAGCGGGAAGAAATGCAAACAGAAATTTCCTACAAGCTTATCCCAGTTTCCCTTAGCTTCACGGGCTGCAGATTTATACCAATCTTTGGCTCTTCCATCTAGAGAAAATGGAAATAGCAACCATTTGTACCAATTCTGAGGCACTCCCTCATGCTTAAAGGTCTGACAGAGAACTTCCAGATCTTGCAGATGTGTGTACGGGTTCTCGTCCTTCGTCCCAGAGAATTTGCTGTTCTCGACCATTTTGATGATGGTCGGGTTGAGAATGTAGGACGAAGCAGTGACTTTCTCATCGGAAGTTTGTGGAATCAGCAATCCCGGAGACGGTAGCGAATGCTCCCTAACCGTATGAGCCGGTTCAGGAGTACCCATCCTGAAAACACAGAAAGAAAACACAAAAACAAACTAGAAAAGAGTGGATTAGAGGTTAGTAGAATAAATAAATAGTAAAAGAACTGGCTTGTTCCCCCCCGGCAACGGCGCCAGAAAACGTGCTTGTTGGTCGTTTGTACGCACCCACTTATATACCGCAAGAGGACGGTGTACAGTTGTAGCACTTTTTCCCTTAAAGTATTCCAAGGTTTAATATCGAACCACAGAGAACAAGCGGGACTTAAACTATTATTTAAACTACTAAATTAATATGGCAAAGGTGTGTGTGGAAAGGGTGGTTAACAGCTAGAGATGAAAGGGCCTGCTGTTGTATCAAGGTTATGAAAAGGATTCTCTCCTATGGTTTGGGGTACTGGCATGCAACTCAGGTCATGGTTCAATTGATAGGTTTAGTATTCTACAAGACATGGTGGTTTCGTTCGCCCCGATCCTGTCACGACAAGGTACTAATAGCTCCCTACTGGTTTCTTGCACTATGTAATAAACACGTATTGATCGGATACGAGTTCAAAGCATCACATAGACTGAACACATCAAAAGAGTATTGTAAGCGTGAGAGTTACATAACCAGATTTCCCTCGCCACGGAGAGAATATGAGATCTACTCACGCATCATACTGCAACACATGAACATGGGTACAGTAAGACGCAGGATTTTGGCGTGGTCCCACAGGTGCCGATCGGCACGGCGGTGTGCCGGTCGGCACAGTCTTCCTTTTTGGTGGTGATGATCGGTGATCGCCGTCTTCGCCGCCACAACCTTCAACCTAGGTCAAAACCTCCGTATGTCTGTCTCCCTTCTTACTTCGCGACCAAAATCTCCTCTTTATAGTCTCTTTCGGTTGTGGGCTGGATTTCACCGACTCCGACTCTGATATTTCTTCTGGGCTTTATATTCTCCGAGTGGGTTTAAGTTTGGGGCCCGACCTCGCTCAGCACTCAGCAGTCAGCACGACGCACTCAAATATAGAGGACAAGGGGAGGAGTTCGTCTATCCACCGCACAACCCGCATAGAAAATTGCCGGAGCAGCAGCCGCCGGCGGCCAACCCAGGGAAGCTCCGGAGCTTGTTTCGTGGAACAATGTCCAAGAAACCCATCCAGTACGCCGTGGTCAGGACTGCTTAATCTGTTCTCCTACTCTCCTTGCAGCTATGATCCCTTCTCTTCTTGACTGCCTTGAGCCGTGACGTCGTCGTCGTCGCCGTGGTCATCGCAGGTGGACGCCTTCGCGCGGAGCCGTTCAAGGGCAACCCAGCCGCAGTGTGCCTTCTCGAGGACGCCGCCAAGGCCGCGGACGAGCGGTGGCTGCAGGCCGTCGCCGCCGAGTTCAACCTCTCCGAGACTGCCTTCCTCCTCCGCGACTCCTCCGACGGCGCCGCCCCGCGGTTCCAGCTCCGGTGGTTCACACCCGCCGCCGAGGTCCCAATCCACCTCCAAACCCGTGAATCCGCACGATTCCTCGCTCTTGAATCTTGACGCGAGTGCGCGCCCGCGCCGCCGTTGCAGGTCGAGCTCTGCGGCCACGCGACGCTGGCCTCCGCGCACTTCCTCTTCACCTCCGTCCTCGCGGAGAACGACGCGGTGGTTGAATTCGCGACCAAGTCCGGGATTCTCACCGCCAAGAAGGTCCCTTCTCCGGATGGCGCAGGTGTCTCCGGTGAGGGGAAGCTGTTCCTCGAGCTGGACTTCCCCATGATTGACCTTTTCGAGTGTGATAACGCCGAGCTGCCGTCCATCCCCAAGACTTGGAACGGGGCTTCCATCGTCAGCGTCCACAAGTCGGCGACCGCTGGCGACCTCATTGTAATCTCTCAAACTTGTCCAAAATTTTTAATGTCTACATTTCAACCCTATCCTGGACTCCTGGTAATTAACTTCCCAATCAAACATGTATGAAAAGTTTCAACATGAAAGTTATTGTAAAAGAATCATTTAGTGCTACCTTGATCATTTTCCTCGTCTGTGCATGTATTTGCTTGCGCGGAATGAACTAGCACTTGCAAGTTGCAACGAAATGCTCAACAACATATTCAACGCAGCTACTATGTTAAACAAACAGTTGCATGCATAGAATTTCACTCAACATATAATAAAAAATAAAGATAAATAAGAGGGAGATGATGGAGTTTGACTTAATATGGTGTAACTTGTTTTTGAAGCAATCTTGTTATGGTACAACTCACTGAATGAAAATTTGATATGGCTTTCAGGTGGAACTTTCCTCAGGAAAAGAAGTTGCCGATATCATTCCTGACATCCATGAAATCAAAGAATGTTCCGGCAGAGGAGTTATTGTTACAGGCCCAGCACCTGCTGGATCTGGTTATGACTTTTTCACGCGTTTCTTCTGCCCGAAATTCGGCATAGATGAGGTGACTTCGTAATCTTTGTCCCAAGCTGTATATTGAGAGTATTGGAATTGTTTGACTTAATATGAATGTTTTTGCTGGTGCAATGTGGTTTTTGGCATCCATGACTTCTGTTTGGTCTGTGTACTTGTGCTAGCAAACTTCGTCAGTCGTAACATTTGTCTGTGATCTCTACAGGATCCTGTCTGTGGTAGCGCACATTGTGTTTTAGCACCCTACTGGGGTGGGAAGCTGGGGAAACAAAAGTTGACGGCATTTCAAGTATGTCCTCGCAGATACGCTTTAATATGTGCTCAATCAACCGCAGCATTTCTTTTGTCAAGTTTTGAATTTATGCATATATCATCAGGCATCTCCAAGGAGCGGAATATTATACCTGCAATTGGAAGCTGCAGCTAGGAGGGTGCGAATTCAGGGTGAGGCTGTCACTGTGATGACTGGTGCTCTGTTAGCGTAGCATCTCCCCACATATGCTTCGAAATCTGAAGGATGAGAATGGATGAAATTCCAGATAATTCGATATGCTGTTATTTGCTTTTAGCCCTACTTGTTTATGGCACTAAAAACTCAAGAACATTTCTGGAGCATCATAATAAAGTTTCAGTTATAAAATCGTGCTGGCACAAATTGGCATCTCCTTGGGGTTTCCTACCCTAATTGTTCGAGGAAAAATAAATAAATTGTGATCTTTTGGTTTGTCTTTGTGCAAATTTGCACTAGTTCAGCTGTCCTACCGTCAACCAAAAGAGAACGGAGGGAGTATTGTGGAGTATATACAACCTTGTTCATGGTTTTTGTCATGTTAAAACATCAAGGAAAGAAAGATGAATTGGAATTTAATTGAGCTGTGGCTTGAGAAGAAATGTATCTTGGCAAGGGTTATCCTGAATTGTGCATTTGGTGATAGTTCTCTCTGCTACATTACTGTTTTCAGTTGGACCAGGCGGCTCCAACAGGTTAGTGGACTTCACTTTCGTCCACTCCTTTACTGCTGTTAAGTTTGATCTGCTATCTATCAAGTTACTTGTTGGAATTCCGTTTCTGAACCAATATCAATATGTTTTAGTTCCGATGGCTCTATGTTCGATATTTCTGAAATCACAACCGTTTCCTAAGAATATTGTTTTGACTCTGATTTTGAGGAAGAAACATGAAGTGATAACTCATTTGGGAAATCTTCCAATCATTTTCAACCATTGTCAACTTGTCATTCATCAGTGTACTGGATCCACTGACACTAGCCACTCAGAACGAATAACTGAAGTTATATTTAATAGAAAGTTTTGGACTTTTGCGTCTCACGGTATATTTATACAACCTTGCAGCATAGTAGGTTGAATTTTAAGCGAACAGAGTATTTTTTTTTTCTACAAAACTACATATTTAGTGTGTCATTGTATCACGAAACTACAGATTTAGTACTGAATTGTAGAATCACAGATTTTGCGACCAATAAATATACAACAAAACTACATATTTAATCAGTGAAACCATGCATATTGGCATATTACAATGGTAGGGATACAACGATTGGAGAGGGTTCCGATGGCAAATGAACTCGATACAACATGTATTTGGTCTATCAGTTGTGCTTGAGGAACTACATGTGCCGATCGATACAGAAAGGCTGTAATATTAATCAGTGTTTCCTTTTCTAAAAGGATTAGTTGTGCTTGAGGGGGTAGAGTGCTCTGAAGATCCCCACAAGCACACTAGCAATCGAGATGAGTGTCACTATGGTCTTCCCGTTGTGGTAGAGGAACCTATGAATGACGATCCACACCCGCCTCTCCTTCTTGTAGTCCTCGACCGCACTAAGAATGGAAAAATAGCGGTGGCCAAGGCGCATGTGCCTGGCGATGGCCTTGAAGAACTCGAGTATCTCCTGATTGCTGAAGAGGCTGGTGACAATTTGGCGCGCTCGTAGCTCGTGAACGTCTTTCTCTCTGTCCATGAGCAGAGCCGGAAGGGAGAGGTACGAGCTTACAAGGAAGCCATCCATGGGATATTCGACGGCGGTGCGCGCCTCAAAGGCCGCCATGTTAACGAGCCAGCAAGCCGTGAAATCATTTATAAACATCGGTGACATTGTGAGCTCACCGAAGAGGAGGCACTTCTTGCGGACGCTATGTCCGCCAACCATGCCGCCTTGCTGGCCTTCAGCTTGACGCCCATCTCTGTTAGCTGGACGGCGGATAGCGCGGCCATGTTGGGGTCGTAGTTGCTGACCGACGGGATTATTTCCTCAAGAGGCATGCTGCCAGTCAGATAAAGTCTTGCGAGGCCAAGCAAATGCGGCGCCCTGTAGGGTTCAATCGCGACAGGAACTTCTTCAGAATGGTCGTAAGTGACATCAACAAACTTACGTATCACATCAAGCATGTAACCGTGCACATCCACGTCCTTGAAGGTCATGAGAGCCTCGAGGACCAGCCAGGGGAGCTGGTTCTCCAGCAGCATGATGTCCCTCAGCATGCAAGGACCCGTGGAAAGCACCATACCGTTTTCCAACAAGGGATTTAGGCCATCAAATCTATATACTCCAACAGGAAGCAACCGTCAAGGAACATCATGTCCGCGAACTGCGAGCTGCTGAACTGTGCGACAGCGTCTTCGTCGTAGCAGCCGCGGGCTTGTTCCGCGACGGAGAGGATCTTGCGGTAGACCTCCTCAACCTGGTGGCCCGACGACGTGCAGAAGTGGTACGCCGCAGCTTGCTTGAGCTCCTCCATCTCTTGGAGGTCCGGTGACCCGTGGTGATACGGACCGAGGGCAACGACGCTTGGGGTGATGTAGTGGCCACCAGGGCCGCCAATCCCTCGGAGGCCTCGAGGAAACCTATGGATTCTGGTGCTGATCCGTGAAAAATCAGCCTCTAGCCTCTCTGTCTTGCCCCTCAGTCGATCTTGGATAGGTTCTAGTTCATCTTGGATAGGCACTGCAACTGTTGGTTCTACATGGCTAGCAGTGCTCATGGTGCAAATAATACGTTGACACTGATGTGTTTCTTCTTCTTCTTCTTCTTCTTCTTTTGGCATAAAAACTGTTGTTTGATCAATTCGACGGACCCAGTCCAGCAACATATGTAGAGTAGTATATATGATCCCCATAGCCGTGCTCCATATTCCTTGCTGAACTTCAAGGCATGGTACAAGCATCAGTTCTTTCCCAAAACTTCGCTCTGAATACTCACCTTTATCTCGGATTCTTTGCCCTAAAGTCTTTCTATATGTTTTGTTCTTATCTTTGCGTTTTTAGGGACTGTCTGGTCCTCTTTTGTAGTATCGATTATAAAAGACGGATTAAGCATTGCGAGACAAAGAATAACCACCGTTATTCTTATCTGCCTCGCAATGCTCGTATTTCACCGGAACGATAGGACGAGGCTGAATGATGACGTTATTTCACCACGCTCTGAATAACAGAGCTGTGCGTGGTGAAATACGAGCAGCTTAACAAAGTTTGCCTTTGTTTTGCTGTCAGATTTTTTTTTTTTTTTGGCTTCCAAACAATGAATTGCAGAGCTGTTGACAACGAACATTCAGAAATCCATGGCATATTTACATGCTGAGTCGAAAGAACTAGAGGCGACGAGCAGAGCATCTCTCGTCGCGCAACAAACGAATTGATGGTTCCCAAGAGCCTGAACCGACGGCACACCACACGGTCTCAAATCAAGGCCACATCACGTCCACAGCGATCCTGGACACGGCGAGATCCTCGAACGACTCCTCCTTGCTCTTCTTCTCCTCCCGCCATGTCCCGGCCGCGGCGCCCCGGTCCGCCGCTGGCCGTTCGTTGTGCCTGCAGGGCGCGCCCGTCACGGCGGGCCGGAACTCCCCCAGGCTCTGGCCGCACATGTAGCGGTTCGCCGCCAGCATACTCGCGCTCTCCTCCCCGCCCAGCAGCTCCGACAGCAGCAGCACGATCGACGCCATGGCCGATTCGCTCGCAGCAGAGCAGACTGGTGACCAAGAACGAGATGATGATCTTGTGTGGTGGTGTGCTTGTGCTGAAGATTGGAGACTCAGCAGCTTGGAAGTGGAATTGTTGGGCGCGATTACGGTGGTGAATGGGACGACAGTGGCAAGGGAGGCGGGAGATTTATGTAGAGGAGTTAGTACTAGCAAAGATGTGCGGTGGGCGGCTCGTGGTTTTCGACGGGGAGGCGCCATGAATAGCCGCAGCCGGGATGGTCAGTGGCCCGGCTGCTACCGCCGCGGGATTGATTCGGCTCGTGTCACGTGTCGTCTCGCCTGCTGCGGCAGCTGCACGCATCCCCTTCCCTTGCGCCAGCAGGTTTGTTGGCTGCGGCCGGCCGCTCAGCCGCTGGGTTTGGTACACTGGTTTGTTGGCTGCGGCCGGCCGCTCAGCCGCTGGGTTTGGTACACCACATGCCAAAGAAAAGGAAACTGCGTGCGTGACTCGCTCGCACCTGGGAAAACCGGAGGCGCGGCAGGCCGGGGACCACACTGCGTCGTCAACTTGGTTCGGTGGTGGGATGTAGCCCACGGCCCAGGCCTTCTCCCATTCTGCCTGGTCCAGTTCGGTAGTGGCGTGTAAAAGAGGCCCACGCGGGAGGACGGAAGAAGCGGACCGCGCGTAGGCATACAACGACCACCAACCAGCGACGGTCGCTGTTCCGGTCGAATCGTGTGCATCGGCATCGCTTAGAGGCTCATCAGCTGCAACACGGGCACGCCAGTAGACAGACAGACTCGGAACAATTCCGTGCGGCCGCTGCGTCGATGCAACACCAGCCGGCCAGCCGGCGAAACTGGAGGGAGCACAGCGCGGCTTTCTCCCAGTTCGGATACGTCCTACGCGTTTGCTCGCTGACCAGTGGCCAGGCACGAGAGGCGATCGATGCCTTCCTTGCTCGATCGAAGGCGTGGTAAGCACTGCGAGCTGCGTGGTGGCACGGCACGGCGCGAAACGTGGCCCGGCGAGCGGGAGGGATGTGGCGGTCGCCGGCCGGCGGCCGCTACCCGCGACGACGTGGCCCGGCCCGGTGGGCGATGCCAGCGAGCGAGCGAGAGAGGGCAAAGCCAATCCGTTAACTTCGTGGCATCGTGGTATGGGCCAGACTGTATAGGTTTCAGCCTGTCTGAGCTGAGCGAGGTGTCACGCTCGTTCCCCGCCACGCCACGCCAGACGCCACACCAACCTGCGGCGACAAACGGAGTCTATGGCGCATGCATGGGCCCATTTCGTAAGCGCGAAGGACAGCCCCGTCAGATCCATGCGGTCTGGTCTGGTGCGCCCGTCGCGTGTGACAAGCTCGCTGGCGTCAGCCGCCGGCGCCGGTCTCGTGCGGCCGGCATCTCTCCTGCCTCCTGCGTCGCGCTCCGAGAGACTCTGCTGCAGGTATCGTTACTAGTTATTCGTCTCTCGGCGGATGCCGCTGCCCGTGCGTGCTTCCGGCTTGGGGGCGCAATCCCAAATTGCTGCCACTTGCGCTGGAACAGAACAAGTCACGATCGATGCACTGCCCCGTTAATTAATCTGGCATAGAAGAAGTCGCCATGTACTATGCATGCGCCGTTAATTGTCGTGATTAAATATACAAGGTTCAACTGCAGGCGGGAAAACCCTGCTACGACCGTCGTACATGTAGCACGTTCTGCATCGACGTACGCGCGTGGTCCATGCGTGAAACGGACATGAAAATGTGGTTCTGATTGATCAATCCCATCTGCGCAACTAGCTAGTCCAATGTAGGAGAAGTAATTACTCGATCGTACCGTACACCATCCGTACGTATATCAATTGCCGAAATGGCGTTCGAGGTTCACATGCGCGATTGACCGTCAGTACGAGTACGCACGTCACCAAGGTCTGCTTTTGATCCATCCACATTGCGCCGATCGCTGGCCTGTCGATTGGCATCTGTACGCTGTCTAGCTTGATACAGATACACTCCCAGTCACAACCAGCTTCTTCTTGTTTAAACCTGCTCCTACCTTCTGTCCTCTACTAGAGCCCCCACATCTATTTGCACACAACCATGCATGATGACTTGTGGACACCGTGCTGCGTTGGATCTAAAGTCAAGTGGCGCGTTGGATCTGGCAGAGCCACTAGGCACATGCTGCCAAAGGTTCCCGATCGAGGCAGCAGTCACTGTGCGCGATGCATCATGCATGCATGGATGTGTTATATATCTGTAAAGAACGACAAATTCCCCGCGTGAGTAACAGTACATTATGGTTGTCAATGCACGGACTTGCTGGTCCTGCT
The DNA here is from genome assembly GCA_012490785.1 of Eragrostis nindensis. Classification (NCBI taxonomy): domain Eukaryota; kingdom Viridiplantae; phylum Streptophyta; class Magnoliopsida; order Poales; family Poaceae; genus Eragrostis; species Eragrostis nindensis. The sequence goes on along the minus strand of JAAXCT010000437.1, from coordinate 120,503 downwards.
ATTAGCTCTTGATCCTCTTGGGGCCTTGCAGATTGTAGTAACAGTAATAATCTTGCGAAGCTCTCACCCGTACTAGCCGGAACTGCTTTGAGGTATGTACTGACGTCAAATGATGAGGATGCGCGCGTCTAGCACGATTCCTCTCGAGCAGAGAAGGCCCACGCGCGATGACTAATCGCCGCTGGCCGGCCGGCCTACGGCCCATCTAAGACCGCCGGCATCTCCGGCCATGTGACCTTGGCGTTCATGGTGCTCGGACGAATCTAAGGAGCCGTGCAGCAGGGAGCTGGAGCCAAGATAATATATCATCGTTTTGGATTGAATGCACGCCAAGTACTAGGACGAATCTAAGGGACGTGCTACCCGTGCAGGAAACAGAAAAGAAAAAAACCAGAGAAGAAGTAGTCGCCGGCGGGCATCGTGCATGCGACCGGCACCGTGGCGGTGGCGGCCATGTCCTTCGGAAACTCGAAGGGTCGTTCCGTACAGACAGCTGGCTGGCTGCATCATTTTAACCACTGCTCATAATAGGGATCGGAGCAGTAGATGCGTTTTATTAGTCGACCGGAGTGGTTGTTTGTCCTAGTATCCGGACCATTTTGAGCTGCCTGCGGACGAAATGAGGGAGATTCAATTATCGCTCGACAAGCTAGTACTCAATCCACTTATGACCATGAAAGAATATTGGAGGCACGGCGATGTTTGCCCGGTGGCAATCGACAGCGACCGTGCTGGTAAGGACTGTAACGGGCGACATCTACGTGCTGTCATCGTCGTCATTATCGGCAGTACCACTGCGTCAAGGTAACCTAGCTACCACGCCACGCCCGTAAGCAACGATTCGAACTTGAGGATCGAGACATCTCGCGCCCCGACGAGTAGTCGCGCCCCGATGAGTGTCCGCGCTGCCGCCGACCCGTTGCGCCACAGGCTCGGTGGGTGCTCCAATTGCAGCGGAGCTGATCCCTGCATTCGGCAGATCGACTCTGTCACGGGGCGCGTCCGTCGGCACGCTGGACCATCGTCGCGGCCAGTGCCGAACTGCCGGGGCCGCCGCATGCATGGCTGGGGGCTGGTGGCCTCACCCACCGCGCTTCAAGGATCTGAGGTCGCCGCTGGAAAAGGAAACGACGGTACAGGCACGGGCACGACCGGCGATGGGTGATTGATTAATTTTTAAATTTAAAGAAGACAGGCGGGTGAGCCGTCGTTATCCATGGAGCCCATCCAAATCAGCTCAACATTACAGTGCGGCACTATTAACCGTGACGTGCAGTTTAAACTACCAGGAGTATACTGCGGCGCCGTTGGTCGGAGACTACTGGATCGTCCGATGTCCGATCAAACGGCTCGAAGAAATGGAAAACACTATGTACAAGCAACAAGAACGAGCTGTGTTCATCACGTCATGTGCCAGAGCGCGCCGCCGTGGGCGTATGCGGAGGCCGCCGCGACGTCGACGGGCGACGAGGAGGAAGGAGACAGGTCGTCGTCGACGAAGTACCCGTCGAACTCGTCGTCGTCGCACGCTTGGGGCGGCGGGTCGGCGGGGAGGAGTCGGTCGCGGCAGAGCGGGCAGGTGGCGCGCGGGCGGACGAGCCAGGCGTCGAGGCAGCCGCGGTGGAAGACGTGGCGGCAGCGGAGGTCGCGCACCTCGTCCCCGTCGCGGACGGCCGACAGGCAGAAGGCGCACTCCGCCGGGTGGTCACCCGCCCCCCGGTACACCGCGACAGCGAGGCGATCGCAGCACTCGGGCGGCAGCGGCGGCTCGTCGTCGTCGCGGAAGGGGGAGTAGTGGTGGTAGGCGCCGCCGGCGCCGGAAGGGCGCGCGATGCGGTAGCCCAGGAGCGCCGAGCGCGTGGGCCAGCCGTGGCTGAATCCGCCGCGGAGCGCGACCGCGGCCACGCGGAGGCCGGCCTCGCCCAGCACGAGCAGGAGGACCAGGCACGGCAGGGAGAAGGCCGCGAACAGCGCCGAGGCCACCGCGCCGCCCACCTCCATGGTTGAATCGATGGATGAGCTCACCGCGGTTGTTGGCTGGACCTGGAACGAGACGTGCGCAACTTGTGGGAGGTCGTTGACGGGACCGCGAGCTGGCTGCTCTGTTCTGCTCTGCTCAGTCGCGCGAGATGCTGCTCGAGGCGTGCGCCGTTTTAAAGCAAGGGGCTTGGCTCTTCTTCGTGTGCGGGGGCAGCAGATAGGAGAGGAGCCCCGCAGCGAGCGGCTTTTGTTGGCTGCGTTGGCGCCATAGCGCACAGGTGGGGGCGGGCGTGTAGGGCCACGTGGAGGGGGCGCGCGTCCGCAAGGGCGGCGGCGAGGCGAACCGGATCAGGTGCGTGCATCGGTGCGGCACGCCATGCCCGTTGGATTCTTCGAGACTCTCCTTCTCCAGCAGATTCCTCTCTCTGCCGGCTTGCCCATGCAGGATCGTCAAGGCACATCGGCGCATCGCATGTGTGGGCATGTGGCCGCAAACCGGAAACGTCTCCCGACTCTCCCGCGCCTCTGCGTCGACCTCGCCGAGCTTCATCACGGCAACGCGCGCCCCCGTTTGTCGTACGACAATATGATGGCGATGAACTGTCGAGGCCTAAACGTCACCGCGCGCAAACGGCAGTATGGCAGATGTTTTACAGTGACCAGAATGCGTGCGTGCGTGCGCCCGGAGGAGCTTTGCGGTGCGGGCGAAGTATCCAGCCTAGCTCGTCCCCGTGTGTCTGCCTGGCCTGCTGCAGTTAGGTGCGGTGTGTGACTCTCCGATGCGAGCGGCTCCACGGTTGCATTTTTGGTGGGACCCTTCCTCTTTGTGATGTGTAACGGCAACACTGTGCTGATGCATGGACTACTTGATTTAATTATCAGCATTGCGCTTCGCGTCAACTTAGCGCACCGACACATCTCGATCGCACAAACTGAGGAGACTTTCTTTAGAGTCAACTCTTTGCAGTGCTCGCCTTGCAGCCAGATTGCCGCTCGAAGACCCCTCGCTGCCCGCCTGCAGCCTATCACCTATGTACTCCGTAACCGTAAACACGGCCGCAGCGATAAACCTCGTTGAAGCGTGGTGTTGTTCGAGAAGGATTCTAGACGTTCGTTGCCTGACGAGAAGTCACGTCATGCCGACAACTCGGCGATGATTAAACGGATAGGGTGGATCAAGTGTGGTGGCAATAGTAAATCACACTATAGCTCCTCCACCGAAAGAATACCTCTACTGGCATGGTCCGTGAGATGGTGGGAGCCGCAATGATTGGATCGTCCGTCCTTCGGTTGATCAAGCTCGTGCCTCAGTGGCTGCTGCTCGCATCCGACAATTTGTTTCCATGTCTCATCTTCCTGGCTGCTTCCTTTTATTTGTTTAAACCTTTCCAGGACAGCGAAGAGATTCCAGTTGCGCCTGGTCGTTACGGGGAGTCGGGGAGTACTATTACTACGTGTGATAAGGCTCTTCCGGTCATCTGCATGGCATGACCTGATCAGAACAAGACCGCTCACTGTCTACAATACTCTTCTGAGCTACGTGACGGTCGAAATAAGGCTATTGAGCAAGCGCCCCCACCCAGGGGATCCTGTATAAAGCTGACGTGCCAAACACAAAGGCCTTTCCCACTTGGGTCCTACGTTTGGCAGATGCATAAGGACCCTTTTGATACGTGTGGTCGTGACATCAATTTACAGCAGCACATTTGGAAAAACAAAGGATGAAAAACAAGAGGCAGACCGGACGTCATGGGCTGCGAAACGAAACCGCCCCATACCCCACAAAGGAGTGAAGGACAGCACCAAACCACGAAGGCCTAAAACTCCATCCTCTATTATTTGTCAATTTAATACCAAGAAATCATTATCTATGTACAACACCCGCATTGCTGCCAGGAAGGTAATGCAAAAAGGGAGGAAAATTTCCTGGGCAGCCTCAACATATGTATTTTGGCAGGGGATATAGCAAAATCTGCACAGATGTCTACTCAAATCCTTAATTTTCAGCAAACGAAAACGCTACTACTTTCTCCTTTGGGGTGACCACCAAAACTTCACGCCGAGCTTGGAACTACTTAGCCTCAGCCTTATTATTATGGCTTAGAGCCATAGCTGCACTGCTGACGCTACATTTGGTTTCTTTCGCCGTAGCCTCTCGTTCTTTCTCCTTCGCTCTGAAGTCCTCGAGAGTCCGGAATTCCTCCCTTAGGAGTTTGTCCAACTCTGGATGCTTATTTACGGGATCACTATCTGGTTTTCGGTAATGATGAAATGCCCTGGTTCAATTAGAAAAGCAGGATATCAGGTATGTCACAAACTCACAATCCATACTTGCTGCTGGTTTCAGAAGTTGGAATACAAAGCTTGACTAAAATAGAGCTTCAGTTTCAGTTCGAAACAAAAATTTTACACCATTTTCATGTCCCAATTTGCATGAACCTAAGCCACTAGGTTGACTTAAGCTCACACATGCTAAATCTAAATTATAAGCAACAAAATGCACCATTAACTTTCAGCAAATGTGTTCCTTTAACACTAAATAAAGAAAATGAAATCTACAGCAACAATTTCAGATGAGTGCGGGATTGCAGTAAGATTACTATAGAGCAGTAAGTAGGAACATATAATAGGTTAACAATTACCAGTATTTTTCAAGTCCGTAAATATCACCATTATGGTAGAATTCGAGTGTAAGCTTCTCGAAATCTTCATACACACTATGTTGGAAATTTTTTTCCAACCCGTAACTGAAAAAAAAAAACATGTAGGAAGTGATTGATGCCATTCTATTGCAAATGTCAAAACGATAATAGGAGGCTTATTCTTGGAACTTCCCAGTTCATACCTATAAAATCTGAAGAGACACTCAAGCCCATATCTGTAATTTGCTGCTGCATCCTCGAGTGCAAATTTCTTAAAATGCTTGTACATATCTTCATTAAAATTATCTCTCAGATAGTATGACCAAAAGCGATAGAGCGAGTTCATTTGCTGCATGTCATTCAATGAATAAAACATGTCAAGAATACTCCAAAATAACATGCAGGAGTTTCTAATCCGCCTCCAACATGACATATAGTCACAATCACCAAACACCAATGAGATTAGGAGAAATCATACTTCTACGAATATAGATAATGCAGCTGCTCATAAAATCTAAACCAGTGTTATTTTCTTCTCAAGTTGGTAATTAGAAAACTGTCATTGCAAGAAATACAGGAGAGCTCTACCTCACTGTGACCGGCACCCAACTTCTTACGTTCATTAAGGCAGTGTTGTTTGAACTTATTGTACCTTCATAAGAAGAAAGGAGCATCAACTTGTACATTAAAAGAAGGAAATGGATTGGAGGCGGTGATACTTTTGACACAATGTACAGAAAGCGTTACAACTTAGACATATATTATCAGCATTTACCTTTGTTGCTGGAGTTTATTTTTTTCCAAAAGATGGTAAGTTAGATGCTGAGGCTGTGGAGAAGATTTGGGCACAGATCCTCCAACAGGTGAGCTCCCAGTAGGAATCCCATGAGGAGATGAACTCAGCTTAGAACTTTTATAACTAAATAACGTTGCAATCAGTTAAAACGACAGAAATTTGAGGGATTAAACAGGTAGGTATTGCTTCAATTACTTCAAGTAAACATCAATTAACTGTGAGCACCTGTGACCTTCTGGAGTAGATCCATAAAAGTATCCAATCGAATTGCCCGGAGGACTTTCTGATACACCACCATATTGATTGGGATCGTTCACGAAATTACCAGCAAAGAACCTCTGTTTACGTGAGCTGTGTGCCTTTCTATTGCTTCTATGGCGCCTACGTGGGATAGGCTGTCCAGTCTCTTCAGTACCATTAATTTCGGTGTTAAAATGGTTCCCTTTTGAACCACCAGATGGTTTTGAATCAGTATCGGCAGCATTGGCCTGGGGACCTCTTTGATTATCAGTGTGCCGACCGTGCATATTCTGAAGCCATAAATGATACTATAATATTAGCTCAAGAAAAGGTAAAAAAATATCAAATTGAATGCATGTGAAAGATCGTTGTATTCATCATTTCAGAACGGTCTTCGAGATAAACAGAAACACTAGTATAGTTAAGCTCACATTCGAGCTCAAGCAAGTTTCACCGAAATGTAGCCCCACAAAATGTATTCCAACCTTGGTTAAAGCAATGTCGTTTCAAACCAATATTTTCAAGGGGAAGAGGTGTGGCCCCAGCCCCTTATTAGCCTAGGAGACAGAAAGGCACTTATGAGGCAAGATGAGGATGCCGTGTCAACCTAAGGAACAACAAATAGCAGGTACGGAGGAGGAAAGAAAAAAAAGCGTGGCGGCGGGGGACCGCAAAGTAGTAGCTTGTCCAGGCTACAAGCGTATGTGCCTTTCCCTCACGTAGAAATGCCCACCCAAGCTCCAGCACCACCATCCTCCCTCCCTAAACAGAAGGGAAGCAGCTGCCAAGTCCATATGTGCCTTCCCCCAGCTGACCTGAGAAACTACGCCAGCCACAAGCAATGGAACCAGTGGGGGCAGGGGAGACTGGAGCAATTTGATCTTGCTGGCTGGATTCCGCTCCTCTCTTCTCCCTGACACCCTGCCTCCATCCAATTGCTTTTGGCTAGAAGTTGGAGAGACCCAGGTTTGCCGGGGCACCTTATTGCATAGAGGACGCCTTAAGAATCTTGTTTAAGATGACTCCAAACTTCATATAACCAACATCTAAACTAACGACAAAGCTGATCAGTATTCCACGATTTGGAACAGCAATCCAGAACTACCAATTGAAAAGAGTCTACAGATGTGTATAGTAACTATATATATATAGTATCAGTATGCATGCTATTCCTCGGATTATTTTAACACAAAAACAAGGTTGTAAATTCATTTTACTCCTCATAAATAAATTGAATGATCAACATATGGTTTATTTTCAAATGAAGCATTTGCTCTGTTTACCAGAAAATCAATATAAAGACAAATGAAGGTAATAACATAGTACTAAAAACTGATTCGAAACAACCAAAAGTCTAGGGATTCAACAATTAGATGACATACAACAAAGTGGTCAAACCAAGAAACGGTTCGTACGTATCAGGGAGACGACCTGGCTATAAGGGAAAATGACCTTTTTTGCAACCAGTGAACTGCTTATTGATGGGCAAATGGACGTCATGGCACTAAAGGGCAAGGTCACTGGTGGGTAACACATCACCTCGACCTCATAATGATAGAAGGCTACCAGGCTATAAGGAATATCACTATATTTAATGTTCAGAAAAGTAATACATCACCTCGTAATGATATAAGGCGTCACTAATTCTCGATGCTTCCTCAGTTGAAAATGCCTGATGTCCACTTGAACGGTTTCTGTCATCCTTTTCTAACTTTTTATCCTGCGAGACAACATTGAAACAATATTTCTGTGACATGTTACTTAACAATACTAGCTTAACACTTTCTCCAGTAACAATAATTGTCAATTTCAGTCCCGGAATCGGTTCCCAAGATGCAACTAACCAGCAATTCTATGCTAAAACCTAAAAAAAATCTAATATGGAAATACTCTCCATGAAATCGTTTCATCTCATTTTCATCTGTTACAATAATCATTACCCTCAGAAAACAATATACAATATACCTCACTGCATGATTTGATTTAAAAAAAAGTAGCATTTGGTCACTCATTGACAAATGAATATCCCTCCAGTAACAATAGTAGCTTAACACTTGCTCCAGTAACAATAATTGTCAATTTCAGAAACAGAATCAGTCCCCGAGATGCAACTAACCAGCAATTCTATGCTAAAACCTAAAAAAATCTAATATATGGAAATACTTTCCACGAAATCGTTTCATCTCATTTTCATCTGCTAAAATAATCATTACCCTCAGAAAACAACATACAATATACCTTACTGCAAGATTTGATTAAAAAAAGTAGCATTTGGTCACTCATTGACAAATGAATATCCCTCCCTCACTTGACACTTCAATGCTCCCTCGTCCCTCAATATAGGGCCTTTTAGAGTTCAAAATTTGTCCTCAAATATAAGGCTTTCTAAGGATAGGAAGAACTTTGGGGTTGGTGGGGTGATGGATTAGGGGCGTACAGTAGTCTTTTAACTTCAAGACTACTTCTCTCTTGGGACGCTAGGAAGCCTCATATTTAGGGACAGGGGTAGTAGAATGCAAAGAGCAAACAATGCCATTAATGCAAATATCTGAAACAAGCAATGGGTATACATCACATAATACTTGGCAGTACAAGATAAAGTGACACACAAAAGATACATCAAATTGACAGATGATATATCTTGGCCTACATTAGAGTAACTTTAAACCAAATCATTCTACCTATATCCATAAGTATCTGGTGTATTGTGCGTATTAATGAACCGATAAAGAATAAGCCTTGTGCAACATTAATTATGACCGAAAGAAGCTGAGAGCTTAAGAAACTTATCAGAAAGGAACCCAACCTGAGTGACAATTATTAGCCTATTAATGTCATGGTCATCAACAAAGAAGTCATCATCCTCGTCACCCCTGCTTAAAACAAATATATTGATCAATCTTGCATGCGTAACTACTGATCCATGAAGCATTCCATGCAAGCGATCAAGCACTGCTTGCGCAATACACAAACATTGCCAACAACACCTATTTATCTTTATATGGCAATACATGTCAACCAAATGCAGCATGTTTCTTAACCATTCTAGGGGGGAATAGTCAATCGTAAAGGAAACTACCACATTATCTACTATTGAAATGTTGTGTATAGCACATAGCACATAAACTGTATATATTTTCGTTCAAAAAATATTAATATTTTATTTGAGACAACCGGGCTATACATAGGAACGCTTGGAAAGACCTGAAGGAGTGGAGTATTTCCAAGGAATTAGCTATGGATAGGAGCGCTTGGAGATTAGCAATCGACGTGCCTGAACCGTGAACTTTTTTCTTTTTTCTGTTCACCTCTAACTCTACCTTTTGTCCTTGAGTCTAATGGGTTTCATCTCTAGACTACCCCAACTTGCATGGGACAAAAGGCTGTGTTAATGTTGTTTGTTGTTGCAATTTATTTGAGACTACCAGGCTATACATATTTTTCTATTTGGCTGAACAGAACAGGGTCAATGCGCAACTAAACCTTGCTCACAAAGGGTAGCCCTGGCTCACCTAAGTGAGTAGTATTGCCTCGGTCCATGTGAGGAAATTTGTTACCCAAAATAAACATTTTTAGTTGTGGACTTGCTTGAGCTAGCAAGGGAACCAAAACATGCCTTAAAATTCAATCAGCTTGTTGACAAATTATCACAAACAATCAGTTTTGTTCACAAAATTTGATAAAGCACCTACCGCGGGCAAAAATACAAAGAGCACAATTTGCAATGAATGAATCATGAATCATATACCAATTAGAACTTACCTTTTATGTGAGTAGTGGTCATCATGAGGATGGTCAACATGTTCCAATTCCATTTCCTCATCAAGCAAGAAAGTGTTTTGATCACCACCGAAGCTAGAGAAGTTACTTGGCGAACCGCTTGAGAAACCTCTTTCATTCTGAGCACCAGGTACATTTATCCTCGAGTTCACTTTCTGGACTTTAACTTCATCAAATCTAAAGGAAGGTTCATGCTTGCGTGAATTTATAGGGGATGCAGAACTGCCCTTAGGCTTTTCCGCAATAGTAATGGCAGAAAAGTCTTTGTTCAATGAACATCTCTGTGCATCTTGAGCAAGATGTTCCTCGGCACCTTTTGCCTCCATATCGTCTTTGCTGGATCTAATATCTTCCGAATGATCCTTATTTAAAAAGCCACCAGAATTCTTCTCACCCATACTGCTATCCATACTCGCAGATGATGGACTTGCGGTAGATGTTGTCCCAGAAAAGGGTATCCACTTTGACCAGTCAGAATGCCTTCTAATCTTGTCATCCTGGTAATACACAGAAATATGATAAGATAAATCACCTGTAACAAATGAATATCAACAATAGCAATAAAAAATAATCATAGTAACCTGAACTTCTAAAAGACTTGAGCTCGCCAGTGCATCTACAATCAGCTGTACATCTGTTGTCATTTTCTTAAGCTGCAAATGAGCCAGAAATAAAGGAGTTGTTTCCTAGCACAAGAATAAAATAATAGAAAAAACAATCGCTGAGCAATCTGGATAGAAGGCGTACTCTATTGAAATCTGCGACTTTTGAAACTGGAACCCAGCCATGCTCATCCATTAAAGATTTCAAGAACTCGTCACGCTCCAAATTCGCATCACTGAAAAACTTTGCAATGAGTAAAACAAAAGAATACATGACATACATGATACATCTCAAAAGGCGCATTCAGACATCATGACGTTATGAACTTGTACAGGCTTAAATAGTAGATTATACAAGTTGGCGTTTATGCTGTAATCAAAGTGCAAGTGAGAAGCAAAAGCAAACTGGGTCCACGCTTCTGAAAAGCTAACAGATGAAATATACTACTCAGCAACCCTAGACCCACAAAAAACGAAATGTAACATTTATCAATGTCTTGTTATGAATCTACGTGACTATGTGGCTACTTGATAAATGTCATACTTTCCGGGGCCAAACTTTAATTACCAGAAGAAAAATAACAGTTTACCTAAAATAGTACTCCACTTGAGTTTGTATATTAGATCTCAACTCAACAGCTTCAGGGGATAGAACCGGATAAGGAGCTGGCTGATTTTGGACATAACGTGGCGGACCTCTCATCGGCTCCATAGGTACAGCGGGCATGTAATAATACATGGGATGCATAGGACCTGAATTTACAGCATTTTCAATATTAGGATATAAAAACTTCAATATACCAAACACATCAATACCAGCAAATAGTACATTACCAGGGTACGGCGGTCCACTGATGAAGCCAAGGGGAGGCGCTATTGCTCTGACAAAAGCTCTTGGCCCAGCACCTTGTGGTACATTACTGTTTTCTCTTGTACCATACATCTGAGGATTTTGCCAATTGCGATTAAAATGGCCATGCCCGTCAAGACCAGGATGTGGCCTAGCACCATGAGTACCAACAGGAGGCCGCCAAGCATGAGGATCACCTCTTGGATGCGGAGGCATTGGCCTGTTACCTTCATTGGTACCAACGTTATCTACTGGAACAAAAGGAGGCGCAGAATTCTCATATCCAGATTTTCCAACAGGTCGGTCATGATTTGGGACTGGAACAGCAAAAGGCTGGTAAGGATATTCAGGCACTATCATCGGACCGGGGAGCACAGGGTAAAAAATCGGTTGCCCTGGGTGCTGGTGATAGTGCATTGCTGACGGGTGCGATGGTGCACCATTTGCAGGAGGAAAACGTCGCTTGGGCCCATTTTTATTGTATGCTTGTTGGTTCTTGTTGAAATTTCCATGGCCATCAGACTTGTGTGTACGACTCGACCCCTAAAATGTATCCCAATTTTGTAATCAAACTAATATATGAATTATACAAGAAAAGTGCATAAAAATTTGAGCAATGAGAGTGCCTCTATAGAATCATAACATAGCTACTGTAACTTCTATCAACCAAGGCAATTTTTAAGCCATTTGAAAATATATCATTGTCCTAAGGGGCATTAAAACATGTCTGAGTCATAATATAAACAGAACTACATTCAAACTATGATTTTTCCAATACTACTGTGCTACAGGAATGTAGGACAAAAAATCCAAACAAAAAAAATATTCAAAATTCTACCCATTAGAGAGGACAGAATGGGGAAATGTTGCAAGGGCTATCGCAAGGCCTATAATCCTTCACAGGAAACAAGAAAGAAGATCATGAATGCAATCAGTACAACACCGCCACATGCCACAGATGAGGCATCATACCAAAAAACACACACTATCTATTCCCTCCAGTTTTTATTTGGTGCCGTTAGGAAAACTATCCGAGCTTAAAAATGAATTAAAATAGGTTGTCCTAACGCACCATCAATTAAAAACCGGAGAAAGCAACTGCTCTCCCATAAGTCAGCGTTTCAGCAGTTCAGCTAGCGACAAACTTACATGGTGACAAGCAATATAACCAACTTCACACATAGTTCAATTTGGCCAGGAGGAACCACACGTGCAGCATGTTAGGTTTGAGGATTCATCCCATCCGGCACGAGTCAGTCCAGCATGCAGGACAGACGGGGTCGTCCGTTACTTTTTCAAGGAATGAATCGGTTCGAGAAGTTGGCTTGTGCGAACTACTGCATGGGACAGGTTGGCGACGGACGACGTCGTCTTGCGACGCAAACCAAACGTGGAGACAGGCTCGGATACAGGATTGGATGGTCCGAGAGATCATGTCGTGACGCAAACCCAACATGCTGGCGTAGCGTGAACGCCCCCACAAAGCTGGAACTAGCCAAAACGGCAACGCTTTGCCACTTACCAGAAAAACTACAAGCACCTACACCTGCCCAGCTAGCGCAAAAAAGGAAACTAGAACTGCCTTCAAATATTGACTACACCATAGCAGAAAGACCTGATCAAACTAGGCGTGCCCCAAGTAGCCCAGGATTATACCTGCGATGGAGGCGGCGGAGGAGAAGCTGGAGCACCCTTCACCGAGTCAGCTGGGACAGCATTGCCCGCTCCTGCCTTCGCGGGGGCCTCCGAGGCGACCTTCTGCCTGGCCTCCTCCAGCGCGGGCCAGGACTCAGCGCCCATGACCGCCGCCTCGGCGGGCGGCGGCGTGTTCTTCCTCCAAGGCGACGCGCCTGCTCCGGCTCCGGCAGCGCCGCCAGCCGGATCCGCCACCTCCGCCGCAGCCACGACGCCCGCGCCCGCATTATTCGGCTCCTCCATCGTCCACACCAACGCGAGCCACCAGCACAAAACTCAGAGTCTAACGCGCTGCTGAATTCCTAGCCCCGACCGCCGCCGCCGCCGCCGCCGCCGCGCGGCTGAGAGCACGAGATACACGAACAGGGATTCGGACGAGACGAGGAGGCTTACTTAGCCGGCGACTGGACTGCCATGTGGGCCTCCGCCGACGACGAGGAAGAGGTTGGGAGGGTGGCGGTGGGCGGCGCGCGGGGAGGGTTTAGGGCGGGGAGTGCGGCGACTAGGGTTTAGGGGAGGTGGGTGGGAGGCGAGGGAGAGTGAGAGCAGAGACGGGACAGGAGAGCGACAGGGTGGGGACTGGACTGTGTGCGCGTCTCTGCGTGCGCGGAGCGCGTGAGGCAAGAGAGATGAGAGTGCGGGGAGATGGCCGGGTGGGACCCGCGGGGGACGGCTGGGGATGGCGGCGTTCTTGCGAGCGGTTTTATCCGGAGTGGATTGTGCCGCAGCGGCCTGCGGACCGGCGGCCGGCGGCGGGTTGATGGACCGTTTGCCTCCGGCTGTCACATTCCATGCCAGGTCGCCACGTACAACCCTTGACTTTGCCACGTCCTAGGATTCTTGACCGTTTGATTATGGCTGTACCACAGATCAAAGAACGATGGTCTCCCATCGAGTTCAGATTTGAGCTTTTTGAGACCTAAGAAAAAAACCCTTTTAAGAAAAGAATAAACGAATAGAAATGTCTTTAAGCGTTCGTAGTCATATGTTTAAGCGTGTACTCCCAGTCAATTCCTTTCATGTTTAAGCGTTCGTAGTCGTATGTTGTATCATCCCTTGCAAAAAAAAAATGCGTGGCGGAACCACCGGCCAGATATCTCGACGGTCCTAGAGGAAATGTTGCTGCTCATTTGTGCGCTAAGCACGCTGTCCTGTAACTCAGGTGTTTGGGTAGATCACCCACCTAGCTTCTTATTGCGTTGCTTGCAACAAGATTGTAACTCAGATGCTTAATGAATGAAGAAGCTATGTTCGCCCCAAAAAAACTCGAACCTGTTCTTAAGCAGGAAGATTTTTTTCCAGATCATAAAGGATCTGAATTAACACATGAAGTTCCAGCAACTTAAGAGATTTTTTGAAAGTCAGCACGTAAGAAATAACGTAGTCACCATGAAAACATTCCAAATTGTAAAAATTCCACGCCCAAGGTATCTAAGGTGAACCTATGCACTGTGGACCACCATGAACACATGAATGTTTGACTTAGGGTCCGTTTGGCAACATGAATCGTTTCAGATTCTGAAGTGAAACACTTGAAACGGTGCCAAACATTTTTTTTGTGAAACGATTCACTGTCGAATCTGACTGAAACGATCCTTGTTTTTGACCTACGACGTCGGAACGGCTCGAAAGGTGTTTCGCGGAGCGAAACGCTTCGGTCTTCTGCACGTCCCCTGAACTTTTTCGTATTTACGTGAAAATGCCACTGATCTCTTCTCCGCACCACCCATCATCCATCGCAGCAGAAACGACTCAGCTCGTGTCTCTTGATTTGCCGCCGCCGTCACCACCGGCCAGCCGCCGTTGCCGCCCTCGTCCGCTTCTGGTCTTTTGCCAGCACCGCAAGCTGACTCGTTGCTCGTCGCTGGCGCCAGACGTCGTGCCCATCGATCACCCGCAGCCTTCCTTCCCTGCATGCCCCCATCGTCCCAGTCGCGGCAACGCGACTCCATTGCTGGCAAGCAACGGTAAGCACCAGGCGTCATGCAATGTCTGCTCCTGCCCCATCCTTTGCCTGCTGTTCGGCATCAATTTGTCTACTGCCCCATCCAGGCGTCTGTTGTTCTTGGATTGTAGCAGTAAGCAAAGTTTCAAAGCTTTTAGCCTTTTCCAGATTAAGTTATATTGCTATGAAAAAACAAAATTGGTTGAATTCACACCGACAATGACCTATCCTCACACGTAATTGCCAACCATAATATAATGAAGGAAATGAGTTATGTGCATACTTGTATTGACCTTTTGATGAAATATAATTCATTACATATTATAATGTATCCAAACAACCTAGTCCAACCAAGGGTAAATGGGTCATTTTGATCCTCCTCCTCTCTATTTAAAACTGAAACCAGAAAACTAGCCAAACAATTTCTGAAGTGATTCTGTTTCAGGTTCTGAAACGTTTCTAGGTTGAATCTGAAACGTTTCTGATTCTCGGTGAATCTGGAGCTGTACCAAACGCACCCTTAGCAGTCAACCACCGTGAACACGTGAAGTTCCAATTGTAAAAATTCCACGCCTAAGATACCTAAGGTCGCCTATGCACTGTGGAAATGGTAGCACTCACCCAGTATTCAGCAACAGGTAACAGGTTCGACAGGCCGACCTAGCTGTATAAGCATGAGAAAGCAACCATCCGACAATGTGAAACTATACAACTGAAGCAGCTACAGTGCATAAAAAAGAAACTCTATTAAGGTAATACACATCAGTAACTCTTGTAGCAATAAGTACCCAGTTTGCCATGGTAAAATTGGTATAACTAATACGTCAGACCCTGAAAAAAAGCAACAATTTAAATGGAGGCATGATTTGACGCCACACAGTTCAAACTGAATACAGACGAAGAAGCAGATGGTAAGACCAAATCAAATTAACAAACAAAAAATGTTACAGGCTGAGCTACAATCTTCTTGCAAGCGACACAGTCCTGTCGAGATCTAGATAGGACCAAGTGACAAACCAAAGTTTAAAGGTGGTTGACTGCACTCATTTGATTTGGGCATGGGCTTCCTGATCGCAGTTCTAACCGTAAACGCAACAAAAAAAGTGGCATGGGAATGAGTTATACTTCGGCCAAAAAAAAACAAAGGGGGGGGGGGGGGGGGGGGGGGGGGGGGGGTGGGGCTTGCATGCATGGCAGCACATATCAGGCCCAAAATTCAACACCATAAAAGATGTAGGAAGGCCGGTAACTAATGAAACATACAGTACAGCAAAACTTGGTTAGCAACTTAGCATACAACAATCTCTTCTTCCGTTTCTTATCCAAAGCATAGTGTAATAGAAGAGGGAAATGACCAAAGAATACATATCGCGAACCAAATGTCCCCTACATCAAAGATTCCAGCAGTAGTGGCCTCATCGATGCCATGCCATTCTGTCAAAAGAAATTTGAATATCAGAGGAGCCATCAACAAATCAAGAACTAAAACAACAACCATCAATATAAACATATCGGAAATAAACACTCGAACAAAACAACAATCATCAATCCAAACCAGTCATAATAAAGGTTCAAACTAAGTACCATCACCAATGCTGTACAAAAGATTAGCATCCTCCAGTAACATACTCGACTATATTAAGGCAGAACATCTCAGAGCATTTAACGATAGTACGTTCATCGATAACAGAGGGAAGTATGATGTTTACATAACACAAATGATTGTGCTGAACATATAAAATGACATGATATGAAAAATACGAAATCAAGCTCCAGAAAAAAGATGTTACATGAAATCTGTGAAGCATGGTTGCAAGTATTAACCTGCCACTGTACTAAGGTCGAAAAGGATCATTTCTTTCTCCCACCACGCTCCCTCAGCGTCAGATTGATCATCACTCCAGGACCCACATTGTAGTAAGCTAGAGAAAGGTTGTCTTTGAGGAAACTAGTCTTCACACTCAATTTCTGCTTGTTAGCAGGGAGTTGCAATTCCCCAGCAATCTGTTCCTTCAGACTGCCCACTGTATCCGATAATGATTGGACAGGAATCTCCAAAACTTGGCCCTTCAAATTCCCTTCGTCAAGGTTGGGCACAGATACAGAGATGCGAGCAGGGCCCTGCAGTCAGGAGAATAGGTTAGCACACTATAGTTCTTAAATACTGATATAACAAGAAGCTTGAGAAGAAACAAAAGGAACTGCCTATTGAAAGAGCCATTACCGGATGCTGAGCAAGGAACTGCTCTGCAGGGACAAGAGAAGCATCATCTGATTTCAGCCTTTTAGGTTCCGGCTCATCAGGTGGAGGTGGTTGCTCCTCAGCAGGAGGCTGTGGGGGAAGAGGCGGTGCTGGAGGCTGAGGTATTCCAATGGGATTGATCATGGGTGGCATGTGCTGTGGCGGGGGCATGTGGTATGGGCGTGGTGGACCAGGCATGAACTGGGTCTGACCAGGAGGTGGCGGGGGAATATTGTTAGGCATATGAACCATTTGGCCATGCATCCGAATCATCGGCGGCTGGCCTGGTATCTGTTGAGGAGGTGGATGCATATGAGGCATCATCTGAACTCCAGGCATATGAGAATATTGTGGAGCATTTGGAGGAGCAAAGCGAGGAACATTGGTCAATGGAAGTGGTTGAGGAGGTCGGGGCAATGGCATGCCAGGCCGGATAAGTGGAGCTGGACCAGGAATAGGTCTCCCGTCAACATTTGAACCGTCTGCCTGTTCCTCACCACCTTGAGATAAAGCTTGAGTGGCAGTCCAACCAATACTACCAGAATGACCATCCCAGATAACCTGCTTCGGCTGCTCATCCTTTTTCTTCTCTATTTCTGCCTTGACAGCATTAGAGACCTCCTCTTCAGTGGTTCCAAAAATATCAGGCCGAGTGCGTGCAAGACCAACAATATTCCGAGAAATCTCATCGTCAGGAGCGAGTGTTGTCTCCTTAATTTTGGCCAGCATCCTCTCTTTCTGCTCTTTGTACTTTGGGTCAATGAGTGAGATTCGCATATGTTCCTCCATCTCACTGATTGGAATTAGCTCCCCAGTTATAGGCGAGACCACAAACTTGGTTGGGTCCCTCTCTGCAGGAATCCTCTCTTCAGGTCTCTTGTAGTTCTTGACAATCCTCATCGGAGTCTCCTCATCACCAGCCACCTTAACTTGTGCTGCTTCATTTTCCTCAAGCCGTGCTGCCCGCATTCCTTCCTCAACAAGTTGCATTTCCTCTTCATCCATCTCCATCTCGACCTCTTTAGCTGGCTCAGCCAGTTCCATTGCTTCCTCCTCTCCCAAGTTCTCCATCTTCTTTCGTCGCTTCAACTCCTCCAGAGTAGGTGGTACAGGAAGCCCCTCATATTCATCATCGGCAAAATCAATTGTCTCAACAACAACAAAATCGTGCCAATCAATCATTGACATTTGTAGTCTTTCCTGCTCAATCTCGTCCTCAGCCAGCTGCCTAGCCTGCTCTTGTGTTCGGTCCCACTCCAGCCGGTTGAGGCACCTCTCCAGTACGGTAGTCAGGTCCCTTGAACCCTCCCTCAGCTCCTTCAGCAACGCAGGCACCCCCTCCTCCGGCCTCAGCACCCTTGAGTACGCATCTGTGAGCGACGTGAAGAATGGGAACATACTGTGAGTGGGTCGGATGAAGTGAAACTGCACGTTGTTGCTCTCACGCTGAGCCAGGCTCGTCAAGAAGTTCTTCCCGTTCCGGGCAACAAACTGTGCTGTGAGCTTGATTATGTCCAGCTCTTCCCCAGTGATGCCCTCAGGAAGCCGCACTGTGTACAGCTCTGCCTTGGGCGGCACCAGCACCTTGGTGGGCGGCAGCACACGGAAGGGGGCGGAGTGGTCGGGCTTCGCGTCCGCCGTAGGTGCGCCGTCCGCGGGCGCAGTGCCATCGGCAGGGGCCGGCGTCGCGCCGTCAGGAGCAGCAGAGGTGCCGCCCTCGGGCTCGCCACCAGCGGGCGCGTCAGCGCCAGGGGGCGCGGCCGCAAGCTCGGAGACGCGGTGCTGGTAGTAGGCGTGGTAGGGGTCGGATGGCTGGAGGAAATTGAATTTTGCGTTACCCTGGTTGTGGGAGATGATGCGGCGCTCGAACTCCGGCCCGTTCTTGGCGACGAAGGTGGCCGTCTTCTCGATGATCACGCGGATGTCTGGGGGCGGGTGGATGATGCCGATGGGGAGCGTGTGGGTGGCGGGTGGGGGAGGGAGAGGCGCCGCCTGCTGCTGCTGCTGCTGGGCGTCGCCGCCTCCGCCTCCGCCGCCGTCGCCCTCTGGCGCGGGGAGGGTCAGGATGGGGTTGCCCATGGCGGCGGCGATGGGGGTTAGGGTTTCGGCGGGTTTAGATCGGCGCGAGGAAAGGCCTTTGCTCTGAAGGCGGAGATCGGGACGGGTGGTGGGTTTTGTTTGGGCCGGATTGGCTTCTTCAAGTCGGTTCAATTTCATCTGCGATACCACTTTTCAAGAAAACCGACATTTTTTTACGTATTATAAGAAAACTTTTAAAATTGCATCCATTATTCATTGCAAATGCGCGTTCTTCAACTGACCGATCTCAAAGTCTCAAACCAACCATGCGGCTTGCCTTGGATTTTCATCAAAACTTTGAAGCCTATACAAGATTTAGAACTATAATATAACAATATAAAGATGTTTTGAAGAGAAAAAAATAAAGATGAAACACAACTGAGGAAAACTTAGTATAAAGTAGGTTTAAATGGAGATCCTGTCAATATAAAGCTTTATGTTAGGCGTAATAGTCAACTTCGTCCCTCAACTATCCCCCTTCAAATTCGTCCCTCAACTATCAAAAGGTCCAATTTGGTCCCTGAACTTTGGCTGGTAGGTTCAATTTCGCCCCTCGGGACTGGTTTGAACCGTGTAACCAAAGTTCAGGGACCAAATTGGACCTTTTGATAGTTGAGGGACGAATTTGAGCTTTCAACCAAAAGGATCAGTTAGACTTTTTTTTTTTTGGAAAAACTAAATTGGACATTCAGTTAGACATTCTCAAAAGAGCTAAAATAGATGTATTAATCCAAAATTGGTCTACTTTTTTTTTGAAAATGATCCAAATATATTGTATTTAATTGGTTGTTGAGAATTTTTTGTTCGATAATAATAGTCATGTCCAGAATATAATCTAAATATTTTCTCGTTTCATTGCTAGGATGTTCGCAGGCTTTGTTTGGATCCACCGAATTAACAATAACAGTCAGGACTAAAAATTAGTTGACTAACTGTTAGTCAGCTAACAATTAGTCCGCATTAGTTCGGTTCTCCTGACTAAAATTGGACTACTATCAATCCCTTGGTTGGCTAAAAATTAGTCCTCTATTAGTCTCTCTTGTTTGGATCCTCTATGAACTAAAATTAGTCAACTAACAATTAGTCCCTTGGATCCAAAAAGAGCTGCAGTATGACCATTCAAATGAAAAATGGCGAAATAGTCAATGTCCTCCCTGATCTTTGGCCGAAAGCTCAAATTCGTCCTCCAACTATCAAAAGGTCCAGTTTGGTCCCTGAACTTTAGTTACCCGGTTCAAACCAGTCCCGAGGGACGAAATTGAACCTAGCAGCCAAAGTTGAGGGACCAAATTGGACCTTTTGATAGTTGAGGGATGAATTTGAGCTTTGGGTGATAGTTGAGGGACGAAGTTGACTATCACACGAAGTTGACTATATAAATGTTAATAATATCAAAGACTAGAGATCGATAAGCTTAGATGTATTATATGCAAATTGCACGATAAATGAACTTGAATTACACAAAAGCAAAATGGATCCACGTTATTCCTAATTCTATTAATTCCTCAACCTATCTTTGAGGACGTGAATTAAAGCCTATTGTCGAGAAATATGATTGAGATTTAAAAAATTAACTGTGTGGATTGTTAAGTTTTCAAAATGCTACATTATAGGAAAGCTCTACTCTATATCTATATAGTAGGTTGATAAAGATAGGACAATATTTTAGTCATCCGAACATGATTACAAAGTACAATGACTATCAAAATTAGACCGAATAATAAATAGGTTAGATGGCGCAAATATAAAGTCGTCAAACAGATGGCCAATCATCTCTACCCTATTCATTTTAAATTATAAGATCTTTTAGTTCTTTAAGTTTTCTCAAAGTATAAGATAATTTTATTTTACAATGCACATTTCTCTATTTCTTATACATCTTATCTATATCTCTCTCTCATTTTTTATGCACTTGTTTTTTTTCACTCCTTTTCAATCTCTGTACGATGAAGTGTTTTCTGCAGCCAAAAACGTTATATAATTCAGAACGATGATTGTGACAACACAATTTAAAACATATATATAATGCAGCAAAAGTGCTGTTTTTTTTTGAACGGGCAAAAGTGCTGTTTTCTGCAGCCAAAAACCCGAGCTCACCGAACCGAACCGGCAAAACGGAGCGAGGCCAGATGCTGCCGTTGCGCGTTTGCCACCGTTTCGCCCACCTGCGCAGCTTCTCCTTCCCCATGGCGGCGCCCCAGCAAACCGGCAAAACCCTCCGCCCCAACCCCTCGCGTACGTCACCCTCCCCTTCTCCGTCTCTCCCCGTCTTCAATTTCCTCGCGCATCTCCCACCCCCCCCCCCCCCCCCCCCCCCCCCCCCCCCCCATCCCATTCCCCCCGATCTCACTTTCCGCTGCTCTCTCCAGCTTCCCCCGCCGGCTCGGCCCCCAAGAGATCCAGGACGATGGCCACTGAGGCGGCGGCGACTGCAGGCTCGAAGGGCTGCCCCGCGATGAAGGCCGAGTTCGCCAAGCACGCGGAGTACCTCAATGCCCTGGTAGGGTGCCCTATTCTGTTCCCTGCTTCCTCCCCTGGATAATCTTGTACTTGCGGCGATGCTTTCGCCGCTCGAGTTTTTGTGCCGCGGCAACGCGCTTAGAGAGAGGAGGTTGGAGTAGTGGTCTTTGGTATATGGGCTTATGCTGGTGATCTGGCGCAGTATCTTATGCGTGTTAGGTGTTTGGAGAAATTCCTATGGAGCCTTCATGACCACCTCTGGTTGGTGACGGCGGCTGCGGGGCTGCCGCTAATCTTAGTGCTGGTTTGGGATTAGGCCGATTATCTGAGTGATTTTGTTACAATGGACTTTATCTTAGCAAAATGTTGTACGATGAGATATTTGAGGGTCACGGCTGCGTATTGGACCATGGCACTCTGTACATGTTGTGCAGAAAAAGCGCAGCCATGGTACAGTTGAAGCATAATATGTTTTCTTCTCCCCTGATTGAAGTTAGACTTTGTTCAGCATTCCTTTTTACAAATATCGATTCATGCCTATGTAGGAGCTTTATGATTATACACATGCATGTGCATGTTTACAGTTTGAATAGTGTTAAAAAATTTTCTCATATGTCATATTCTCATCTGAGTTAATAGCATTGTACCTACTGCAGAGCACTTTAACTGTTGAAAATCAGGCCTGTTCAAGGCTGCTCGAATTATATGTTTTATGTTTGCTTAACTTGGCTATGAAATTCCAGTCTGGGGTCAGTCGTATTGAGCAGATGGCATCGTTACTCCAGTTTTATAGCTGGTCAATAAATTCCTCATCAAACTGAAAGCATTATCTCGATATGGGTTTCAAGGTGCTTATACTTCAGTTGACTCTCGATGCTTCTGATGTTTCCTGACATTTCTCCATTTACTGTAGAATGACAAGAGAGAAAGGCTTGTGAAAGCAAGTCGGGATATCACAATGAGCAGCAAAAAGGTCATCTTCCAAGTCCACAGGCAAGCAGTGCAGAGCTACCTGATTTGCATCACATTATTTTTGCCTAAAATGGATGGGGAAAACAATACTTAAGTTTTCTTTAGTCTTTACACAACATGATTTTTATAATCATTTAGGCCACTCAATGCCAAATACTCACTTTGAGTATCAAATAATTACGCTTGGCTGCTTCGCAGTATTTTGTCCTAAAGGAAAAGAAACAGTGCATACATATTTTATTGATGGAGATTCTAAATCTCAGACACTTTAACCACTCCGAAATCTGAACCTTCTTCAGTTTTGAAGAAGTATATCATGCCATCAGATATATCATATGTTGGATTGTGTTTGCTTTACTGTGAAACACAACTCTTGTTTTACAAAACCAACCCAAATTTCAAGTTTCACTGTATGTACGAACAAAAAAAAAGTGCACACGAGTTATGTCATTTGGGGCATGTGTTTTCCTCGAATGAAGATGATCAGAACCAGGATTTTCAGCTGAAAATTAAATCCTTTTACGTAGCCTGTTTCCAAAAAATCATGAATATATGCTCTTGAATTGGTCAACATTATATTCAGAATGGCAAGCTGTTAATCACTGAGCTGTGCATGTGTACATTTCCTCAAATTTTGAGTTTATCCATGTTGCTGAATGCTAAGTGATGACACCATTGGGGGGGGGGGGGGGGGGGGGGGAATAATATTATACATGATGCAATTTAATCAAGGCTTTGTACCAAAAGTTGCGTAAATTATTTGTCAATTGATTTGCTGTCACACTTCAGCAATATTCAGAAACTGTTGATTTGTTTTCAGAATCAGCAAAGCTAACAAGGAAGAAGTTCTTTCCAAGGCAGAAAATGATCTTGCCACAGTGGTGAACCAGTACATTGGAAAGTTAGTAAAAGAATTACATGGGACCGACTTCTGGAAGCTCAGAAGAGCCTACACCTTTGGTGTTAGTACCAACGTTACTCTTCTGCGTTTGCTTATGTTTGCGATGAATATGTAACAGATCCATATATTTGTTGTGATTGTTGCAGGTGCAAGAATATGTTGAAGCTGCAACATTTTGCAGATTTTGCAAGACTGGCACTCTATTAAGTCTCACTGAAATTAATGAATCCTTACTAGCTCTAAGTGATAAATCTGTTGAGCCCTTACAGTTAAATGTACTTGACTACGTTTTAGGGGTAACTACACTGATACTTCCATGATTATCACTAATCCTTCCCCTTTCTTCCTCTATTGATGTTGTTAACGTTTTTTTTCTGCATTTTGTTACCATGTCTTAGGTTGCTGATTTGTCAGGAGAGCTAATGAGACTTGCAATAGGCCGTATATCTGACGGGGAAGTTGAATATGCAAAGAACATATGTTCATTTGCACGCGACATTTATAGGGAGTTGACCCTTGTGGTTCCTCTAATGGATGACAATATGGAGATGAAGAAGAAGATGGAGGTTATGCTGCAAAGTGTAGTGAAAATTGAGAATGGTATTACTTTGTTGATGTCCAGCAGTACTAAAATATTTGCATGGGTATAACCTTGACAAGAAAACAACAAGCACACCTTATCTAAAAGGCGAAACGTAAAAATTTATATTTGCATGAGTTTCGTTTCTATTTATATTTAGAGCTCACTTCTGAACTTGGTTGATTCTACCATCTGTTACTCTGCTAGTTATCATCATCATCTTGGGCATGTATGTGCCGTTTTGTAGTTCTGGATTATTTCTGAGACTCAGCAATTATGGCATACATTATTTTGCAGAGAATGTATTACTTGTTCGGAAAAAAATAACTTCGTGCATTCTTGTTTCAGCTTGCTTCAGTGTTCATGTGAGAGGATCTGAGTACATTCCACTTCTAGGATCATCAGCTGATCCAGATTATTCCTTCTTCGGTGCCTCAGACTTCGACCAATGATGAAGCATGACTACCAAACTAAACTACCACATGTGCTTCTTTCACCTTCCGTAAATCAGAGGAAAAGAGTCGCACCAAGGCTATTTTTAGGTCCCATCTTTTGTTTAGTGTTTGACTTTACTGCTGGTTTATGTTGCGCACCATGTAATCTGTAAATCTAGTCTCAGTAATCATGTTGCAATACTGTGTTTTCTGAGTAAATCAGTCTCGGTCTCTCTGCAGACTGTTTTACATGTGCCCCATATAGTTACATAGTGGTTGTGTTAGCTCGAGTTATTTACATTGAGAATGTGTACTCTGTCAGTCTGTCTCATCGGGCCTATTTAACTTCTGCCTCGTCGCGTAGAAGCATGCATTTGATGTCTCCAATGTAGTACGCCTTGTGGTATTGTATACTTGTTTTCAATGGTTCAATTCCTTGAGCCCTTGAAGCTCTGCTATTTATGCTATCTAATCTCTTTGTATTCTCCTAGGGGTTCTGCAGTTCTTTGTATTCTCCTAGGAGTTTTGCAGAATGTTTGTTTTGTAGTGCCTTCTTTTCCTTCTGTGGATGTGTGAAGCATTCGGATGTTCACTTGATGTCTTGTTCAGTGTTTGTTCCCTGTATCTTTGTGTAATGTTGGCGTGGTGCATATGAATCTTAGCCCTGCATTTTTCTTTTGTAACGCAAGTTTTGTATGCTTTCAGATGGTGAAAGGAAAGCTGGTCTGGTGAGTCTGGTCACACGAGCCACATCCTGCATTCCTGCCATCCATGAAGCATTTTTTTTCCTTTTTCCCTTTTTTTTTTTGAGAACCCCCATATCCATGAAGCATAAGGGTAAATAAATTTTTTTTAGACACAGAATATTTTCTTTTTTTTTAGGGGGACAGAATATTTTTTTTTAGGGGGACAGAATATTTTCTTGTTTTTTTGAGATACCGACAGAATATTTTCTTGTAGCATCATCCAACGAAGGCCAGTCTGGTTGGGCCGTTTTTCCAAGATTTCAGGCCCAAGACACAAACTGTTAAGATTCCCCGTAACGGGGGCCACGGGGCTATAACATGACAACCAAACCGACGCCGACGTTAAACGGCGAGGTCGTCCTCAATTCATGCCCCCGTTCCGCAGCCGAGCCGCCGAAACCCTAGCCCGCAATCCGCGCTAAAATCTCCCTCTCGCCGCCTCGCCGTCGCCATGGGCAAGAAGAGGAAGCTCGAGACCAAAGCCGCCGCCGCAACCAGGGCCGCCGCCGAGCCGGCGGCCCCTTCCTCTCAGAAGACCGAAGTCCTAGCCAACAGCACCGTCCCCGCTGAGGCCATGAAGGAGGAGAAGCTGACCCTGCAGGCGGACGACGAGGTGGAGGAGGAAATTGAGGTGGAGGAGGAGGTCGAGGTGGAGGAGGAGGTGGAGGAGGAGGTCGAGGTGGAGGAGGAGGTCGAGGAAGATGAAGAGGAGGGCGAGAGCGACCCCGCCTCGATCCAGGCACTCCTGGATTCGTTCGCCAAGGAGCAACTTGTCGAGCTGCTCCGCGACGCAGCCGTTGAGCACGTCGACGTGCTGAGGACCATCCACCGCGCGGCCGACTCCGACCCGGCGCAGCGGAAGATCTTCATCCACGGCCTTGGCTGGGATGCAACTGCAGATACCCTGACCGAGGCGTTCAGCCCCTACGGAGAAATAGAGGACCTACGGGTCGTCACCGATCGCAACACAGGCAAGTGCAAGGGATACGGCTTCATCCTCTTCCGCCGCCGTTCGGGTGCGAGGGCTGCGCTCCGGGAGCCCCAGAAGAAGATTGGCAACCGTACAACCGCCTGCCAGCTTGCCTCTGTCGGCCCTGTCCCGGCTGGTGGTGTGGTGGCCAACAACCCTGCTGCAGCTCCAGCCGCATTGCAGCTGCCACAAGTGTCGGAGTACACGCAGCGGAAGATATTTGTCAGCAATGTTGGTGCAGATGTTGACCCGCAGAAACTGTTTCAGTTCTTTACAAAGTACGGTGAGATTGAGGAGGGTCCTCTTGGGCTTGACAAGGTGACCGGGAAGCCCAAAGGTTTCGCGCTGTTTGTCTACAAGACCATTGAGAGTGCCAGGAAGGCGCTTGAAGAGCCGCATAAACATTTTGAGGGAGTTGTGCTCCACTGCCAGAAGGCAATCGATGGACCAAAGCCCAACAAAACATCAGGACTTGGAGGATTCTATGGTGCTGGTACTTCAATTGGGAACAAGGGGCCTCTTGGTTATGGAGCTACTAGTCATTCTTTGCCCGGTAGTGTTGGTCTTGGCCATGCGATTTCACCAATAGCGCCCAGCCTGCCTTCGCTACCTGGAGCTATTGTGGCGACCCCAGGGGTGGACCCTGCTATTGGGCAGGCCTTGACAGCTTTGCTGGCCACCCAGGGAGCGGGGTTGGGTCTGAATAGCATCTTAGGAGTTGGTGGTAATGCTTCAGGGGTGCCTCAGCCGGGGGCATCTGGAGCACTGGGTGGTAGTGGTGTGCCCGGGGTGCCAGGTGGTTATATGGGTGGCTATGGTGGCACTGGTGGGTATGGGGGTGCACCGTCGGCAGGTCCTGGAAGAAATTACATGGGGCGTTAGGTGAGATTTTAGCATGTGGATCACTTTTAACTGCTGGAAGCTACTAATACTTCTTACATCTGTTGCATACAAAAGTTGTCTGCTGTTATACTTTATTTGATACATGAATAATTTTTGCATTCATCTAGATATCTCAACATGAATCTCTTTGTTCTTTCTAGAAATGTTTAAAAGTTATTTTCGTTTGCATTATGTAGGTATTATTTTAAAGTTTTCTTGGCTACAGCAAGGCATTTATGTTATAATATAGTGCCCTGTAGTATTCATTTCCTTTATTTATTACTATGAAAGGTTTAGCTGTTTGAAAATTGTAGTATTCATTATTAGAACCTTTCAGTTTTGACTCAAAATTGTAGCTGGTGTTAGTGTAAGTCATTTCAGTAATTTCCTTCATATTTGCTGCATAAGGGCTAGCTATGCTATTTGTGGAGGTTGATATCTGTAGGAGTCGATTAGTAAATTGCAGACACCTGTTAGTATGAAATAATGATTTTACATTGCAGCGAAAGGTTAGGGTATTTGATCATATGTGCATACACTTGGTTACTTATCATCATTTGCAATCTTACATTTGATGTTTCTGGTCCATCCTATTGTTCATGCGTTGAAACCCTGTTTAAGTTGTAGTTCAGCTATAGATAGTTGGGAGGTCATTTTTGTTTCCAAGCATACAACTGAGTTCATGTCAAGCCTTAATAGTTTTGTGTGACTCATTTTTCCTCTTAATTGTTTTTCATGCATGCACTCTGCATTAGTTCTTCCATAAACTGTTTCATTTTACTTGTTTTGAACTATTAGGCCAACCGCAGACTAAAAATCATTTTTCATTGGAAAGGTTATTTTTGTTGCACACACAAATGCTATTTTTTTAGAATGATTTCACTTATTTATTCATCTTGCTACTTGACAGGATGGTTATAACTATTTTACTGTGGCCAGATGATTCTACATGTTCCTGCATGGCACTTATAAACTTGCTGTTTTAAGCATCTGACTACTTCACTGCTCTTGTGGTCAAAGTTTTCAAAGGAACTTTGGTTTCCTCTATCTATCGTTTCAAAATGAAATGGGACCTTGTACACCTATTTAAATTTTTAAAAGGCAGCCTGGTTGCTTCTGAAACATTGTAAAAGACTCTGTTTGGATTTAAAGCACTGCGGTATTTAACTACAGTTTCCGTTTTTTATGTATGCTAAAGTTTATGTTATTTTTGTTCAAACCGATTTTTATTTATATTCTACTTTCACAAGTACGTGGTTAGTTATTGTCCTGCGAAATTGGCAGGATAATAGTGCCAAACAAATCTATTCTAAACAAAGATGGATATTCGCTTTTGGTATATAGATTGTTAATAAAGTTGTTTACAGAGAAACCTACTGGTTCAAGTAAACATTGTTTTTCATTTTTTTTGAAGACGAGTGCTTTGTCTATTTTCTTCGCTAGGTTTGTTGTACTGATAGCCAAATGTAACCATCAGTGCACCACCACACTGTGATTTCGGTGACGTAAAATCCTGCTTGGTATTGCTTTGTAGCATTTTAAGTGCAGGGCATTTAGGAATCACATCTATGGTTGGAGAAGTTCTCTATATTTCTCTACTTCATTCATTCACATGTATTGGTGTTTCTCTCAGGCAACATCGCCTTACAATATTTCATTTGTTGTTTTGCTTTGTATGAAACTACTTGTTTCTGTAGGACATCAGCAGTTATTAATTCTTTTTAGGAATCCATTTTGGCCTGTCTAATTTATTTCTGCATGCTTATCATTTGGACTTGAGTCCTGCTTGCTTGGCAGGCAGCGCTCCCAGCCGCTTCAGGAAGCGCTCCCTGAGCAAGGCAGCTCTGTACATGACAAAGGAACTTAATGCCTTAATAGGTTTATGTCCTTGACTAGGTAACAAATGATTATGGTCACATGCACGCCTGTACATGACAGCATTGTCAATTTGTATGCTCCTTTGCATGATCACTCTGAAACTATGGCAACCATGAACAGTGTGAAGTCGTAACTAATGGGTTTTTATAGTTTGAATGAAAACTTAGGAGTCATTTTCTTGGAATGTGATTTCCCAAGCTTGTTCTGGAACTAAATTTGTAAACTGTAAAATTTCCTTTGTTAAGTTGTAAAATTTCCTTTATTTGTTGCTATAGTTTAATTGTAGTTAAAGTGACTGGAGTAGTTGTGGCAAGCTGTTTGATAGGGGTGTGGTCCGTGTGGATGACCACTCTTACTATTAAGTGAGTCTGATCTGATGAATGATTATGCCTACCCGTCTGAGCGGACTGTGGCCTTGGACTTGATTTGTAAAGGGCATTCAGGTGGCCAAACGGTAAGATCTGTAGTTCGGTACTTCCCCTGAAGCAGAGCTAAGCGTATGAGGCCATTGGTGACTTCCCGGAGTCGGATGGGTGGTGGATCTTTTCTTCAAAGAAACCAGTCTTTTGAAGGCTATGCAGGCGGTGTGGATGTGTCGTGGATCGTAGCTGAATGCAATTCTAATGTTCGATGTAACTTTGCCTGGCCAATTCTCTCCTTCTCGCTGGACATTGTTCCGGTTTCAGATGTACATTACAAGATACAAATCTAATTGAATGTATTACAGTTTCATTGCCGTCATTGCATGGTTTTATTAGACCGCCGCTTGCTTAAGAGAACTGTTAGGCTGCCGATGATTTTTATTATGTTATCGCGAGCATATGTTATGACAGGCTTCTGGGTGGTAGTGCTCGTTGAACGAAAATCCCATGACACTTGTTGGCACCAAACCGGGCTGGTGATGATGCAATTTCACTGAACACACGTTTATACATGTAACATATTAACATGTACTCGTTTATATTTGCACAAAATACTGAGACCGGGGAGACACGAGGAAATCTCTGGCCAGCTTTAAAGCGCTGGGCTCGGACTCGGAGAGAGGTGGTTTCCCGTCGCGGCGCTCAAATCCCACTCCAAAAGGGAGACCGGGGGAGGGATCGACCAGTCTTGAGGAGAAAGAAAGACTATGGCGAGCAACGGCGACCCGATGGCTGAGCATGAACAGGCGGCCGCGACGGATGCGGACGCCGGTGGCGTGCGACGGAGTGCTGCGGCGGTTGCGGGCCTTCTCCGCGGGTTCCTCGCTGTGCAGCAGCGTCGCGCAGAGGCCTACTCCATGCTCCGAAGGTATCGCCTCGCTCGCCCGTGTGGCTGTGCCTGGCGGATTCCTAACTAAACCCTAATGGTGTTAGGAGAGATTTATGCGGTGTGTGCTCTTGCAGTTTGCATTGTGTATCTCTAGGGTGGGTAGGGTCCTGTCTGTGATGTTTTCCTCTTTCGATTAGCTATGTGCGATTTACTTCTAGGAGTTAGCAAATAGCAAGCTCAGGTGCCGTGCAGCCAGTTATTGGAACGAGGTGAAAAGATAGAGAGCTCCTATCATGATCTAAAATGGCCTATTTGAAATTAAAGAAAGAATCTCACAGGAAATTTACAGAAACTTCATGAACATTCGGTGCAGGAGTGGCGGAAAATGCCATGTTCCAAATATAATGGCAAAAAACGTTCCATAAATCTCCGACACGGGCAGGATCTCTGCCATGTTCAATATTCTCTTCAGATGCCAGTTATGTTGCTGCCATCTGCTCTCCTGCCATGTCAACTTATAATTTACACTATCCAGTTGTATGATTGCTTGTTATGCATGTCTTCTGTTGTTTCTGTTTCTGGAATGAGTTTAGGATTTCAGTCAACTTGTTGGGATGTTTCGAGTAGTCTGGGTGGCGTATGCGTCAAGCTAGTGCTAGCTTATTTCGCTGGATCATTGTACTTGGAAAGTGGTTCAAACTTTGATTTGAACTATCCTTGCACGCTGTATTTAAGTCTATGGAGTTTTAGGTGTATAGTGGTTTGTTGAATCCTTTCCATGGTTAACTGTGATCGGTGATCCCATGGATGGTGACATGAGTCCTGCTCTGAACTTTTTGCAAGAGATAAGTAACTTAAAAACCTTGTTAATCTCATGAATTTGACAGATGAAAAGATTTGACTGGCATTCAGATTTTTATTTCAGTGATAACCCACTGTCACATGGCAGTAAGATTCGAGCTTTGATTTTATTTTGGAAATTTTAGTGCCAAATCCTCTGAATGGGGTCACCGATCAATTGAGGGAACTATGAAAGAAGATCAGATGCCATATGAGCTTAGAAGAAACTTGAAGAGGGAATAGATTGAAATGGTCCATATTTTATATATTAGCAGTGTCTTGTTAGCTGCTGAGTGCTGTTAGACTAAATAAGCGTCATGTACACACTGGTCTAACAACAAGTGTTACACAAATGAATTGTCTCTGTCTGATGTCCAACAAAGTGTATGACTTGAATTCGATGTGCTGATAGCTGCATCAGTCTTTTTATTGTCATTGTACTTCTATGTATAGTGACCACTGCTTAATACTTTCTATGATTCAATTTGTGCGTGCATTGCCCAATAAATCATTTTAGAACGTTTAGCTATTATGCAAGAGGTCATATGGTATGTAGCGATGTCAATGTCTTGGTCTTGTGCTTGTTACTCTAGCCATGATGAATAGTTGTTGTTTTTTCTGTACCAAGATAGTAAATTAGCTTCAAGGCAGAGTTGACATTATTTCCTGGAATGTGTAAGCCTGCCTATCTAGGGGTCTGTTCCTTTTACGATGTTGGACACCTAAAAGTACTTAGATAGTGCGATATGACGAAAGGAACTTTGCCTATATGATCTCAGAAAGAAAGGGCATGTGCATATATTCGACTTTTTATAGAAGCACTGCAAATGGGTCAGCAGTACATAGCGCATAGGCTGAGTGCTATTGTCTGAGCTGAAAGTTGTGTGTTGCGAAACTGAAAGGTGAACCATGAGATTTTGTCCCTCACATTTCGCTGGGAGCTTAAATTTATCTTTCCATTTTGAAACTAAATTAGTCCTGAACTTCCATTTTGAAGCCAGTTTTGTCCCTTACCAGGGACGGAACTGGTAGGTAAGTTGAGATATGAATTTGAGCTTCCAGTGAAAGATGAAGGATGAATTTGGCTATTTCGCCAAACTAAACAACCATAGAAACAAAGACAACGGTAACATGAACAGCTTTGCTAGCGGCATCACAGCAGATTTCTCGCAACTTGCACCCATGTGCCTGCTGCAGTGCTGCCATTATTTTGTCCCGCGCATCCACCTATCAAAGAGTGAATCAAACATGTATTGCTCTCTTTCCAAGCTATCTTAGTCAAGAGAATGAAGCAAGAGTCCATTCCTTGTTTGGATGCATAATTGAGAAAAGCACAAACAAATCTGTAGGTACTCAGGTTGAGTTATTTTAGATGACTTAAACATTAAGTGCATTTTGAACCGCTCAAAATTCAAACTAGACAGTTAGACACAATTGGGCCTTTTCGTCATCCATAATTTTTGAAAACAACATTGGAATCGTTGTGTCGAAAGTACTAGATCACGATAATTTTATGTCTAAGCTTATGATTTCGTTTCCTTGTCAACTCACTGCAAATTTTGCAGGGGATTTTCTGAATATATGGCTAATGGAGGTGAATTAGCTTATCAACAACTCTGTGGGAATATCACAGCAGAGTTCAATGATTGCTCAAAACAAGTTAGATCAATTAAACTCATATTCTCCTTATCAGGAAAATGGCTATATCTGATATTTTCTTAATATTTTTCCTACAGGTTCTTGAAATGATTTCCCGCCTCTCAATGCCAGAATTTTGTCGTGATGATCTTGCCGATTTACTCAAGGTTGTTCAAGCACATGAGAAAGAAAAGTTGCATTTGGTAAGCCATTTTGAGCCCTGTTTCCCTGTGGGCTTTGGAATAACTTCAATTTTTCATTCAGAAATTTAAATTAAGGTTTCCAATGGAAACCGTAATATTTTAGCATAGAACTATACATCTGAAAGTGTTGGTAGGATTATAAAACAGAAGAAAGTACAGTTATGTTTCACATGTTTTACCCAAGTCATGGTTACTAAATAATTAAAGAAACTGAGCTTTACCTCTTTCAGAAGGCTCTCTTCAAGTTCAAAACACTTGCCATTCTAAAATTGTACCTTTGTTCCAGCATAAGTGGGTATGCACATGGTTAAATTGATAGTGCTTATTTTGTTTCTTTTGCAACTACTCTAAACTTTCGAACCTCTTGCCTCTGTACCTGCTAACTACACCAGTCTGTTACGCCCTTACTACGGTACCCACAAATGCATATTTACTACTCGACCCTTTCTACTATGTCATTCGCTACTGACTTGAATTTAGTGTAAACTAGCTTGTGCTAGCATGTTTATGGTGTATGCCTGTTGCTATCATATGCTCTACTTTGTCTGCCTTTTACTATGATTTTGTGTTTAGCTGCTGATCAGTTTGTTTCTTGTCTTATTGCTTGGGCTTCCTAATTTCTTAAGACAGCCAAGATTCAGGTGCTGAAGAAAGCTGGTCGCCCTTCAGAACGCCTGGTGAGCCATGAGGATTGCAGGTCACGCAGCATGGCCCAACATGTGTGTGTGCACGTCAAGGAGATAACTGAGGCTGCTGGCACGGAGGACGCCGAGGCGGACGCAGAGTATGATGCGGCACTCAAGGAAGCCATACAGGGAGTGCAAGAGGCAGTAACAAACATAAATGAGCATATGGAGGAAGTGCGCTATGAAATTGAAGCGCTCGAGGCAGAAACGACTGGTAGCAAGTGGACCGAAGTTGAGGAAGCGTTCCCTGGTACCGTGTCTATAAAATAAACGAAATGCGGATGTGGGGGACTGATGAATATTGATGGGCCAAGTTTTTTTTTACTGTTAAGTGCAAAGGTTAGCTTAAGCAATCCATGTTCCATCTAAAAGAATACAGTTTGGAAAACTGTTGTTAAACGTTTTGTGTGTGTGTGTGTGTGTGTGTGTGTGTGTTTTGTTTCTTTGGAGCATTTCAGTTTGCCATCTTGTGAGAGATTTAGAGGAAGATGATCTGCAATCACCAAACCATTTCAAGAACTTTGGAGTCGAGCCGGAGACGGAGCAGGGTCTTTGTAGATTTCCTACAAGACTCATTTTTGCAAATATTAGTGGCTGTAGAAATCTAATTTATAATTTTTGTACTCGCAAAAGTATATTACTCGGATGGGATGTAACATGTAAGTGCCAAAATTCATGCTTTTCTCCAAAATTATAATCAGACGTGGATCGTGCAAGTTGGTGGATTCAACGGCCTGGAGTCATCAAATCATTCAGCTTTGATCCAGTTCATACACGAGTGGGCGTGTTTCATGAATGCATGTCCTGTGCCAATATTTCATGGTTGTAGACTTGTAGAACGATTTATGTGGTACGTTGTGGTACTGACGTTGACATCAGGCCACTGCATGAGAATTTTTTTTTTGTCCTGCAAGTTATGTCCTCGAGGCGTGCGTACTCCGGAGGGAGTAGTACTGCCATAGTTACGAAAACAATTTTTTTTTTTTTTTGCGATGAGTTACGAAAACAATATGATCATTATAAGAACTTTAACAGTCAATTACCACAGTAGTATGTAACTAACACCCAAAGTATGTTCCTCTTTGAAGGTGATTCGTTTAGCAAGTCTAATTGTGCTAATTTTATCCTCTCTCTTTATATCTTCCATCTGTACACTAGTCGAAATTAGTGCTGACCTAAGAGGCTAAGACAGATTTATCGCAAAAAAGAGAGAGGCTAAGACAGATAATGAGATAAATACATTATCTTTTGAAAGCAGCACGCCTCCAACAAACCAAAAACAAAATATCACCCCCTTTTTCCCTCATGGCACCAGCACGTTTAGGTTTAGCGCTTGTTAATCGCGGAACGCTACAAATATTTGGGCGGCACGCTACCAGGTTTGGGCATGTACGAGCCCGCACTACGCCACCAAGCATAAATAAACAAGGACTCGCACTAGAACACCGCGCCGCAGCATTGACATTATCCCCTCGCGTGTTCAATTCGTCTCACCGCTTCTCTTCCCACCGATTCCCGCGGGCTCGCAGATCCACGCACCCCACCGCCACCGATGAGCCGGCGGCGGGTGGAGGCCTGCGACTCGTGGCGCCCGCCGCGGGGCCACGGGGCGCCGTCGGTGGCGCTGCTCCGCGCGGGCCCGCGGGTCCCCGCCTTCGCGTCGCTCTCCGTCGGCGAGGGCGGGGCCGGGGAGGCCGTCAAGGTGGTCTTGGAGGAGGAGGTGGCTGTCGTTGAGGAGAACGCGAAGGAGGTGGGGGCGGAGAAGGCGAAGGAGCGCAGGCTGCCCCCCGCCGCGCAGCTGGTGCGGCACCCGTTGGCGCTGCTCGCCCTAGTGCCCAACAGCGCCGCGCTCTTCGCCGCCGGTGCCGCCGCGGGGGCCGCCGCTAAGACAGTCACTGCGCCGCTCGACCGCGTCAAGCTCCTCATGCAGGTACGCCGCGCGTGGCTCTTCCTCTATCTAATTTACAGCTGCTGCTAGTGCTAATGGAGCAGCTATGATGTTGTTTTCGTCTGTGTAGACGCACAGTGTAAGAGTGGCAGGAGAGAGCGCCAAGAAGGGTGTTGGATTCCTTGAGGTAACGATGCAATCAGTTCGTTTCTCTTCCTCAATTTCGGTAATGTTGATACAGTGGCGTGATGAACTTCGCTTAAAATAACAGAAAGAAGAAAACGGTGCTCCGAACCTTTATAATTCAGAAATGCAGCTCCGTGTTTACAGTTTCTGCACAAAAAGTTTAATGCATGGAGCTTATCTTTGACAGAACATGAGGCTTCGCATGATATTTTATTCCACATTCTAAGCTGTAGTTAAAAAAAAAACATGCTGTGTGATATCAAAATCCAAGATTTTAGATAAAAGGCAGTGGTGTAAAACAAAACTGAGATAGAAGTTGCAATGGAGTTATGTCTGAATCTGTTGTGAAAAACTTTATTAGACAAAAAGATTCTAGCGAGACAACAAATTTGGGTGTTTCAGAATCTTTTCTATATTAAGGAATAGCGTGCATGTTCCTCCAACTTTACCTATGTTTGTTCGGTGGATTTAGATGATCTCGTTGGTCCTATAGGATGAATCTCTGTCATGAGTCCCAGCAATAGTTCTGATAACCTTCCCTCAAAAAAAAAAAAAAAGTTCTGATAACCGTAATGAAAATAGATATCAGCACTAAATCCTCTGTTGAACAGCTCTATGCATGGCTCATGTGTCATATCGCTAAAGATCACAGTCACTAATTTCTCTCTAATATTGTGTATTGCTTTCATGAAGCCTTTGATGCCATATAGTTATCTGAACAGCTTCAAAGAAGCTATCCTGGTCCTCTCTATGGTTAAATTGACATTATGGAATCCAACGCTATATTCTAATCAGATCCTAATTATGGAGCTAGGCATCGCATCACACGTTCGCTTAATCCATTCTCCCGCTTAATCCATTCTCCTCTTCTTGGATGGATACTTCATACTTGATATTTCTGTATTATAACATAAGGAGAAGTGAAATAGCTATATGTTGGGCCTGTATTTCAAGTACCCTAAACCCTAAATCCAACTCCAGGATTTCAGTTCGTAGGTTAAAATGAAGTGATAACAAAATGGCTCGCCCAAACATCTCTGCCAAACGGACCTTGATGTTTTTTCAATAGATGGTACTTGGAATGACATCATTAATTAATAGTGTATCTTATACATCTGCACTCTTGCAGGCTATTGCAGATGTAGGAAAGAAGGATGGTCTTAAGGGTTACTGGAAAGGAAACCTTCCACAGGTTCTTAATATTCCCCGTCATGCATATTGTGACTCATGCATGGTTTGTTTTGTATTCATGTGCTGACTTTGGTTGTTCTACATATACTGCTCCAGGTTATTAGAATTATTCCTTACAGCGCGGTGCAACTTTTCTCGTATGAGGTTTACAAGGTCATAGTTACAACTTGGTGTACTTAGTTACCGATCTATGATACACTCTTTCATTAATGAGTTACACATCTTCTCATACAATATTACTGAACGCATCAGAAAATTTTCCGGACAAAGGACGGGGAACTTACTGTGTTTGGGAGACTTGCTGCTGGTGCTTGTGCGGGCATGACATCTACACTTGTAATTTGTTTATTTGCTTACTTCCTAGCAAATATTTGTGTATTTCTTGTTTGGATATATATGGGAGTCTTTATATAATTGATTTGTGCTTATGTCTTTAGTTCATTATCTGACAAATTTTATCAGAAATTTGCATAATAGTTAGCACATTCTAAACTATCTACTTGGCGATATTTGACAGGTAACTTACCCACTTGATGTTCTCCGGCTCAGGCTAGCAGTTCAGTCTGGTCACAGCACTATGTCTCAGGTATTAACTTTTGTGAGTGCAAATTTCTTTCTTTTTTTTTGGGAAATTAGTGTAACCCAATGACTTTGTAGGTTGCTCTTAACATGCTGAGAGAAGAAGGATTGGCCTCTTTCTATAGAGGCTTGGGTCCATCTCTTATTGCAATTGCACCTTACATTGCCGTGAACTTCTGTGTTTTTGACTTGTGAGATTTACTCTACTGCATAGTGAAACACCACATCTGCTTTTAAATTCAAATATTCACGTCGCACTTTTTCATTTTGTTCTTTTTGGTGTACAAGAATGAAGAAATCTTTACCTGAGAAGTACAAGAAAAGACCAGAAACATCTCTAGCAACAGCTCTTCTTTCAGCAACACTTGCAACTCTGATGTGCTATCCCCTGGACACTGTTAGAAGACAGATGCAGATGAAAGGCACACCATACAATACAATTTTTGATGCGGTTCCAGGTACTTTTCCTAGCATTACATAGGCAGACGGATAATACAAAACATTCACTTGATTTCACAATGTCAGTTACGCTTTTTTTTTTAATGCGTGCTTACTTTCTGCTTGATGTTATAGGCTAAAATGCTAAAATAAAACACTTGTTTATGTTTGTTTAATTGCTAAATGCAGGCATTGTGGAGCGCGATGGTCTAGTTGGACTATATAGAGGTTTTGTGCCAAATGCATTGAAAAATCTACCAAACAGCAGGTACCATTTTGTTCATGGTGGTGGAAAAGTATTTGTTTTAATTATGGCAGTACTTATCGATGTTGGCATATGCTTACCAACGCATGGAAATACTCATTGCTCACAGTTTTTTTTATATACATGCAGCATTAAACTGACTGCGTTTGATACCGTGAAGACACTGATATCTACTGGGCAGAAGGAGCTGGAAAAATTAATACAAGAAAACCAGGAGAAAACGAGCTAGGGAATGATCCTTATTCAAGCTTCAAGGCTTGGGCAGAAAGCATACTTCTCTACATTACATTTTGCTATATTCCCTCCTGTCCTGAGGCCATATTTTAGGATTTAGGTTGCACATCTTTCTTTTACATTTCTTTTCGGCCCTTGTCTTGCTTTGTTTTCCGAAGGATTATGGATCAATAGAGGTAGATGAGCCACCGTAAGGAAATAAGACAGTTAGTTGGTTTCTTCTTAAGTAGCAGCTCAGCTTTAGCTAGCGTCAGTAGGAGCATTCAACCAATATAGATCTTATTTATTTGAGTAAAAGATAGTGTAGCAATATGACCTCATAAGTTTTTTCAAAAAATGCTAATGTACATTATGGAGAGAACAATGCAATAGCATGGAACATCCTGGCTGCTGCCCACTAGCAGGTTCACCTTGTCAGCATCTTGACTCGGTTGACTACTATCCGTCTTGATACTGTACATCCCAGACCAAAGGTTTTTGTATTTGCTTTCAAACAATTTATTCATTTTGGTGTTTGGTCAGCATGACCTTGTGAACCATCTATTTCGTCATCACTGGCATGTTCTAGAGAAGTAGATGATGGAATGAAGAATGAGGATACAGCTTAGGGAGAGGATTAGAAAGAACTGTATCTGTTTTGGTTATAGTGAGACCTCGTCTTTTTTATTTGTACATTTTATAAGAACTGAAGTGAAAATGTTGTCAGAGAAACTGTCGTTCTTTCATGCCTTCGATATAAGTTTGTTGCAAGTAATGATATGTGATGTGTCACGCATTATACATGTCGGAACCCGGCTTAATGATGTATCATATGCATGTGGGGGTGAAATCGAATACAATCCGAGTTCACGTTATGGTGTGCACATCGCTTGAATTGGTACGGAGTATGTATTAGTTGGACCTTTTTGTTAAAAGAACCTATTCGCCATTTTATACTGAGATTTCGATGTTCTAAAACCAAGTGTGATTGCAGTAAATGGTTGATTTCAGCATTAAACAGTAGGGAGTACCTGCCTTTTCTTCAAGCTCAACAGAAAAGTTAGGGTCAAAAGATCGATGGACCTTAAGATCGATGGATTGTGCCTACAGGGTTTGTCGAAATACTGGTTGCAGCATGTGCACTTTTTTCCCTTATGGTTTCAATTTTTGTTTTGAAATATCATTTGTAAATGTTCGAAAAACATACATTTTCGTAAACTTTACCATCCTTTTTGGCTTTATTTTGCCCGCGTCTGCACGTGTAAATATTCATATCAAACGACTTTCTTTTCTGAAAAAGGTCCGCGAAGCGTCGGTTGCACGTTGGAGCTTCAAACGAGGAGAAACTCACCGCCCCTGCACTCATCTCACGTGCACCTTCCTCTACCCAAACACAGACACCTTGCAAGCTCACGTAGACCGGGTCCAGGCACCTTCCCACCCACCTTGTCCTCAGCGTCCTCTTGAAGCCCGGAGGCGCCCCATTGCATCAACCACTCCTCTTTTTCTTCGCCCCGAAACCGAGGAGAGGAGAGCAGTCAGACCGCGCGCGCCCGAGATCTCCACGAAGGTTGGTGCGCCGAGATCTCCTTCTCCCTTCGTCCCTTGCTTCTTTGCAATCCCCGTTGGTAGGAGGTAATGCGTAGTTGGTGTAGCGATCATTGTTCAGATCTGTTTTAGAATGGAGGCGCAGATCTGTGTTTCTGCGCCAGTTGCGAGAATGTAGTATGCTGCGTTGATGCGGCCGTTGGTTCCTGTCTTGGTTCCCGCCATTGGCTACCGGATCTCTGCATGGCTCTTCCGTGTGCTCTCTTAGCTTGTTGTTTCCGAGTTTCATCGTTCCGTTTGATCCGGTGTTTTTTTTTCCTCATGGCTGTTGTGTAGATCTGCTGCGAGCAATAGGTTTATGAGTTTTCTGGACCCGGCGCGGTATACATTTGTGTGTGATCGTCTGGTCGGTTATCTGGTTTTGCAACTAGCTGTGGCGATCGCATTGCTCGCGATCTGTTCCATATCGTTACATCAATTACTTTTTGCATCCGCCCTAATGTAATTGAATGGCATTTGCTGCGCATGCAACCCATTTGGCTGAGAGCAAAATGCTTTGATCTGGCATCAGTCTACGTTTGCGGTGGCTATTGTTCCTTTCTGTCTCATGTTGGTTATACTTGATGCAGCCGCGGCAACATGGGGCTCACCTTCACGAAGCTATTCAGCCGCCTCTTCTCCAAAAAGGAGATGAGGATCCTCATGGTCGGTCTCGATGCGGCTGGTAAGACAACCATCCTCTACAAGCTCAAGCTCGGAGAGATCGTCACTACCATCCCCACAATCGGTGAGTGTCCATTATTTCCTTTTTGATTTACATGGAGCATTGGTGTATCTCTTGAGAACACATATATGTACTGTTGTTGTTTTATAGGCTGCAATAAGAATATAAACAATCTTGGTAGGTTGGATCTGTTTTGAGCAATATATCTGGACTTGTTTCCCCTTTTCCTTAAAAAGGGCCATGACATCTGGAAATGTTGTCTGTGAAGGCCCCTTGGAAATAAATAACTAAATTTATTGTAGCTGGACATCCTACGTATGGCTTGTCGAGGGGCAATGCAAGAGACACGCAATGCAATTCAGCAGTAAAATTATGTAGACAGTAACTTATGCCGTTTTTAGCCTATTGTTTGGCACATCCTTGTCGTTTCCTTAACACCTGTCATGTGCTATACTACTTGATACGTGTTTGTCCATATGTTCCGGCCACCGTAGCTAAGCTTTGTCCTACCTTTCCTCCTATTGCTGCAGGCCCTTCGGTCTTCGCTCACAGTTGTGTTTAGATAATTGTTTTCACCATAGTGTGGTTACGGAATGTTGGGAAGCAATATTGTAACACCTTATTCCTCTGTCCTCTTTTGTTTCTTTGGATCGACCTTTTGTTGTTGGAAGAAAAGATGATTAAGATGCATCATGCACTAGTCCTAATACCTGCAAGGAGATAAGCTAACACCAATTCTGCCCCCTATTTTGTGATGTGAAGGGTTCAATGTGGAGACTGTTGAGTACAAGAACATTAGCTTCACTGTCTGGGATGTCGGGGGTCAGGACAAGGTACATTTTATCATACCTAACTGCAGTAGTTATACTGTGCTGTATCAGAAAAATTGTCGAAATAATTTGAGATGCTTTTAACTCACAACATTCTTTTTTCCAAATTACAGATCAGACCATTGTGGAGGCACTATTTCCAGAACACTCAAGGACTTATCTTTGTTGTTGATAGCAATGACAGAGACCGTGTTGTTGAGGCCAGGGATGAGCTCCACAGGATGCTGAATGAGGTAAATTCTGTTAAGACGACTGTGTATGTTTCCTTGTTTTGGATCTGTTAAATGGCCTGTCATGTGCGTCAATCTCCAAGCTATTTCTGACATTTCTAGATGTTTCGATTTTCCTAAGTGTTTAGAGCTAAAGACAAGTCACCTAAATAATTCAACTTCATTCCATCTAACATGTCTAGTTATATGAGAAGTATTTATGGAGCCAAGAAATACGCTCCTGTTTAGAATGCTGTTTATATGCTGTTACAGTTAAGATCCATTGATCTAGAATATTCTACTAGGTTCTGTTGTTTGACTTGGACCATGCTGCTTTTATATGACAACCGTTTAAAATAATTGCCTTATTGAGATAAATTTTGTGTCTTTGTCATATGGCATTGCAGGATGA
Source organism: Eragrostis nindensis (assembly GCA_012490785.1). Taxonomy (NCBI): domain Eukaryota; kingdom Viridiplantae; phylum Streptophyta; class Magnoliopsida; order Poales; family Poaceae; genus Eragrostis; species Eragrostis nindensis. The sequence continues at coordinate 78,728 of JAAXCT010000437.1, read as the reverse complement.
GTTGAGGGATGCTGTCTTGCTTGTTTTTGCTAACAAGCAAGATCTGCCCAATGCAATGAATGCTGCTGAGATCACCGATAAGCTTGGTCTCCATTCCCTACGCCAACGCCACTGGTAAAGATATTATTCACATCTTGGTCACTAGTCAGTCTAGACAACCCACTTGCCCTGTCAAACCTTTTCTTTTCACAAGAGATTTAACGTTTTTTCAGTTTCTTACTTTATTTCTCTTCTTCATTCAAGACAATCAACTCCTAAAATATATTACTCGTATTAATTGTTCAAATCAGCTATACATTAAATGATTGATGGACTTGCCTAACCTGCTGTACTTCGCTGTTACTTGTAGGTATATCCAGAGCACTTGTGCTACAACAGGAGAAGGTTTGTACGAGGGTCTTGATTGGCTCTCCAACAACATTGCAAACAAGGTACCTTATTCTTCCATGTGCAGTTGCCACATTTCTTTTGGCAATCCAGTAGTTTTAACCAGCTATTGGTAGGCTCTTGAAGCAAACAATACATATATGTACTTGCATAAGTACTGTGATAACGTATGGTCATTGACATACCCTTTCTCTCAACTCTCAACGAATGCAGGCCTGATTGGACTTGACTACAGTTGCATTTTCCGCAGATACGGAGCCATGGGTCTTTTTGACCACCAGACTTGATTATAATTTCATTGGAATGTTTGAGCATTTATGTTTCTTTGCTAGGCTTGAGAGCTGGATTGTTGTGTTGCTACTATCTAAAAACATGTTGCAATATCATGAGTATGTAATTGGCCATTTTAGATCATTTACCCTAAGTAATGCAGTTTGAATACATACATGTATATCCGTGCGTCAGATTTTCTGTTAACCTGGATGGACGTCATGATAGTAATCGCTCTTGAAGTGGATGAACGTCGGGTGGGTGACACGTTATTACAATATAGTGTCGCCTGCCATATAACATTTCAGGCTCATGATTATTATTATTTTTGACCGAACAGGCTCATGAAAATTGGAGAGTGTTACCTATTTATGAGGTCAAACCTGTGTATTATAACATGTAAGATTTTTTTGAGGGTACCATGAGATAGGGTGTCGAATTAAACGACGTGGAAAGTTTGTGTTATGGCCTATGGGCATGCTTGTGCTGTACCATGGCTTGAGGCTTGTGAAGCTCACTTCTAGCCTAAGGTACAAACTTTAAGCGAAGTTTGGCGAAGAAATGAAGAATCTATGACAGCATGGTTAAGGGCTCGAATAATGAGGTGACGAGTCGAACAGTCACAACAGAAAGCCGGACGAAGTACTATATGGTAAAAATTCTGGCAATGGAATCAAACATACCCTATTTTAAAATAGTGGGAATGTACTTCGTGGAATCTAAAATTCCATGTGAATTTTTTTCATTCGTGAGGAATGACAGCGAACTCAATCTTATGCTTGAAACATGGAATAAAACTGCATTCAGAAAGCCGTTGCGGCACCAATCGGCGCAAAAGTTTACACGACCACATTATTTGATAACAGCGCCGTTTTACACAGCGCACTAGACGCGCAGCTCTCTGGCTTGCATCTCGACGCGGCGCAGGCGGTCCACCTCCCTGCCGAGGACGCCGCAGCGTATCATGCTGGCCACCGTCCGCCACAGCAGCCGGAGCTCACCCAACGGCTCGCCGGGCACCATCCGCTTGTACAGGTAGCTCTCGAACGTCCGGCGCTGCACGTACTCGTCGGCGCACATCTCCACCAGCGCCTCGCGCCCGGCGTTGCCGCGGTAGAACACTTGCTGCAACAGATCCAGGAACCGGAACATGAGCAGATACTCGTCGTCCCACCGCCGCAGGTAACCACGCCGCAGCCCGGCCTCCGTGACGGCGCCCGTGCGCGCCCACTCCTCGGCCATGGCCTGCCCGCACAGCCGGCCCGACTTGGCCGCGAAGTAGATCCCCTCGCCGGAGCACCGCGTGACGTACCCCGCCGCGTCGCCGACCAGCGCGACGCGGCCGACGACGCGGCGCGGTCGCGGGTGCTCCGGGATCGGGTGCGCCTCCACCTTGATGACGCGCCCGCCGGCGATCTTGGGCCCCGCGCGCGCGCGGATGGCGGTCTGCAGCTGCTTGATCTCCGGCTTGGCGCAGACGGTGCCGGTGCCGACGGCGACGTGGTCGCACTTGGGGAAGACCCAGCCGTAGAAGTCCGGGGACACGTCGCCGCCGACGTACATCTCGGCGAGGTCGTCGTAGTACCCCATGGCGGCGTCGGGGAGCCGGATGCGCTCCTGGAACGCTATGGCCGTGGTGTAGTCCCCGGCCCCGACCTCGCGGGCGACGCGGCTGTTGGCGCCGTCCGCGCCGACGATGGCGTCGACCTCGAGCACGCCCCGGCCCTTGTCCACGGAGGAGGAGATGTAGTGGACGCGGTAGGGGTCGGCGGGCCCGGCGGGGAGGGAGAGCGAGGTGACGAGGCCCGGGACGAGCGTGGCGCCGGCGTCGGCGGCGCGGCGGCGGAGGAAGGAGTCGAGCACCTCGCGGCGGAGCATGGGGATGTGGGCGCCCGGCGGCAGCGCGCGGGAGAAGTCGGCGGCGAGGTTGGAGGGGGAGAGGACGCGCATGCGGGTGACGCGGCGGTCCACGAGCTCCCGCGGGATGGCGAACTCGTCGAGCATGCAGAGCGGGATGGCGCCGCCGCAGGGCTTGGCGCCTGCGGGGCTCCGCTCGACCAGGAACGCCCGCGCCCCGGCCGCGGCCAGCGCCTCGGCCGCCGACGCCCCCGCGGGGCCGCCACCCACCACGGCCACGCGCAGCGGGCGCCCCGGCGACGGGGAGGCGGAGGAGTTGGAGGAGCAGGATATGGTGAAGCGTGCTGGGGAGTGGCTGGTGGCGGCGGCCATGGTCACCGTGGTTTGAGCGAGCTGCGTTCACGGATCGGTTTTGGGGTATAGCGGCGGCGTGGTGGTGAAATGGCGCTATCGGGCCTCGAGAGAGAGCACTTGGGGTTAGTGTATGCTTAACAAGCAGAATTATTGCTTAGCTTAGCTCGTTGGTTTGTGAGTCGAGCCTGCTGCCTTGATCATTTTCGACGTCATCCCATCCCTAATTTAAAAGGCTTTCAAAGATTGTGATATTGTAGCCTAATATGTAGCCACACAATCGTCTGAAAAATAATGGGAACCGAGGCCCACTTTGATCTACACTGTTCTTGAACTCTGCGTAATCAAATGCTAGTGTCGAGCCGAGCAACATCAACAGTCGGGATTCACATGATAGTGATAAAAAGAAAAGTTAAACTATCGATTGCCGTACAAAGTAGCTTTCTTCCTCTCGAGACAAAATTTGAGATGGGACCGCTTGCCATTACCAGAAATGGACGAGTGTACACAGCTGATGTGCTGGATCGTGACGCTAATTTCTTTAGAACGGAAGGAGTATTATAGGAACGAGGAAGGGGCTCACATATTCTTACCTGGCATCCTGTGGCGGGGACGGGTGTCAGGTCGGGTAGAAAGCCGGCGGGCTTTCGTTTCCTTCGCCACATCTCCTTGTCAACCTCCCGCTTCACAGCCGGGTCTCCGTGGTCGCTGTCGATGTAGGGCAGCCAGCGCGTGCACGGTGTTTTTGGCGTCCGACGGCGAGCGGAGCGGCGCCCTGTCGGTGCGGGCGAGAGAGCGAGCGGTGAGGTTGAGCCGCGCGTGGGCCTTTCGGGCTTTCAGGTTGGTGGTGTGACTGATGTGTCCTGAGCCCATGAGGCCATGAGCTAAACGGTAACGTAAACGGGCCGTTTTCTTGACATCGACAAGAGTGACAAATGGGATTAAGCCTACTAGGCTAGGCTCCTATCAAAAAAAAAAAAACCCCTACTAGGCTAGCAAAGACCAGACCAAATGAACGCGATCCTGGATTCAGGGCCAGGAACTCAATATGTGAATGTCTAGCTACATATTTCTGCGCTTTAAACAGTGGTGAAGTTCACGCTGCGAAGTTCCAAGTTCCATTGAGCGTGCACATATGAATTTAGTGGTGCCTACCCTACAAGGTGAAAAGAAGATACTAACCACTGAAATTTCGATCTTTCCTTGATGCCAGCATTCGGGTCAGCCTACCTAGCCCCCTGGCTCTAAACAGTTACTACCTCTATTTCCTTTTTGATGTCGTTCCGACCAAACTTTTAGCTTACGGCCAGCACAAAGTTGTTGTCTGAAACGACATCAAAAAACAAATAGAGGGAGTATAAATGTATAATTTATAGGCATCTTAATTCAACTTGACCAAGAGATCCTCGCGTTTCTCCCTCAATTATAAAATAAAATGAGATCCGCGTGTTTGAAGCAAGCAAGCTCTTAAGATTCCCCGGAAATCATTTAATTCAGACGAAATTTCACTGGGGGAATAATCCATGTGAAAAAGATATAATATTTCATTGGCGATTGGGTCGTCGTTGCAGCGCATCTGCGCATTTTAATTAAAAAGAAATATATGCTTTATAACACATAATAAGCACATTATTTAGTAAAAGCAGTGCACACTGCACATACATGCGGTTTTCTTTCAGGAAATGCAAAGCAGGAGTCGCGTCTCTAGAGCCCGTGAATGCCGAAACATATATACGACTCTGTTCTCTCCGTTAGGCTTGCAGTTGCAGCTCGAGCCGGCGCAGGCGGTCCACCTCCCTGCCGAGGACGCCGCAGCGCACCATGCTGGCCACCGTCCGCCCCAGCAGCCGGAGGTCGCCCAACGGCTCGCCGGCCACCATCTGCTTGTCAGGTAGCTCTCAAACGTGCGGCGCTGCACGTACTCGTCGGCGCACATCTCCACCAGCGCCTCGCGGCCGGCGTTGCCGCCGTAGAACACGCGCTGCAAGAGGTCAAGGAACCTGAACATGAGCGTGAACTCGTCGTCCCACCGCCTAAGGTAGTTCTTCCTCAGCCCGGCCTCCGTGACGGCGCCCGTGCGCGCCCACTCCTCCGCCATGGCCTGCCCGCACAGCCGGCCCGACTTGGCGGCGAAGTAGATGCCCTCGCCGGTGCACCGCGCGACGTAGCCCGCGGCGTCGCCGACGAGCGCGACGCGGCCGACGACGCGGTGCGGGCGCGGGTGGTCCGGGATAGGGTGCGCCTCCACCTTGATGACGCGCCCCCCGGCGATCTTGGGCGCGGCGCGCGCGCGGATGCCGGCCTGGAGCCGCTTGATGTCCTGCTTGGCGCCCACGGTGAAGGTGCCGACGGCGACGTGGTCGCACTTGGGGAATGCCCAGGCGTAGAAGTCCGGGGTCAGGTCCCCGCCCACATACATCTCCGCGAGCTCGTCGTAGTACGCCATGGCGGAGTCGGGGAGCTGGATGCGCTCCTGGAACGCGATCGCCGTCGAGTACTCCCCGGCGCCGACCTCGCGGGCCACGCGGCTGTTGGCGCCGTCCGCGCCGACGACGGCGTCGACCTCGAGCACGCCGCGGCCGTTGCCCTCGGAGGACGAGATGTAGTGGATGAGGTAAGGGTCGGCGGGCCCGGTGGGGACGGAGAGTGACGTGACGAGGCCGGGGACCGGCGTGGCGCCGGCGTCGGCGGCCCGGCGGCGGAGGAAGGAGTCGAGCACCTCGCGGCGGACCATCGGGACGTGGGCGCCCGGAGGGAGCGTGCGGGAGAAGTCGGCGAGGAGGTTGGACGGGGAGAGGACGTGCATGCGGGTGACGCGGCGGTCGACGAGCTCGGGCGGGATGGCGAACTCGTCGAGCATGCAGAGCGGGATGGCGCCGCCGCAGGGCTTGGCGCCCGTGGGGCTCCGCTCGACGAGGAAAGCCTGCGCTCCGGAGGCGGCCAGCGCCTCGGCCGCCGACGCGCCCGCGGGGCCGCCGCCCACCACGGCCACGCGCAGGGGGCGCCCGCAGCGCCCCGGCGCCGAGTAGGAGATGGAGGAGCAGGAGATGGCGATGCGCGCCGGGGAGTGGCAGTAGACGGCGGAAGCCATGGTTTCTGTGGTTTAGGGATTCGCGTTCCCAGTCTGCCGGATCGGCTTGGTGCGCGAGGCCTTTTGTAGTGTACAGGAGCAAGGGGCGTGCTGTAGCAGTAGCGTGGTGCGGCTGTGACGCTGTCAGAGCCCGCGAGGTGGGGGAGGTGGAATTTTAAATTTGAAGCATTTTGTTTAGTACTCCGTTAGGGCTTGGTTAGCCGTTTGATGCAAAATGGACGCCTAAGTTCGCTCACGTTCTTATGATGGACGAATCAACATGTGGAACGCAACCCACGCTACCTTCCTACAGGGTCACGAATCAACATGTGGAACACGAACCAGGTGGGTGATCTGGATTGTAGCTAGTAATTTACAAACAAAATAGATTCCGATCCGCAAAAATATTATTCCAGGAACCAATTTCCGTCAGGAGAAGGAATCGTGATTGCCAATCAGTGACCTAACCGAAGTTCCATAGCGTTAACTAGTGAAGCCAAAGCTTCTACGCTCGCACATCCGTCGTGTTACTCGTGACGTGTATCGTGCTCTAAAGAATGCATTAAGCCTTCAACAATTTCACACTGCACAAAATGATGAGCATCTGTTCTCTGAAGGTGGCAGCAAGCAGGCACAGGATATTTTAAATAGCAAGCAAAACTGAATAACACAAAGCTACTACTGAAAATTCAATGTTACGGTATATCATCATGGGTTTACACCTCGAAAAGTGAGCCAGTATTTGCAAACACAACCAAGAAATGGAACGGATAAGAGCCGCGCACTTCGTTTCTGGTTGCACAGGTTAGAAAACATCATTGGACAACAATGTCAACAATACACACTTTAGGCTCTTCAAGGCGACTTGTGCACTAAGTCCTCATGTGATGGACAAGACAAAGTCCACAAATGGGGGTGTTCATGTTAAATAGTCTGGTGGATTCAAAATATGCCAGTCAAGTAAGCCCAACGGCTAATGGAACTTCCAGCTACCATCTCAACCAAAAGACAGCTTCTTCGCTACCTTCTGTATCTGCAGCAACATCATGACTTGTAAACACAATGAATTCCAGATGGGACTTGATTGAATGACAAACAAATATTACTACACTTCTGTCTTTAGCTTTTGTTCCTTTGAACTCGGCCAAGAAGCTGCAAGTTGTAAAAATTAACAAGGCTATGTGTAAGGCCCGGAACCTTTTCCATTTTCTAAAAAAAAAAAAAATACTACACGTCTGAGAGAATACCTCAGATCCCTCAGGATGCTTTTGGATTAGTTTCAGCATTGTCGTCCATGGGCATTCCCCTGTAAAACGTTTTATCAAGACTCATTTGGGAGAGAATGAGCGAGCAAAGGAGGGTGCGGGGGGAGCTAGAGGGGTCATAGTGTCATACAGTTCTTTTGCCTCAAGTTTCAGCTGATCAATCTGATTCTGCAGTTCAGCACAGGCAGCTTCAATGGCTATATTCTTTTGACAAAGTTCTTGCCATTCTGTTGTCAGGCCATGGAGCTCTCCTCCAGTGTTTTGCTGGTCAAAAGCAGATTATTAGATTGTTGTGAAATGTGAAGTATAATAATCATGATCCAAAATTCAAATAGCCAGTATGACAAATAGTAACCTGGTGGAATTTTCTCTCACGGTTGACAGTTTCTATTCTCTCGTTGTACTCTACAGCCATCTTTTGCATCCTACAATCAAAGGTTGCCAGATGCTAATGAGACGATAAAATGCATCAACGACTTAAGGCCATGCATACTAATTTCAAATATTTAGAGCCATGGTGATAACTAATGATGAATCATGAGTTCCTAACAAATATCAGGTTGCTCCAACGAGGCGCAAGCAACAAGATTGGATACAAAAACATTGATCTTGGTCGCCTCCCACATAGAACCCTACTGATAGCACAGTCTACAAACCAAGCTATGTTTTCAAATGAAAAGTAGGGAATAAAACACACTGAAAAACTCACAGACAGAGGAGAACTTACCGAGACAGAACTGATTCCATTTGTCTATTCTTGAGCTTCCAAACCTCAACTCCATATTTCAGCATAAGCTCAAGATTCTCTATCCTGCAACACTCACTCACTTTCAAAACTAGTAAAAGTTTGCTTGGCAATGCTACAGAAGTGATTACTCATCTGATTATTTTTTAAAGGTAGACACACTTCTCAAGATTCAGCTTTGTATATTTTTCTCAACGATAATAATAACAATACATAAGTTTAGTGACACGAATACAATAGTGTTAGATTTGTAATCGTAAGAAATCTGAAATCCCTCCACTCAACAATGTTACATGTTAGGACACAGGCTTTTGCTTGCGTGCAAGCCAAAATTGGGTCCTAACATCAAACATTATTGATAAGAGCAAGTACATTCATTTGGTTATTATTCTCCACTTATCAGCCATATATATTAAACCAAATGAATTGTTAAAATTCAAATTTAGAGAATAGACAAGTCAAAATGTGCCTTATAAAAACAAATGGAGACAATATTTGTATAGGTTATTGTGAGTTTGAAACCGTGCATTTTATCAAATGAATAAAATGGCTACCTAATGGTTGAATGTAACATGTGATCGCATTAGAGGGCTCCCACCATTTCTTTATGGATAAGCAATGCCAATACCTGACCTCATAATATCAAGAATGATTATGGCAGGTTACCTATAACTTGATAGCTTGACCTTTTCTTCCCATTTAAGGGGAAAATTAACTTGCTCAAAGTTGAGATTTTAGTGTGAGTTCATAATCACAATAGCTGGTATAGATAAGCTTCCTTAGTGCCCACAAAGTGATGAGCACCCTTTTTTATAGAAATGTGAACCCTTGATGCACTAAAAAGTAGAAATCAGCCTTACCTTGTAATTTGATGCTGCAGCTGGCTCTGAGCATTCCGTAAAGCCTGCTTCCAGGCACCAACATCATTCCGCTTGTTCACTGGAGGTGGCTCCAAACCATAGCGAGACATATCTAACATAAAAGGAGGTCTGCCAGCCCTTACACGCTCGTACTCTTTAGCAAGCATAGGATGGTTCTGAAACAGAAATGTTCAATAAGAATATGAAATAAGCTATTTGAAACTTGCAAGTATATTGATACATGACATAAGAAAAGCTTCCGAAAAATTAAAGTACAGCACAGATATTTAGGGACATGACGATACTGACAAGAAAAAATAGCTTTCACCAAGGGTCGGATTTGATAGCAACGACCATTGGAGAGTATAGTGTATCTCTATACATATTATGCCTACTTAGTTTCATGATTCATGTTCTGTATCAGGCAACAAAACCTTTATTCCAAGTAAATTAAGACAGGAAGGAGATAAAAGCCTTAACATTTATCAATTAAATAATTGTAACTCGTATGTGAAGTACTTAAGGTTCGTTCTGCTTCAAAAGAGAAACACCAAATTGTTTTTCAATGAATTGAATACCATAGAAGTAGTATAGAGAGTGAAGTAATATAGCGCAATGAACAGATGAAGAGCAAGTTCAAGCATTAGCCCAAGATCAAAACAACCCAACCCAAGCTAATCTTTGTCTGGTCTTGCATTTGCTATCTTAGCTTTGAGTATATATCCAGCATAGCATCAACAAACCCAAATCGTACTGATTTCTCACCTAGAGTCTGAAATTGGGCAAATTATAATAGAGAATGATACCAATGGTAAAACAACAATCTTTCCGCTAAATGTCACACATTGTATGCCGAAAGTCCAAAATTCAACGGCTGAACTAGAGGGGATGACAATGTGAACATTACTATGCAGTTCTAAACAAAAGTAGTGTACGTTTATTCAGAGAAGTTGCTTCCCATTCAACTACCCAACTATAAACCCTAGTTCCCACATGTTTCTTCCTAAGATCCCAAACCATGTAGCGTAACTGACAGCAACTAAAAAGCTGCACGCATGATCGATCCCAAATTCCATTGCATCAAGACACAATGATATGCACCGAATCACGAGACAATCACCTAATCTCTCTAGACACGAAGAACGGGATCAAAAATCTCTTGCCTCGAATCCAGCGGCCGGGACGGGTGGCAGGTCGCGCAGGAAGTCGGCAGGCTTGCGTTTCCCGCGGCGCATCTCCTCCTCGACGAGGCGGTCGACCTCATGCTTCACCGCCGGGTTGCCGTAGTCGGCGTCGATGTAGGGCAACGCGTCCACTGTCTCGGCGTCCGGCGGCGCGCGCCACGGGGCCGCAGCTGGGTCGTCCGGCGGGGCTTCCAGCATGAGCACCTCTCTCGTTGCCGACGACGAGGCCATCGCGGCGGCTGCAGGCGCAGGTGAGCGAGAGAGGGAAGTTGTCGCGCCGCACAGAGAGAGGAGGAAGAGGAAGCGGAGTGGGAGATGGACGGGAAGAAGCCGCGGGTCGCGTGGGCCGGTTGGCCTTTTGGCTTGGTGGTCACTTACAGGAATAGTGGAATTGGGCTGTTGTTGGAACTGGACCATTGTAACCCATTTGTTAATAGTCGAGTTTTAGAGTGAAGCTGAAAAAATTAGAGTGGAGCCATGCGTCTTAAATTCGTTTTTTTTAGTAAATTGCACCGGCTGGTACATGATGGGTGCTTCTGCTTTAGTCTAATTCCCAATCGAAACACACAACTTTGATGTGACGGTGCAAATAAAATCATAAACTAAAGATATATCAAATATATATATTCACAACACATATTTCACGTAGCAATGCAAAAATCACTCTTTTTTCCTACTCTTTCAAAATCTTCTGAATTCATTTTATCCATGTCACTGCTCAAATGAAGTCAAATTCTTCATTACACATACTATTAGCTCATAAGTATCGTCATATATGTCGACGTAGCATCATCATGATTGTTCTTTGCTCTCATATCATCAAAATATGATGTTGTGGTCATTCGCAAAAAAAAATGTTGTGGTATGCTTTATGACATCGAATGCACCGAACTTTGACAAGTTATGCAATCTAATTGAGCAATTTTCAAGTTATGTGACTAAATCGCTCCCATCTAAAGGCTGGTTGGCTAGCCAAGGATGGTTTCAGCCAAGCAACTGGGGTAGGGTTCAAATCCTGCTCTCTATTTGCCTTCAACGAATCCTGGTAAAAAAAGCTCTATTTTATTTTAAATAGCTCTTTCACTTTAAAAAAACTGTATACCGGTCAAAAAAAAAATAGCATAGACCATATCCACGACATAAGCATTAAAATACATCACATCAACTACTCACTGCGATGAGTGCTTCTTTCCTGCGCCATAGATAACAAAAAGGTTGCAACTCTGGAAAACCCTACAAAAAAAAAACCTTACAAGAGGGATTGATTTTCTTATACTCTCTTCAATAGAAATACTCTCTTCGATAGAAAATAGTTTATTTCAGGATGTTGTAGCTCAGATTTTTAGAACTTTGGCGATATGTAAATATATATTTAGCCAAGCTATTTCAGTGTGAGACTAACGGTATTATATTTATCATGGAAATTATTTTCATAGTGTGCAGACTAAACACCTCGATCGTCTAATTGTATGGCTACATTCCTGTCCTGAACAACTTGTATTTTGAGTTGCAGGTAGTGAGTTTGTGAGCATTGAACCCTGCACACCCGTTTTCTTGTCAATATAAATTATTACTTTTTTTTTAGATAATGGGAAGATTGTATTAAATCCCGGCCTTGGCTTTCTGGGAAGCTACAGCCACAGTGGCTTTGACTTCGAAGAAAGTTACAGCCAAATACAACCACCGACTAAAGCCGGCCATCATCAGAAGTGCACAAACGCTACACTGATGAAACAAAACAAACAAAGTAAAAGAAAACGACTCCTATCACAGCCTTCATTGTCTTCCGATGTTGTGTCTTGAGTACGGTCGACTCCTTATGTCCTTTCTTCCACCACTTAAGGTATCGGACAACACTCGAGCATATGCCAATCTAATGATGAACAACATCTTTTGTTTGAAGCAAAAACCACTCAAACAACCACTGACGAAGAATTCACCATTAGCCGTAGGAGATCGTGACCAAAGATAACGGGCAAGCGAGTAGAATCTCTAAGACGACGCCTCCAACGAGGATGCAGCATCAAAGATGTTGCCGACGCCCATCCGAAATCGAATTTAGGTTTTCACCTGAAGATTCGCGAACACGGAGGTAGGATCAATGGCAACGCCTCCAAGAAGGTGCATGGTGTCCGTAGACGTCATCGTTACCAGTACCGGCAATTGCCGGCAAGGCTTTCGCCATTTGATTCAATCCCACCAACCGCAAGCCATGAGAGGAGACTCCACGGCTGTGTGCACCAATCTGCCACAAACCCACATCACCATCACGCAGCAACCGATCTCAACGCCACAGCAAATTCGAGCCTGATTGTCGCCGCCGTGCCAAGGATCTCCAGTGCAGACGACGCGCCGATGCGCCGGCCTGGTAGCTGCGCCACCGCCGTTGCAAAGGAGCCCTGCCATGCCAAACAGACTGGAAGGCGCGTCACTATCGCCGTCGCGCCACATGATGCGTTGGCCTGGAGGGTGCGCATCTGCCGCCGCCGCCACGCACACGAAGCGCGGACCTTGAAGGCGCGTCCCTGCCGCCGCCGCGCGCACACAGAGAGCCGACGTGCCCGCCAAGGCGACACGACGGCCGAATCACCGCCAACGACGGCGACCTCATCATCCCGGCGACGTGGGCGCAGATTAATCTCCGCCGCCGTCTCTTTGGTGAAGGAGGGAGAAAAGAAGGCTTCATCGACGAAGAAGACCCCGCCGCCGTCATCCTAGCCTGCTGCACGGGTTGTTCCGGCGGCCAAGGCTCCGGTGCCGGCCGGATTAGGGGAAGAACGGGGAAGGGTGGGGGTGGGCTAGGTGGCGGCGCCGCCCGTGTCGCCGGGGGGGGGGGGGGGGGGGCGGCGCGGGGGCTAGGGTTTGTGAGCATTGAACCCTGCAAACCCGTTTTCTTGTCAATATAAATCATTACCTTTTCAAGGTAGTAGTATAGTTGTAGCAAAGTTCTCCGCGAAATCGCAAAGGAGTACTCTGGGAAACATCTCGATTGCACCGTCCAAGCGTGGGCACGGCTATTCCGCGCGCGCCCGCGAGGACGCTTCTGCGCGCATCCAGTCGACCGGCTGTCGGACTTCCTTTTTTCGCTCCCGCGTGCGTCCACCCGAACAACTGCTTCTGCCCTGCTCAACGGTGCATGCATGCACGTGCATGGGCCAGCGTGGAGCCAGCATGACCGGATCATGTGCCTCACCTGTGATGCATACACGCATTTCACTTTTGGTATAGAAAAAGCTGCGCGGGTCCCACACATGATTCAGCCTTTTTTTAATAGAAAAAGTTTTTTCAACTCATGAGACAACTTATATGATGACTTATGAGACAACTTTTGTGGTGATTTACGAGACAATAATTTACGAGACACCTTCCAAAGTATCTTACGAGACAACTTCTATTCTAAGTACGTGCGCGCGTAGCGCTGCGCGCGTGGGCTGATGCGCGGGGCCGCCGCACGTGGGTGGGCCAGGAGCCGGGAAAAGTTTGAGGTGAGAAGTTCTGTTGCAATTTTTTGAGACAAAAGTTTCCAGAAAATTTGCGCCGAAACTTTTTGACACTAAAGTTTTCAGAAAAGTTGTACCGAAACGTTTTGAGACAAAAGTTTCCAAAAAAGTTGCACTGGAACTTTTTGAGACAAAAATTTTCAGAAAAGATGCACCGAAACTTTTTAAGACAGAAATTTCCAGAAAAGTTGCACCAAAACTTTTCCAAAACGGAAAGACGGTGGGAATGAACGTTTCCAAAAAAGGGAAGTTGTGGGAGCTAGGAGGGTTCGCGGGCGCGGACGTTTTGGCGCGCGCTAATTAGCCCTGCCTTATTGTATCTTACGAGACAAATTTTTTTGATAACTTACGGAGCAACTATTTTAAACTTACACTTACTGAGCAACAATTTTTTTAACTTACACAAGCACACTTTTTCTTACATTTTGTACTAAAAGTAGGATGAAAAGTTTATATTGCTAATAAAAGTTTAGTAGAAAAAAACTAGACAAGAAAGAAAAAGAAAAAAAGCTTCGCATCGAGCATGCAAATAACCACTCACCTATCTATATATTCTTTATAAGTGCAACCAACTAAAGACCATTAACTTCTATTTCTTTGCAACCATATTGAGCCACATCACCTCAATTGTTTATCACCGTTGGATCATCACCTCATCTTCACATCTGCACGTCCATCTGAATTTCTGACATTCAATCCATCGCCTTCAAGCTGCTCTACCACCTTCGTCTTTACTCAGTGCCACGTTGTGCATTAAGTTCTGAGTAACTCACGAACCAAGCCTATGCCATTGCCGTTCATCTATTGCCTCTTTCTTTCTTCCAATTGCACTTGCACCCCATCTTTACTTTCTGTTTCAATGACATGAGAAAATGCCTTATTTACCTCGCTTGAATGCCATGAAAAACTGACGAAGAGGAGAGTCCTTGACGTGCAGAAATTCTTGCCATCAAGAGGCCAACGCCATCAATATAATATAGCTACACATGGGGAGATGCTGGCTGCAGAATCTCGCGTCACCACTGGAAATCAAGAGTCGATGCCACCTTCAACCACGGACATGCATAGACGGCATCATATCCTTTATTTTATTATCATGGGCATCCGAGAAGATGATGATGGATTTTAGGATCCACAAGGGTTTCATATTTAGTTACGCTGCTCCACACCCATGGTAAGTTCCCCTTCCTTCATCTCATCTTCTTCATGGTGTGCATGTTTCTTAAACAGCAAAAGGTCCATTGTGTTTGGCCGGAACATGTATCTGCAGTCGCCCTTGAGAGGAACCGAGCACTCTTCCACACTTTGTGCTTTCAGGCAGTAGGCGTCCAACGACAGGTATCTCTCCAAATACCTATATATACATGACCGAGTATTTGACTGAATACACAAAGCTAATGTTTCATTTTTTTTTTCTTTGAAACAGAACGGGTAATTATCCTCCTTGATTTGTTCATCAGATTGAATCTATCAGGTATAAGCAGTCATCTCTCACAACCTTCAAAGATTTCCTTCTTAAATTTGAATGATATATAGGTTTGTTTTCATGAACCTGTCTAAGTAATTAATTCATGATGTCTCTTCTCATTCCGTGAAAAATGTTGAATTCGTTTCCTGCACTATGTTATCATGTTACGACTAGGAGTATCATCCTCTAAGTCTTTTCAAAATGCTTATTCTTTCATGGTTTTCCTTTTTCAGTTCTTACGATGCTAACTTCATCAAAAAAATGTGTGTGCGCACAATGGTAAGCTGGATTAGTATGAACCTATGGGCAAAGGCTCATTCCTTGAAAATGTTGAACTCATTTCCTGCACCGTGTTATCATGTTAAGACTAGGAGTATCATCCTCTAATTACTTTCCTTCTTTTCAAAATTCTGAATCTTTCATGGTTTTCCTTTTCCGTTCTTACGATGCCAACTTCATTAAAAAAAAAATGTGTGTGCGTACAATCGTAAGCTGGATTAGTATTAACCTATGGGCAAATGCAGCATCTGATCAATGAAATACAGTGGTTGTTAAGCTATTTGCATCTTAACAACTCTATCAGCTGTCAGACCAACAATATCCAACCAAACAAGAACGTCATTAAGCTTTTAGTAGCGTGAACAACTTCAGCTGCTACTTTCTTTATTAAGTTCAACTTTAGAGTTTTCCAACAAAATATTGTATCATGACATTTTATTATGCTTATCTGAAAATACCGCAGCAACGCGCGGGATATCCACTAGTTTTCTCACGCGCTGGTCCGCTGGCCCCGCGCAACACGTCTCCCGAAGCTCTGGCCCCACTAGCTCCGCACGACCTGGCTCTCTCGCTGGCCTGCCTCCGCGCGAGCGCGGACGCGCGCGGAGCTGAACGCGCGGGCGCGCGTGGAACAGACATTTCGACCGTCCAATCCCACTCACCACGGTCCGGGCGGGTATCGCGTGACTCACCATACACCGAGACTTCTCCCCGTCGTCCAGAAAATATCTCTGGAGCTCCACCACTAGGAGCGAGCGAGGCTGGACTGAGCGAACGAAAAGGACACGTGAGCGGACACACGGTGGGACCCCGACCCGGCCCGTTGCCCCGGGGTGCACGGCCGGCCCGGGCGTGGCTTCGAGCGGTCGCCGCGCGGCAGCTAGAACTTCGACACCTGAGTCCTGACGCGCCACCGCACGGCGCACGCGCTCGCGGGGTCGTCGAGACGCGCCGGGATAGCCGCCGCCCGCCTCTTCTTTTCCACGCGGCCCGATTCCTTTCCCTCCCCACCACCGCTAACCAGCCAGTCCACCGTCCAGTCCGGTCTCCACTCGTACCACCACCACCACCGCGCAGTCCACCCCCCCACACCTGCTCCTTCCCTCCCTCCGTCCCTCCGCCTCCCATTCCCACCGAACGCGCGCCGCAGGATCGACGACCAGGTGCGTGCCTTCCTTCCCTCCTGCCGCCTCCCCCTCCACCGCGATCGGTTCCGCGGCGAGAACTCTTCGCTGTCCTGTTCCTTGTTGTGTGTTTTCTGGGTTGGATTAGGTTCGTCATGCGAGTTTCGCAGCTCGCTGGTTCTGCCTCGGTCGTGATTTTGTTCGTTCGTAGATGTGAGTTGAGGCGTCGATCCATTCCTCCTCGAATTCCGGCGGTTCTCCTGGTTGTTAGGCTCCGGGAAGATCGGAGCTGCCTACTGGCACTTACTCTGTGTGTTGCGTTGACTTGATCTGAACCTGGTATTACGCAGCGCTGCCAGATCCAG
Organism: Eragrostis nindensis; assembly: GCA_012490785.1. Lineage (NCBI taxonomy): Eukaryota > Viridiplantae > Streptophyta > Magnoliopsida > Poales > Poaceae > Eragrostis > Eragrostis nindensis. The sequence goes on along the minus strand of JAAXCT010000437.1, from coordinate 62,003 downwards.
CTCTTACCTCAGGTGAGGGCGAATTCTGCGTACTCCGCGTATGCGAGTTCGCTAGCACACGAGCTTCCGCCTTGTTATCATGTTGCCCCATCGTGAAGGTTGCTGTTTAAGTTATGTCAGTACTCAGTGACCCTCGTTGCGTGCGCTGCCCGGCAGTTCGCCGTGCCCCATTCCGGAGGGCGGAGGTCTCTCCACGTTTAATGACTCGGTCGGTCGGTCCTGGGTTTTGTTGTGGTTGGAGTAATAAATTGCGCCCTGCTATCGTAGGCTGTTTTATCAGCACCAAGTTTGTGAAGCTGAATATCATGCAGAGTATCATCGTGCTGCGAACATATAATAAGAAATTCAGATAGTATACTGCTGCATACATTGAGAGTCGCAATAGTTATTATGTTCCTTTGCCAACTTATTTTTTTCCTTCACACAAATAAGCTGGTTGGAATGTCAGTTCATCCTTCTCATGGTAGCATTTATGCAGGTTCTGCAGCCACACATCTAGAGGAGCTACCTCTTTCAAGAGTCTGAAATGTCATTTTTGTTCAAGTCAAGCAATGGTGCTACAGCTGAAAAAGGCTTGACCCTGGAAGAACAGCAAGAGAGGGTACGAGTGCAGCCTTGTCTGTAGGTCTCCTCTGTGTTCTTATGAACTTATATTTCTCTCGAGGCTGATTTTTTCTGCACTGTATAATGAGCAGATAAATGAGTTACGCAAGGAGCTTGGTGACTATTCATCAGAAGCCATTAAAGGTTTCCTTTCAGATGCTACGCTATCGAGGTTTCTTCGAGCGAGAAACTGGAATGTACCAAAAGCTAGTAAAATGCTCAAAGCAGCTGTGAAGTGGCGTTTAGCGTTCCAGCCTGAAAACATTTGCTGGGTATGTTTAATTCAACCTATTCTTGTATCTGTATTCAATTAAAAGTACATGTGTTTACCGGCAGCACGTAGAGCAGCAGTTCATTGACACACTGGTGAGATGCAGGGATGTTTGTAGGTTGTGCTCAGACCTATAAGCTGCCTGAGCTTAATGTACTAGGAATCATAGTGAGAGTTTCTGAACCATTATGCTAACTTAGGATATTGTTTTAGTAAAATATCAGGGATAAGTTCGGAGCTGCTAATAATTGTATCATACTTTCCAACATATTTGAGCTTTACATCCTGTCAACTTGCAGGAAGACATTTCGGAAGAGGCAAAGACCGGAAAGATATACAGGGCAGACTACAAGGACAAACTTGGAAGAACTGTTCTTGTATTGAGGCCTGGCTTAGAGGTTAGTCACTTGAGGTGGAAAGAATTGAGTTGACAACATGAAATTATGTTCACCATCTCAGAATAAAACTAGTGCAGAAATAGAAAGTCAACTTCAGTATTGAAATTTTGTATCTTTTTTATCTCACATTCCGTTTGAATGATCACTCTTATAACTTATTTAAAATTTGTGTTTCTGATTTTGAAATGCTACAGAACACTACCTCAGCAACTGGGCAGATCAAGTATCTAGTTTACTCTCTGGAGAAAGCGATTATGAACCTGACTGACGATCAAGAGAAGATGGTGTGGCTTACAGACTTCCAGAACTGGACACTGGGAAGCACACCACTTAAGGTGACCCGCGAGACAGTCAACGTCTTGCAAGATTGTTATCCTGAGAGGTTGGGGCTAGCGATTCTGTACAATCCTCCGAGGATATTTGAGTCGTTCTGGAGGGTGAGCACATCTATCTTTCTTCAGTTTATTTATGCAGCAGCATTATTTATTAATTATTTGCTTGTCATACTGTTGTATTTTAATTATTAAAGGGATAGTTGCTACCATGATGTTCTGAAGGTATCAGTTTGTCATATCTCAGCACCTAACCATGTAGTTGATGTGTGTCATCAGAAAAGAAAGTTATGAACTAGGAAGTTTCTTGGTAGTTCAACTTCAACACATTATGTACAAATACCTCCAGCATGAACTTTGTCCCTTCATTTGATAAGCATGAATGATGTATTCCAGTGTAATATGCCATTGTAGTAGCTATGGTTTTTTTTAATAATAAGTAATAACCATACTAATGGGTAACAAGATCTAGTTATTTGGTATAGTAATCACCATACTGCTGAGATTTGGATGCCTTTGCTGAGCTTCTGTTTCCTTAGATATCAGTCAGCAGTCAAGCTATTTTGCTTATCTATGTGATCCATCCATTTTCCAAAATGCATACAGGCCTGTTGTTCCCTAAAACTGATCACATGTGCTGTGAAAATATAATGTATAGCATCAATTTGTCAATAAGGTGGCTGTATTCTTTTGGTGCTGCATGAGGACATGAAACATTTCATTTTCTGAAATTACTTCATATTTTTAATATATGGTTCTATGGCAACTTTTCTAGTTCAATATGAATTACAAAAGGTTTCCTAAAGCCGTATACTAAAAACCCAGAGGGAGTGATATTTTATTGATCAAAAGACCCAGCAGCCTAACTAATAATTGCAACCGACTTACAGATAGTGAAGCCGTTCCTGGACCATGAGACCCGCAAAAAGGTGAAATTTGTGTAATCGAACGATAAGGAGAGCCAAAAGATAATGGCGGAGGTCTTCGACATGGACAAGCTCGACTCGGCATTCGGTGGTAATAACCCAGCTAGCTTTGAATACAACAGCTATGCAGACCAAATGCGAGACGACGACAAGAAGATGGAATCTTTGCACAGCTCAAACAGCGCAGACTCGGATGCCTCAAGCGAGGCCTCTTTCTACAGCGGGACTGACTCCCCTAAACATGGAGATGGAGAGCAGAGTGTCGCAAAGAATGGCTAAATTGAACTGCTTGCTCGCTCGAGCCTCGAGCTGAGATGAATCGGGTCGAGTTCAGACTATCTAACTGGAACATGTCGAAATCGGTAGCACCAGTTTGCAAGCTGGTTAGAATCCTCTCGATCGATGACCATGTTGTTGGGTCCTCGAGAAGGAATGTATATCGGCAGTTCATGATATTATATAGAATCTATAAGAAGAGCTTGGGCCATCAATGGCGATGCATGAAATCAATAATTCTATGCAATGGAAATCAACTTTTCTCGTAGCATGGGCTTGGTTACTTGCATCCTGTACATGGCGTGGCGTGCCACGCATTTTGAGCCTTACATTTGTTGAATCGTCTCATATCTGAAGTAATGAATTGCATTCATTCCTGTTGCTCCCATGGAAATGGAAACTCATCATTAAAGAGCGAGGCCCATGCGCTTCAGTTCCAGGTAGCCAAACTGATATGAACTTGTTCAGAAGCTCGCAACAAGTTCTGTTCCGGTGCGACCACAGGACATCGATCGCACATGGTGGCCCATCCGGTGCTGCCTATCACGAAACAGCGACAGATCTCAAATTGATGAGAATAAACAAGCAGAGCGATCGAATCGGTTCACGTCGGGGATTCAGATTTGGTTCGATAAGGCCGTGATGAGATACGAGATGATGTGGATGTGGCACGGCCACGTTGGCAACGCTGGTTCATACTTCATTGCTGCTGTGTGCAAGCAAGGTTCACAGAAGGTTTTGGTCGTGTCATGCGACGACCGACGACTCCGCTCTGTTTCGGCGCCCTCCGGGCAGCTGAGGCCCCTCCATGCTTGATACACCTCATTACGCTTGGCCATCTTCACTCATCAACCTTTTTTTTTTTTGTGCGTGCGAGGGGTCACTCATCAACCTTATCGGCTTATCGCGTGGTATAGTCACGTACTGCTCTATGATGTGACTGACTGCATTTCCTTGCAATGTCATCGATGCAGCTTTCACTATTGATGTGTTCCTGACACAGTATAGCAATTTGTAAATTCAGTTGTTCTTCGTCTCAATACTTTGTGACTTCGCGCAAGCATTAGAAACTTTGTTCATCTAGTTGATGGCACAAATATACTTTTCACGCTCAATCGCGAAAACGAGGAAATATTTTTTCTTCTTTTTTCGAATGAAGGCACGTGCTCGTTTATAGATAGCTTCTCGGAGGAGAGCATGTGCTCCGGGCATTGACGGAGGACACTGAATCATGCGTCCTAAGCAACACACGGCATGGACAGCACGTCCCGATCCGTCTTTCATGCATGTTGCCAACAAGGCAGCACACGCAAGAGATGAAGTACAGTAGAGATGTTGTGATTGGACGTGTGAGGAGGTGAAGCTCAAGCAGGAACGGGTTATCTGGTCCGTCTGATATCGATCGATCGACCTGTCTCAACAGTGAGCTGCTGGTTCGAACTCAGCATCCACACTCAACGTAGTAGGGGCTAACAGGTCGCGTCACATTGATATTCATCCGTAAGATTGGATTGCCGAAAAGGTACGTGCGTGCAAAAAAGCAGCAATTTTTTGGTTATTTTTCCCCTTTTTATTGACTATGATATGACTACGAGCATGACTGCGGCATGAGCATCATTTTCCCCCCCCCTAACAATTTGAAATTAACATTATTAACGTACTCTTATTTTTCTACGCTCTGCTTCAGGGTGGAGCAAATTTAAAGCACAGACACAAGCGCTACGGAGTTAGGGGAAATAGATGCACAATTGAAAATGAAAACTTTAAATGGATAATAATTTTGAGATAAGAAATTTCATTCGTAATAGTAGCCCACAAAAATGAACAAACCTAAGCTTCGATCTCCCAAGCAAAGTACACTTTGTAACCACCAAAGAAAATGACAGCTTCGTGCGTGCGATCGAACCCCTCGCGCAGCAGCCGTGAATGATTGCGCGCGCTGCGCGCATCACGTCCGAACATGGACGCGGCCAGAATGGCACCGCGCCGGCGCCGCGCTGCCACTGCGCTTCTTGGCGGCGGCGGAGGGGTACGGCGGCGGCTTGACCACCCGGACCGGCGTTGGCCCGACGCTGACGGCCTTCTCGCACCGGCAGCTGTCCAGGAACCCGCCCCCGCCGCCTTTCTTCCGGCCGGCGCTGCGGGACATGGCGGTGGTGAACTCCGCGGGTGACTCCGGGACGACGAAGCGGAACTCCTCGACGCCGCCGCACGCGGACGCCGCGCTGGAGAAGTTGGCCATGCTGGTCGCGTCGAACGCGCCGCCCTCGGCCGTGGCCACGCTCCACACCACGCTGGCCTCGCTGGGCGCGTACATGCACTCGCTCAGCGCCGGCTCGGCAGCGAAGGCGGCGTGCGGGAGGAGGTCGTCGTCGTCGGAGTTGCGCCGGCTGCCGCCGCGCCCGCGGCACGTGGTCGTCGGATACAACGACGACGCCGCGAAGCTCTCGAGGTCGAACAGGTCCGAGCTCGCGTCGCTCATCGCCTCCTCGTCCCCCGCTGCACGCGGCAGCGCGCGGAGGAGCACGGGGTCTCGGGCACGGAGCGCGGTGGGCATGGCCGGCGGAGGGTTCGCGAGCATCACCGAGTCCTCGTCGATGGGGCGGAACACCTCCAACGACGCACGGGGCGGCTCGTCCACGGAGGAACCGCTGCTCGTGAACGTTGCCGCCGCGCCCAGCGCCGGGAACGTGAACGAGCCTCCTGAGCTCACGACGCGGCGGCCGATCGCCGCCGCCGCGAAAGCTTCGGCCGGCGGCACGGCGGCGACACGGTTCGGCGCCGCCGCGGCGAGAGGGAACGCGCGGCTCCCCGGCGTCACCGTGACCTTCACCTTGGCGGACTCCTCGGTTACTTCACTTCTCGGAGGAGACGGGCGCTTCGCCTTGATAAAGATCGCGCTCTCCAGGCACTCCTCGACGGCAGACTGCGCACTGAACCTCGCGTCCGTCGCGGGGCTCCTCGGCTCGGACGACGCGGCGTCGACGGTGACCACCGCCTTCCTGCCGGCGCAGGGGCAGTCGCGGCCGAACAGCGTCCACCGTTGGCCGGAGCTGGGCTGCTTCCTGCCACCACCGCCATTCCGATCGCTGCTCGAACTGACGGCACCACCGCTTCCCCTCAGCCTGGCGGCACTCGTGTGGCCGCTGGAGAGCAGCCCGGAGCGGCTGTTCCAGCTGGCTTCCGACGACGCGGCGGTGCGCCCGCTCTGGCTCGCCACGTCCGCCGCGGGGACGGACAGCCGCGGTGGCTCGTGATGATGGAGATGGTCGGGGAACGCGGGGCGGAGGACGGCGTCGCGCCTGACGACGTCGGCCGCGCTGAAGTACCGCTCCGCCGTGAAGATGCCGATCTCGGCGCCGCCAGACCGGCGCCCCGCGCCACCGCACGGCGGCGCCGGACGGAGGTGGCCGGCGCTGCTGGACAGGCAGACTGACCGCGCCGGCGCAACCCTGTACCTGTCCATTGCGCGCGATCCCTGTGTCTCTCTAGCTCTGCGTCGAAGTGTAACTGTGAGAGACAGAGACCGAGTGATTGATGAGACAGGATAGCAAGGTGATTTGTAGGAGCACGAGCAAGAATGGAGCCAAGCGAGTACAGACTGTAGGACGGGGACGGCCATGGCGCGGGGGCGAAGTCCGATCGGGGGAGTGTAAGCGTCCGTGTCGCGCGCAATTCCGTTTCCTTTTAAAAAGCGTGTGGTTTCCGTTGCGCGGCGACGGCATGTGAGCCGAGGCCGCCGCTACCCCAGCCAGCCGCGGATGACGCTCGTCGACAAGGAAAGCTGAAAGCTATACGCGCTAGAGTTTTCTTGAACTGTTCAACCGGATAACGGAGAATTTTGCCGTGATTTGATAGTAGATTGTTCAGTTTCTACTTAAATATGAAAATGCTATCGGCTCTCGTGTGACTTATGGTCTTACTGTAATACTACAAGGGTTGCTTCTACAGGCCAGATAATCTTGTCATTAGGCCGCAATTACTTGGGCGATGGGGAAATGCCAGGTTATGTTACAAGTCTAATGCACAAGTTCGCGCTAGCGCGCTTCACATCAATTCGAGGTCGCTCTTTGCGAGGTTGATGTATTTAGCCCCGGGCGTATATGTAACACGGCCACAGAAGTGGCACGTCACACTGAATCGATCCACTAGACTTTGCAGTAGAGGCCGTTCTTCGGCCACGCATAGAGGTATGATGGCATGATCGAGAGCGTCTCCACGAGTGCCCGGATACGTCAGCAACACACAATGCGTTCTCCAGACTCCAGAGAAAAGCGGGATGACATCTGAAAACAGAACAGCTGGGGGCAGCAGAATTGTCGAGAGGATGAGACAGCAAGGCTAAGAACATTCATTCCTTCCAGAAAGTGAGAATTAGGCATACTATGGTACAAGCAGTGCAATTTGAGAATAAACACGTTCCACAACCAAACTGTATTTGAAAACATCCACAGTTTAAATCAGAGGAGAAATATCCAGTCGATCAAAGGGAGTTTACATAAGCTGGTCACAACATTCCAGGAGTTTATTTGCATCATCAAAGTTGATAGAAGAACTAGAGATGGTAAGCTGCATCAAGATAAATATACCTAACTTATGAACAAAACATATACACTGGTCCATGGGAAAATTTAGCTAACTTATGGACAAAAGGCAACCTCACTAAACCGGTGAGAAGTGTTAACACGTACACATTTTGTATAGAGCGGCATTGTTGTGACTTAACTTGCACAGACAAAAGGATAGCTTCTCAAGGCGGACAACTCTGTAAAGGATTAGACATGCCAGTTATAACGGCGAGGAGCTTCTTGTCTTGTGCATGTCATCACGAGGAGCTGAGTGTCCGAATGAGGGTGATGGCATGGTTGCAGGAGAGGCAGAGCGGCCTAAGGAGGGCGATGACATGGCTGCATGATAAGATGATTTAACAAGCTGCGCGGCGGCTGGTATTGTACCACCTATACACAAAAAATGAGCTTCGGTTACAACAGTGCAGTGCCATGCCATTCAATGAATTTATCAGAGGCAATAAAAAAAGGGTTATGCTAAAAACAATCTTAGACTACCATAAGACGTGTTTGATTACAAAATATGCAGTTTCTCAGTCACATCGGCAATGGCGCTACGTCAATAATAAAACAACACAGCTAGTGCCCAGTAAGGATTAAGGATTCATATGGTATATGGTAGTCAATGTGCTCGTAAGTTCCCTTGCAAGAGCTTGATCTCACGAACATGTTGCTCACAATCACGGATCTGCCATCCCACCGCCACATTGTTGCCTATTATGTTGATTACGCACTTATGACCATGAATTTCATACTTGTGATCCGACATTAGCACACGAATATGTGCATATAGTTGAATGTTGGAGAGGAGAGCATGTACATATGCTGAGATACGTCGATGTCCGAAAAACAAGTGAAAAAGAACAGGAGTATTAAGTTTGTGCTAACGCTTGACAGTACTAGCACAGGCATCTACCTTGGAAAAGTCCATATCCAGAAAAACAAGTGATAAAAAATCCAATGAAGGCCAATCAGGACTACACCCTTTTGTACGCAAAAGTTAATGCTGAGGTCAATTTTAGGTTTTATTCTACTTAGGGATTTGAGGCAAAGGTCAAATCAAAGTTTGTTGCAGAAAAAAGGTGGCATCGCAAAACTACAAGGTCAAATAAATCTACCACAAAGTATATCGAAAGAACGATTGTGTTATAGTTTAGCAGAAAGCAAACGTCAATGAAATGTGGGCGGTAAAATTACATGATCTACTTCATAATCCTGAAAGGTAAAGGTACAAGTTATCTAGTCATGAACAAATGTCAAATGGAGCTGACAAACAAAAGATTTTCAGAGCACTGATCTCAATAAATTTAATGTACCTACATCCAGCGAATGACCATGATAGTAACAAATAAAGCAAACTTTATGGACAAAACAACATATATATATATATATATATATATATACAGGAAATGATAACAGACCCAAAAAAAAATATAGCAGAGTAATGCCTAACCTGCTAATCCAGCACATGCAGAAGAGAACACGATAACAGGAGGTGCCTGCACGAGGGGAAGATGATAGGTGTATCAGATTTAGCACCTGTTTGCTCCAGGTTACCATGTGATCCTCTATCTTGCTCTTGATGAAAAATAGAGAGTAGATATAATTTTTTTTTCTCAAGATTCTTTTGGGTACAGCTATACTATAGACAAGAATGTTAAAGAGCGCTAATTCCAACAAAATCATATCCAATATGATGTAATATTTAGGTAGAACCGTAGAACATACAGCCATATTCAATAATTTGTGCATTATCCACATACATCATGAATGGTGTGCTTAGAATAATAAAAAATGAAATTAGAGTTTGACATCTGATACATAGATAAACAGAAAAAATTCAAGTTTTTAGCTGCTGATGTAACAGTTGAAACTGGTTTCCGCGATTGACACCAATCAATTAAAATTTCTAACTAGAAACTATCGATGCTAAATAGGTCAACAATAAAATTAGCGATGTCAAGAACAGGAAAGGATATAGCACTTACGCCAACAAGAAAATGAATCCACATTGGCCCCTTTATGTAACGTTGAACAACAGGCATCACTGCATTAAAAGTTCCAAAATTAATGCCAAAAGCAAGATAATCAACAATCATATCGTAGCATCGGTAGGCCAAACTTGATAGGATTTATGTGTCTAAGATATTTCATTCTCTGCAGTACTGTCATTACCACAAGCAAAGCAGCAGATCCCTCAATTGAGAGGATAAAATAAATTGAGCTTCGCAACGCGCACAAAAGAAAACTACTATATGTCTGAATGGTTTCCAGTATCCACAGGTTTCAAATGTTTATAAGGATCACAAATAACAAAGGATTACCAAGCCCACTAGTTACCACTCACAACCGCGAAAATGAGGTGACAAGGTTGTTCATATGCGACTGCACACTTTCTTATTTATAATTCAGTAAAACAAGGTGGAGAAATAACTGCTAAATTACTACCAAATCAATGGATCTGAAGCAACATACCGTGGTTAAAACCATAAAATGCGCCTGCTGTACCCCCAACAGCGGAACCAATCTGCCAAGAGATGAAACCACGCAGGCATGAATACAAAACAGGCAAAAAGGAAAACAGTAACATCAGTACATCCCAGCTAGCAGCTTGACGGGGGAACGCACCATGGAGAAGCTATCTCGAACCAAGGGTGACACGGTCCAGCTGCTCGTTTCCTTCAAACAATTACAGAAATAATCAGGCCAGTAGGTGCAATTACATTTGAATCATAACACAAAATTCGTCCTGCGAATCTAGAGAGAGAATCCTCCGGCCACCAGCGAAACTACCAAATTCGAACGAGATGATTAATCCTGCATACACAGGTAATCTTACTAACAACTACTCTTTACAAGAGGTTCTAACCAACATAATCGAGCGAGAACGTCACGGTACCGCGCCCAAATTCGGAGGCGGAGCACGAGCAGGACGAAGAACAACGAGAAGGCGGAATCACCACTAATTACATTAACACAGAAGACTAAGTATGGCAAACGAAGGCGCCCAAAACCAACTCGCGACCGGGCCCGCAGCAGGATCAAGAAGAAGTAAAACGAGGACTAGGGCGATCACATGATCTCGGCGCGTGGGTGGTCGTCGGCGCACTTACCATGTCCTTGGACAGGGGCCCGGCGCAGTGGTGGCACCGCCGGGGGATCTCGGAGCACTGCGCGGCGCCGCCCGCGGCCATGGCTCCTGCTCCTCCTCCGCTCGCGAGACGGATGGGTGGATCGAATCGGCTCGAGGTCGCGGGAGCGGGGGAGGGGACGAGAAGGTGAAGCGTGGCCTGCCACCGCGCAGCCGCAGGAAGAAAAACCCGCCTCGAAAACCCTCGTGCGTGGTCGGTTTCCAGCGGTCGCGATGCGGCCACCAGTCGAGCTGAGCGCCGGCTGCGGCCGTCCGATCCACGGATGGTATATGGGCCCAGGCCTTATTGCTTTTGGATGTCTGCTAGGACCTCGGATCGTTAGGATGGGCTTCTTTCGACTTTTTTTTTTGAGGGAGGCTTCTTTCGACTTGGCCCCGCCAACATAGTCCAAGGATTTTGGCGAATGGTTTTTACAAAATGATCCTTTTCAACAAAGTTTTTCACTTTTGGACCTTTGACGAAAAGATTTTCAAAAATGGATCTTTTTCCTGGGCGCTAAATGATGTGACGCCCACCCGTGCAACCTGAGCGCACGTGACGCTTGGAAAAAGGTCCATTCCTAGAATTCTTTGTGCCAGGGGTCCAAATGTGAAAAAACTTTAACCAAAAGGATAATTGTGTGGAAACGTGGGATTTTGGATTAAAGAACCATTCAAGAGTGTGCAGAGAAAATCTAAGTGGATGGGAACATCTATCTCCTTCATAATGTGGAGTAAATCTTGCTCGGCTTCGCACCTGACATAGGAAGGCATGGTGCGGCAACGGCTGTTGATACTAGAGGTTAAGATACAAAAAATAATGTGTCGCGAATTTTGTAGAGGATGTCATGAATTGAAGCACTGAGGTATAAAAGTCAATGAATCCTCCAAAAGTTGTAAAGCATATTTGTTTTAAAATGTCTAGTAATTAATTTATTTTATTCTAGCATGCCTCAAATCTATGGAAGGATTCATGGCTGACTCAAAAAAAGTTATTGTTTCTTTATGGGTTTGATATCATGGTGACACTTCTTGCTGGAGGATTCTGGTACATTAACTCATATATTTGTTTTAAAATATCTAGTAATTAATTTATTTTATTCTAGCATGCCTCAAATCTATGGAAGGATTCATGGCTGATTAAAAAAAAATTATTGTTTCTTTAAGGGTTGGATATCATGGTGACACTTCTTACTGGAGGATTCTGGTACATTAACTCATATATACTTATTAGGTTCTTTTCTCGGTCATCTGCTATAAATAGAAGTGTGTATTTCAATGCGATATGCCAGCAATACAACATCACTTCATCCTAGGAAAATTGGAATCATACATGTTAACTATGAAGATTCTCGTTCAACTGCTCGCCTTGGTTCTATTTTTTAGCATGTCCACCACAATTCAAGCTTTGGGCACCAAGGGTTGTTTAATTGAGAAAAATCTTCTTAAGAGCCTATGCAAGAAAACCATCAAAAAAATGGGGGTGCCTTTATTTATCCAAGCGAATCATGCATTGATGCTGTACGAGATTTTAACATGGTTTCCATATGTGGTATCCTCACCTTGCAAGATGAAGCTGAAATAAGCGTACTGAAGATTGTTGAACTTGCAAAGATATGCAACAAGCCTATTCCAGGTGGAACGAGATGTGGAAGTAAGACACTAGTACTTTGTGTATATTTTTTTCGACAAATATTTTTGAACAAAAAAAACATGATACGAATTTTGCGTTTCAGCTTTGACTGTTCCACCTCTACTGTCAACGTCATCACTGAAGGCACATTCATAGAATGTTCATGAAGACAAGCAAGCGAAGGATGGATCCTAAATTCCTAATAACAAACATTCTTCGTGGGTTTCTGAATCTTTTTTTTGTAATGGCAAGTCAATTAATACAATAAACTATGTGAAAGTGCTTACTTGTAGTGAAATATTTGTTATTGGAATTTTTCAGGGTGTATTATTGGAATTTGTTGACATCCAAAAGAATTTAAACTATCGAGCACGATCACATTTAGGTAACCACTATCAGCATTTTTCTCTACCTCTAACATGGAATTGCTAGCCAATGCCAGACAAAAGGTGGTTTGCATTAAGTTTGTGCCTCGAGAAGTAATACGTGTAACTTGCTCTCCGGTGACTCTACCAGGGATTCAAAAACCGGAAACCAATTGGTTTTTGAAACCGATCAGTAAACTGGTAAAACCGAGCTGTTTTTGAAATTGCTCCTACTGAGCCAGGTTCGGTTTTTCCGGTTTTTGAGTGGTTTTCGTCAGTATTTTAAACCCACCCGCCTCTACCATATACAATTTCCTCCTCACCCCCAGGAAAAGATTGAAACCGGAGGTGCTATGCTCGGGGTGCCATGAATTTTGTCGTGAACTAATCTAGACAACCTTTTGGTGGGCTAACAACCCAGGTAATTACAGTGTTGCTTGAGAGTTGGGACCATGGAATTGAGATAATAACAGTGTTACTTCACTTGGGACGATGGAATGCCCGCGTACATGTTGGCTAGGGAGTGCCATGGCATACATTGGCACGCAACTTGTCAGACACGAATTGAAGAAAATTAAAAGGGAAGCACTACTAGTGGTACACCCCATTAAGACGACTAAGGGATCGGCAAACATGATCACATCAGGCCAGGGAATAGCTAGGTAACCTCATGCACATATGGTGATGATGGTTGATGAGCACGCACGAAAGGCTGCTGCTGCTCCTGCTGGCACATGCAGTTCTGATGAGCGGATCGCTTGTTTGTGGATCACGGGTGGTATGGAGGGCTGTGCTTGCCGTTGGCATGACTTTCCGCGTAATCGTTGGTGGACACCTCCTCAGTCGCTATCCTCTCCGGCACCACTGCTCCTCGCTCTTCCGCCGCCACCGCCTCCTGAACATGCACGAGGACCATTTTAATTGTTTAGATAGATGGAATTCGATCTGTATAGTAGCGACCTATATCCAGTTTGACGCGTACCGGTTCTCCGTATTTACTGCATCTGGGAACTTCAACTTACTCTTTCGGATGAAGGGGCTTTTACCTGAGACTGCCACATTCTATTTTGCTCCCTCTGTTTTTTTTTCTCTATCTCTCTCTCTCTCTAGAGCTGGTTAGTTTGAAAAATGAACTTTAGGCGGTGTCATCTACTCCTACTTTATAAAAAATCTGAGAGAGTACACTCTTTGAACTACAAACGACTTCCAGAGATTGCCTGTAACCAACTATGTGGCAGCTTACCAAATGACATTAAAAAAAATGCTGGATTGATCAATCGCTGATTCAATATGTAATCTGGTGGCTCATACCCATGATACTCCATTATTGCTCGTGGTTTCTAGCTCGGCTAGCATTCCTTGCTGTGTCAATTTGCGCTTGCAATTTTGCAACTAACAGTCTCTGAGTAGCATGATATATTGTCTCTGTTCTAACATTTTCAAGCTTCATTTGGAGAGAGAGAGAGTCACGAACCTGTACCAGAAGAACCTCGTCCAGTGGCGCCGTTACCCCCTTCTCCCATGGAGAACCCGCTACAAGAAAACACAACCAAATCGCAACACTTTTAATCAGTACAGCTCGATCAAATCCGCACACACCAGCAGACCACCGACAGCCATCCCTTTACTCAGGAACGCAAAAACCCAGTCCAAAACGGAGAGGCGAGAACTCAAGAACAGTGGTGGGAGATTGCTGTACAGGGAGAGATCAGCCGTCGATTGATTGGGCAGCTAGCAGCATAAAACTTACCGAGAGAAGAAGCTGTGGCGGCATCGACGCGCGCAAGGCAGAGGGAGATCATCGCTAGGAGCACCGCGGCGACGAGGCCCTCCGTAGCAAGTCGGCGCCGCATCGCATAGCCGGTTGATCTCTCCCACCCTCCTCTCCTCCTCTCTGCTTGTGGCCTCTTTCTTTTCCTCCCTCTTTGACGACTGCCTCAGCTAGCCTGTACTTTAGGAAGCCTTGACCTGCGACGCGCACCGGCACAGTGCCCGCCGCTTTAAAAAAGGAGAATGGAAGAAGCCCCGGCCGGGGGCGGGTGCGAAGACCTGCCGCGCAGCGCGTGTGCGTGGGTGGGTGTCTGAGTGCGTGGTTGTCGGACAGGAAGTGTAGTGTACAGTGATGCCTTTCTCTTTTCGACCGGAAATTGTTCCTGATGAAGAAAATTCTCACTCGCACGTACTGTCCGAACAAATAAATATGTGATCGAGTAGTTCGGACGTCCGGTCTCGGCTCCAGCAACTGTTGTACCCAACGACAGCTAGCCTGGACTCTGGAACTTGATGTTCGAGCCGTCGAGGAAGGTTTGTCGTGGTTGAGCGGAAGCACAGGTGGCGATCCACATCTAGTCGTGTGCGTTCATCGTCGGTAACGTGGATGGAGGATCCGTCATCAGGGCCAGCCACTGCGGCGTCGCGACGGCGGACGGAGACAGTGCGCGCTCACACCAGCCCGCGCTCCGGGTCAACCACCACCGTATCATTCGGCTCGGCGTGCTGCCGGGTTGGACTTTTGTTCGCATGCTCACACACATCCGCCCAGATTCCCAGTGCGCGCCACTGCCGCTCTCTCTGATCACCACATTGGCCGCGCATTATTTAAGCGTTTGAAAATTGCTAATCCGGGCATAGGATCTCGCCCGCCGGGTTGCGTTGCGCGCATCCAAATCGCCACCCGTCTTGCAGAGATCACAAGGCCGACAGCGAGGCGAAGAAATTGATTTGTCTGGGGGCGTTCGCTCGCTTGTCAGGAAGCAGAGGTGATTAGGTTGGAGAGGGTTTGTCTCATGCTCTGGGCGGTGGCAGCGGTAAGCGTTCCAAGCCAGCAGCCGTATCTTATTGCGGTTCCAAGGCAACCAACAGGTCGAGCGATCGAGACGGAGCAGCAGCTAATGCAAGTTGCAATTGCATTGCTCGATCGCTCGATCGATCGTTGGCAGAGTGCAAACGGACTGGACTGCAACCACGGGTGGTCGACTAATATATAATCGCTCGCGGCGCTCAAGTCAAACGACACGCTTGCACCGTACGCACGCCTCCCTCGCTTTTTCCCTTGCTTCCGCCGTAATCTAAACCCGGTTTCGGACCACGTAACAACTGGTTGTAGTAATATTTTTTAACCGCCGATCTAGATATGTCTAGAGCGATCGAGCTGCACTTATTACAATGGCAATATATAGAAAGTTGTACGGTAGGACCGTAGGAGAGTTGAAGCATGGTGCGCCGGCCGGCTTAGTGGCCACGTCGTAGAAATGATGACTCCTCAAAATAGTTACTACTAGTAGAACCCATAAATGCAGCGCGCAAGCACGTGTGTCTCACGTGGAAAGAGGGGGCGTCGAAACTCTATCAATTTGCCCTTTTCGATCTGACGATCTAGTCCCGGTACTCAAACTACGTCGTGCACAAGTTGCCGTTTCATCGATCGCTAGTCGATCGGTTGTAGCGGCAACTTACAATATATTCGTGCCGCGGCTCGAGCTCACATGCAGTGATCTAATCATCCGGGACGACGACCCCTGCATACCTGGCCATTTCTTTTTGTTGGGAACATTTTAATATTTGTATTTTGCAGAGAATAATGGTCCTGTTGTCAAGCCTGGCCCATCGATTTATGCATGCCACTATCTTCAGTTGACGTGTATTTTTCAGAAGATATTACGTCAAGGGGAATGAGATCATGAAGTTTGAGAGAGCAAGCTAGAGAAGCGAGGAGGGAAGTTGTAGGCCAGCCAGCAACAAAGCTTGGACGAAATGGGCTACATATCTGGGCCAATTCAGATTTCAGCCCATTCGCCAGATACCTGCAAGGCTGCAACCATCTTTATTAATTTTTCCTTGGGAAGTTGAGCTGCGATTGTGTGAGATACTTATAATTTCTTACCATTCATAATAACAAAATATGCTTTCAACTCCCACCATTCTAGTCTCTCTTTTTTTAATACATATACCTGTGTTAAAATGAGACCTACAAAGTCATGAACTACTGCATGAATTGATATGAAGATTTTATTGACATTAAAGCACATTACACTCTCTGATATATAAACCACTCAAACAACGCTAACTTCAATATTTTAAAACTCCCACTTGTTCGTAGCAATTCCTCTTCCTCCTTCCTTCTTTTCAATTCCTTATCAGACAATTTTACAGTATTGGTAAGGAAGACGTGCGGCCATGAGCAGGTCTACATGAGCAAAACCTCGAGGCGGATGAGTTCCCCGGGCAATAAAACACAAAACTGGACTTGTTCCTCGATTCGGAATTTGACATGAATTTGAGTCCTCTGAGTAAGAGGAAAAGTTGAATTGTTATGCCTTGCTGACCAGGTAACGATTTGCGGCCACGTATGATTACAAGAGCCGGCACCAACAACAACAAATTCCAACGAAATCTTTTCCCTACAGGCTACATTCCGAGCTCCCGTGCCGCCATTTGGTCCCCCACGTGCAGAGACGCAGAACGGCGGCGGGCGGGACAAGTGGCTGCTCCCCGGGTCCCAACCTTTTTGTCTACTCAAGGCAGTGGGCCCGTTCTGATCCTCAAGCTGGAAAAAGGTTGTCGAGGATAATTCCACTGTATGCTGGCTTTGCTGCCGGCTGTCGCTCTGCTCATGCCAGTTCGGCAGTTCCCATGGATACTGCTCGCGTTCTTGTGCACCGAATAGCCTCTACTCCCTCCGTCCCGCAATGTAAGGGATCTCGGAGGGGATCACGGTTGTCCCGTAATATAAGGGACTGGAGAGGTCAGTGGGCCCCACGCCATAGAAAAAAATCCCCCACTACGAACCATTCAGAAACAATCTAGCCTTATCCTCTCCCAGGCCGGACGCTCCCGCATCTCACCTCACCGGCGAACGGCTCACGCTCCCAATCCTGCTCCGCCCCCTGCCGCAACTCCAGCGAACGGCTCACGCTCCCAACACCAGCCGGCAAGCCGCACTTCTCACCCCCAGCCCCAGCCACATCCCACACCACCGCAACGCCTACGGAGGAGAGAGCCGGCGTAAAGCCGGCGGAGGAGCTCGGGGCATCGGGGAGCCGGCCGGAGCGCCTTCCCCGGAGCTCGGGCGAGGTGGCCTGGACGCGCTGTCGTGGCGGCGCGGCCGCGAGGGCGAGGCGGCCGGGTCGCGAGGACGTAGCGGCGCGGCGAGGTCGCGGGCGAGGTCGCGGCCGAAGCTGCTCGCCGCCATCGCCAATGCGTCTGCACTCGTGTGGGCTGCCGCGGCAGCGAGGGCGACCTCGTGCGGGCCCGGCGCGGCGCGAACTCGAAGCCCAGTTCCATTCAGTGCGGCGGCGCGTTCCATTCAGAGCGGCGGCGCTCGGTGTCTGTCACCGCCTGCACCGCGCAGACCGCCATCGCCGCCGTGAGCAGCTCGACGACCGTGGCCCGCAGCGAGCAGACCGCCGTCAGGTCCTTGACCATCCTTCGACGAGCTCGCACTCGCGCATGTGGATCTCAGAGGCGGCGGCCCCGCACAGCACCATAGGATGGGCGGGCATTAATGAACGAACGCTGCGCTGCAGAAAGATTCTACTACCTTTTGGAGGGCATATTGGTCTTTACCTCTCTCTGTTGTTTTGGCATTTGAACCCTCCGATCCCTTAGGGGGTGTTCGGAGGCTCTAAAAATTAGTGGAGAGAGAAAAAATTCTTACCATTTAGGAGTACTAAACAAAGTCTAATTACAAAATTAACTGCAGAATCCCTATGCTAATTCGCGAGATGAATCTAATGAGGGTAATTAAGCCGTGATTAGAAGATGATTACTGTAGCATCACTGTTCCAAAACATAGAATAATTAGGCTCATTAGATTCGTCTCGCGAATTAGCGGGGGGGTCGTGACATAGGTTTTGTAATTAAACTTTGTTTAGTACTCCTAAATGGTAAAAAAAATTTCTCTCTCCACTAAACTTTAGTGTCTCCGAACACCCCCTTATATAAAGGGATGGAGGGAGTACCAAGAAATGAACATGCTCTAAGGTGGTGTTTGGATCAGGGTGACTAAAACTAGCCTGACTAGATTTAGTCAGTTTTATTCTAAACGGGTGGAACTAAAAGGGGACTAGAGACTAAAACTCTTTAGTAGGGGAGGAGGTGACTAGAGACTAGAGACTAAAGTGGGTATCCAAACACCTCCTAAGGCTATCTCTAACAGGTGACTCATTTGGTCATTTATACACCAAATGAGTTTTAAAAGATGAAAAAATTGTCTCTAACGGAAGACCCATAACGCCCTCCTATTTTCGAAGTCCCCCGCCGCGCGACCCACCAATGCGTCGCGCCGCCCCGCGACGCATCGCTCCCGACGCCGCGTCTCCCCCTCGCCTGTCCAGCCCCAGCGGATCCCCTCCCACTCCTCCACGCCGCCCGAGCTCGTCCGCCTCCAGCCTCACGATCGCCACAGCCATGGCCGGGTTCGCTTCCTCGGAGCAGCTCTTTCATCTTGCGGCGGGGCACGTCGGGGTCGGCCCCCTCCTCCTATTCCTCGCTGCTGGCCACATCTCCCCCTCCTCTTCCTCGCTGCGGCTTGAGGTGGGGCTCCGGCGACCCGGCAGCTGCGGCGCGCCTTGCTACGGACGACGACGAGCTCCCACTTGCGCCCCTTACTCCTCGCTGCCTTGTCATGTGACTTCCCCTCACGGCCGTCCTCCGCTTCCTCCTCCTCTTTGGCATGAGCAGTTCTTGTAAATCAAACAACGAGTGGTTCTTGTTCTTGGGAGCTGAGCTTTGACTCTGATTCTTGCTGGTGGAAGCTTAATTTTTTATCGATTTGGTCTGATCCGATTCTTATTGCCGTCGCGGATCGACACTTTCCTGCTGTGGGTGCTCTTCCTGGTGCTGCAGACGGCCACCAAGATTGCTGGGCCGCATCTTCTAGGACGGGGGCTGGACGGGGCCATGGCGACGGCGACGGACCCTGCGCGCCACCTTCCTCATCCTCAACCAGCGACACGGGGTGGGAGCGGGGGCGGCCGCGGCGCAGCTGGCGTGGACGCGGCAGTGGCGCGAGGAGGCGGGGACGAGGCGGTGGTGCTGGACGGCGGCGGCAGCAGCGCTCGGCACAGAAAAAAGGTCCGTATTTTGGGTGTTCCTTTGGAGATACGACTTTTTTAGTCTTTAATATTGTAGCTTTTTAACACCTAATTTGGGTTTAGGTCTCCTCAACGTTCAACACAATGGTCAAGACTCTATACCCAGGGTCAATACATGCGGCTCGAAGTCAGCACGCAGAACCGTCTCATCTCAGAAAGTCAGAACAGAGCCTTGCCAGTGTGCAAGACCTGGCAGGTGTGTGGACGAAACGGCCGCAGGTGTGTGGACGAAACGGCCGGCAAACAGCCAGCGCAGAAACGGAAAACGATAAAAAGAACACCCTTTTCGCTTTGCCCGGACCCACGGCAGCACGTGGACGAGAGGTGCACCGGCGGGTCCTGCGAAAGCGATCTTGTTCCGGATCGAAACGCTGCTAGTTTCGTGAGAAACATAACTAGTGGCTGGAATTGTGTTTGGAGGAAGATCATGTGCGCCAAGACCACGCGTGGGACCCCGTGCCGAGCTAATGGATTTTGATACGTTCAAATCCATTACTTTTTGTACTTGTGGCTGAGCTAATTTGGAGCTTGTACCACATTAAGCTTACTGTTTGGCCGTCAATGTTGAACAGTTATTTTGGAAGCTGGACGGTCCATGAGCCTATGAGAACTACTCCCTCTGTTTTTAAATTAATGTCGCTGCTGACTTTTTGAGTTACGTCTGACTGTTCGTTTTATTCAAAATATTAGTTTAAATATGTAAAATTATAAGTTATGTTTCAAATTTCTCTAGTGATAAAACAAATCATAACAAAATATTTGATAATTTTTAAACTTTTTTGAATAAGACGAGTGGTCAAACGTAACTCAAAAAGTCAACAGCGACATCATTTTAAGAAACGGAGGTAGTAGTATTTTTCTACCATTTGACGCTAAGATTTCATATATTTTAGGCAAGTGAATACACAGTTTTGACATCAGCAAGGCCATCAACGTATGTTGCGTTGATAGTTAATTATCTCTGCGAGATATTACAAACTAATATTCAAACCAAATCTAGCTAGCTATATCATTTTTAAAACTTAAATATGTCAACCAGATAGATATAGATAGTAAAATATTTCGGCTACATGTAACCTAAAAAAGACACTTATATGAGACTATGGATAGTTAGGAATAAGTTACTATCTGACATACTATGTTGTCTGTGTATTAGATGATGTTTAATAAGTGGTGGAACCAGAATTATGAAATGAAGAGGACTAGACAACCTCTATTACAGAATAACATATATATTAATTAAACAATAATAAAAATGATAGCTAATGAGAAATATTGGAGCATAAGGGGGCAATGGCCCCTGCTAGCCCCTCAGTTCCGTCAATCAATTCCATCAATGATTGATGTGAAAGACATAAGATCCAATATGTGGAACATACTCGTCTTATGTATCCTATATGCATATCACATGAGACACTAAATGGTAGATCTACCTACGGTGCGTGCCATGGATCATGAATTCTGCTGAAACTTTCTCAATTGCGCACACTACCAATACATCTCAAAGCCATGGATCCTACATTCATGCTGGCCACTTGGATCATCTTGAAGGAAAGGAACATGTGAGTCTTCGATAACTATTTCACCATGATGGACGGCCTTTTGATCGCGTGCCACTGGGATGCATAGGTTAAAGAGGTTTTTGGCTATAGGTCAACCTAGCTCTCATGTTGCTCTTAGTTGATCTTTTTTTTTGGGTGCAATTTACAACCTTTTTGTTGGTCGATGACACTTGGCCTAATACACTTGCAACCAACAAGGCAACAAGGCTTATTTTTGAGCTTTTCTTCTATAAAATATGGTGTGTTCGCAAAAAATGGTACACTAAAACCATTTGACAAGGTGTAGAGCGGGAGCGTCAAAAATTTTGTTGCCATTTCCTCATGAGTACATGTACAAACGTGACTTATATACCCATTTGTCAAGAAATAATTCAACAAGACCTACAATTGTACTAGCACTCAAGTCACAAAAAGTTTCTCTAGCTCATTTCGACGCAAGGTTGATCAGCCTGCGAAATTTTAGCAGCTTGTACATCCGCCTGCCTACTCTAGGATATTCAATTTTGCAGCTTACACATTAGTCCACGCGCACGTACGTACTTTCCTATGACCACACTTGATTCAGGCTCATCGTCACCCAACAACAGTTTTCTAAGCTCTCTAGCCACCATCTCCCCAGTCGACGGACGTCGTACCGTTTCCTTCCCATCCGACCCCACCCCACCGCGTCACCATCCTACGTGGAGCGGCGCCAACGTCAACCAACTATAAACACCCAACCACAACGCCACACATCTCACTGCCGTGTGGGCCAGGACAGCAGGCCAGTGACGCGGGATAGCGTCGCACGAGTAGCTTTTGCCCGGCGGGAATCGATAAAGAACGGGAACAGGAATCGAAAAAGGCGTAGAAAAGCGTGGGCTGGTGGCCGCCCTTTTCCGCTCCGCTTTTCGCAAGATTCGCACCCGGCCCGGGATGACGTCACCGAGCGGCCTCTCCCAGCCACGAAAACTCGTGGCTGATCGGCGCTCTGCACCGCTGACCTGGACGCCAGCTGTCCCGCTCGCGAACTGGATCGTGCGGCATTTTTCACATACGCCCCCAAGAGGTTTTGTCCAATAACGTTAATTTTGAGCGACCTCAGTATTAGTGGATCCACATCCATTATCTGTCGCTAGAGACTTTGACACAAATCCAAAACCTCGACAAGCACACCATACCTTCATATCTATATATACTATATAAGCGCAACCCATTAAAAGTCATCTATTGCTATAAAGCAATCACCACGTTGCGCCACATCATTTGAAAATTACAGCCGTTAGATTCTCCTTATTCCATTGCATCTCGCCATCAAATTACTCAGTAAGCCATGATGGCCAGTTATCAACCTTGCATGGTGAATTGATTAGCCATGCTTCATGCACCTACTAATTGTGCCATTTCCCTTCACGTCTCTTTATTGTTGTAACGGATTGATGAAGATGTCTTTTGATCTTACTCTGCCTATTTCATTCTTCAAAGATTATATATTGGTAGTGTCTTCTTCCTTCCACATCTGAGAGCGCACCACCTCCTTCGGCATCATCTTCTATTTCTTTTCATTGCTAGCATCGTCCATCTGAAGCAGGCCCCTGCAGTATTATCTTCTTTTCTTACAATTGTTCAGTTATTTGAAGAAACTCTTGAATCTTCTTACATTATCGTAATAAATTTGGTTATGTACCATATATCCACTAATCGTTTATAATAAGATAGTTCTTTTTTTCCCGAGTAAAAAGATTCACATAGCTGCAGTTGTCACACGTTTGGCCAAAGGTCCCTGCTTGCCTGTATCAAGAACATGTTGTACACTATTTATAAGGGAATACCACGTGCTAAATTGTAGTAGTAATAACGTCCTTTAGTACTTTCAATCTCCTCTATCAAATTAGTACTTTCATCAGCTATTAACTTCCGCAGCAACGCGCGGGGAATCACCTAGTTATTATTATGGGTGCGCTTGGTTCACTACCAACGCACGCCATGCCAAAGTGTGACGGCCTTTAAGAAAATGGCAGGTAAACTCTACAGATACGACTCCCTGGTCCAACTATTGTATGAATGCAATAGATCAACGGATGTCTGCTGTCTAAATGTTGAAGTTTTGATTGCTAAATCGTTTGATTAGCCAATGCATATGGTCAGACGTGTAGCATACTTAAAAGTGGCCAGTGCTTGGTTGGTGAGTAAGCCGAGCTGAAATCTGCCGAGCTGAAATCTCGTCAAATTGGTGGCGGAGAAAATCGTCGCCGCGCTCTGTGGCGCTGCCAGTCGTGAAGTGGTAGAGTGCGGCTGGCATTCAAACAGGCTCGTGTCACTATTTCATCGACACACAATGAGCATACCTCGTGCTTGTTAAAACTCTATGAAAAACATTAGAGTTGGAGTGTTATGTTGAGATAAGGAATACCATATTTTATGCATTAGGTTCTCGTGATTCACTTCAATTTAAATAGACCTCAATTCAACTTTAAATCAGACCCTAAAGACAAGTACAACGGTGTTGTCTCATAGCCTCGTAATCTTCAGACAGTTTCATCAGACCACTTGTACAATGGGTGATTGTTTTAGGTGTTTTCTAGTAATTGCATCTTTCCTCAATTTGTGGGTGAAAAAAGGAATATTTATAAGTTGCATGGCAACTATAACTCGTACAATGGTGTGTAAGCCGTCTCATACTCCTAAATTTTAGCGCATGAGGTGGTTGTTTCGCGAAATAATCACCTCTTTCTCTCACCACCCTCTCTCTCTTCCACCTCATCAAAAATTCTATATAGAGTTGCATGAGACGGGCTATGAGACTGCTTACGTGTAGCATTGTACCTGCCCTAAAGATCTAAACCCAAGTAGGAAAGCACCACTAAACCCGTTATTATGGGAAGAGACAGGGCCCATGTTTCTCCTACACATATCTTATTTTCATGGGGATGTACTTGCAATTTTGATAAACTTTTGGATGACGTGCTTTTAATAACGAGCCCCATCTCGCATCCTCCTCTGTTTTTTCCCCAATTTCGCAACATCCCATGTACAGAGAGTAGACCAGGAGCTATATCCATTTCCCTCTCTCTCCAGGTCGGCTGTTCTCTCGCCGCTTCGCTCGGCTTCAGGTGCGTGAAAGTAGCAGCAGCATCGACAACAGCAGGTTGCTCTGTTCCTGCCGGGTCGGCAGTCGGCAGAGGATGTCGGATCAGAAGGATCCGGGCATCAAGCTCTTCGGCCGCGTGATCCCGCTGGCTGTGGAGGCTGAGGAGCCGGCGCGCTGGGACCAGCCGTCGGAGCTGCCGCCACCTGCACCGGAGGACGCGGCGGCCGCGGTGGATGAGGTCAGCCGTTTTGCTTGTGATCTTGCATGTTGTTGCGTCGTGAGAAGTTTATCGTTTGTGAACTGTGGGGAACGGATAAGAAGAGGCGTTTGTTCGATCAGCGGCTCAACATGCGTAGCATGAGCGTCGCGGCTAATTTTCCTTTCTTGTTTGTGATTGATGAAGTGTCTGTCAATCTGCTTGAGTTCGAGTTTATAGCAGTGAAAAAAATAGAGTAGGGTGAATCAGGGTTTAGATGGCGCTACGATGTTCATACCTATGTGACAGGCTCCGGAAACTTCTATTTGGATTTAAGAGTGGATAGACCAAAATTAAGGATAAGAATTCTACTTGCCGTCCGTACACCATGTGGGGCTTTTCCAATGCATGAACTTTACTGGAAATTGTACTCTGTTCTCAATTCCTGTGGGGACAGGAAGAATTCTCTCGTTCCAAACTGGGTTTCATGTCGGTCTTAGTTTGGAAAAGTGTTTGATCTTGGTCTTATTTGGAACTCAAATATTTTTGGTCCAACATCCAAATAAGCTGTAGGGGAAAAAAAAGGATATTGTTGGGTTCCATGGGATGCAAATAAGGACAGAGAATAAGGTACTATAGGCTAGGGTTTTTTTTTTTCTTTTGAGTTGTAGGCTAGGCATAGTTGGTAGGTGTTGTCATCCTGGCTCCTCAAAAGTGGTTGTTGCCGAGGAGTGCAAAGAAGAGATCAGTGCAAGATCTAGCTTCTTTTAGCTTGTCGTGGTCCTTCCCTTCAATGGACCATGGACTTTTCACTTGCATCTTCCCAAGAGTGATCACTTTCGTACGGGACAACTGTGTTTCCATTTCGACATTACGGGGGGGAAGACTATTTATATAATACTAGATCAGAGGCAAGGGCGTGTTGGAGTATGTGAACAAAAGAAAAAATAGAAGAATTTTACTAATCCATTATTTCAGCGATGATTCGGTTTTGTCTGGGTCATCCACTTGTTTTACTCTTCGTGAACTACTGTGCTGTGAATGGATGACGCTAAAGCTGATCAAATTTGGAACTGAGCAATCACAGGTTGGATTTATGCAGATTCCTCTGCTCCATGTGACTAAGTTTGAGCTTTCATGAGATTTTCATTGCAGATTAGTTACCTAATGCTCCATGCTTTCTAATTTCGGAGTAACACTCGCGTAAAAAAAAAGAGTAAGAGTTAAATTATTTTTTGATGAAAGGTTCAGGCAATTATGTGCTAATATTTCTCTTCTTCAAAATAAATAATATCTGAATAAGATGACTTATAATTCTTTCACGTATAGTTAGTGTATTCCTTGATAACTGTCTTGTACAAACATAATGTTCTACTATGTTGTTAGAGTAAAATTCTAGCTACATTTTTCTTAGAGTTCAAGACATTTTCTGATAGTGTTTCTGACTATAATCTTCCAGGCTCAACACAAAGGAAAAGAGGAGGAAGATAGTGAAATGAATATTGACGCCGTACAAGAGGAAAAGGATAACATGAAGGTTGATGCACTAGAAGGGGAAAAAGAAACTGGAATGAAGGTTGAGGAAATGAAAGTTAATGGACCACATGAGATGGAAAATGTTAAACCAGACAAGCCAGCTACCTCGGATCATGAGAAAGATGATAATGGCCAGATTAACAATGCTGAAGATAAAGCAGAGCCAGACCAAAAGGGGGAGGATGTGAAAATAGCAAGTGATGAATCAGGCCAGGACAAGACACTTAAGAAGCCCGATAAGATTCTACCTTGTCCTCGCTGCAACAGCATGGATACAAAGTTCTGTTATTACAATAACTACAATGTTAATCAGCCTAGGCACTTCTGTAAGAATTGCCAAAGGTATTGGACCGCAGGGGGTACTATGAGAAACGTACCTGTTGGTGCTGGGAGGCGCAAAAGTAAGAACTCACCATTGCACTACCGGCAGTTACTGATGGCCCCTGATTGTATGATGGGTAGAGTGGACATCTCCAAGTCACTACACCCTGAAGCTCTGGCATCTTCGTCTGCTGCAACGATACATGCAACCAGTCGAAATGAAACAGTTCTAAAATTTGGGCCTGAGGTGCCATTTTGTGAATCGATGGTGTCAGCACTGAACATTGAAGAGCAGAATGTAACCAATGCTGGATCAGCACCACAAGGTGAAAATAGGGAAGGTAACTCCTGTGCATCTTCAGTCACATACAACGGACCACCTGAAGGCACAGTTCAATTTGATAAGAATGGAGCGCCAGTGTATTGTAATGGAGTAACCCCAGTGCCACAATATTACCTTGGCGCCCCTTTCATGTACCCTTGGAGTGTAGGATGGAACAATCTTCCAGTAATGGTGCCAGGTAAAAGTACCCCCGAATCTACTTCTGCTTCAGAGGCCTGCAGTACTAGTTCAGCTCCATGGATGAACTCACCCATGATGCCACCCTCAAGACTTCCTGGACCAGCATTTCCCTACCCTCTCATGCCACCTGCGCTTTGGGGTTGCTTGTCTGGATGGCCAGCCACGACATGGAACATACCGTGGATCAGAACTAACGGTTGCTTGTCACCATCATCGTCAAGCAACAGCAACTGTTCAGGCAATGGGTCTCCTACACTGGGGAAACATTCCAGGGACTCTAATCCACTGAAAGAAGAAAAAGAGAAGTCATTGTGGGTTCCCAAGACCCTCCGGATCGATGATCCTGATGACGCTGCAAAGAGTTCAATCTGGGCCACTCTCGGCATCAAACCTGGGGACCCTGGCACATTCAAGCCTTTCCAATTTAAGGTTCAGAGCAACGACCAGACAACAGACGCTGAACAGGTTTTAAAGGCGAATCCGGCAGCTCTTTCACGCTCGCAATCATTCCAGGAGAGCTCTTAACTCCGTGCTTTCAGTATCTAAATATTCTTGGTATTGTAATATGTACATGTTAGTAGAGTGTTGCGGTATGTGAAAACATCAGAAGAGACCTGCTTGTATAGCCACTAACTTGGTGGAACTTGCGGAGAGCTTGAACGGGAACTCCTTCGAGATATGTTTGTATGTAAATAGTAGACAAACTGAAACTGGTGGTGTATATTTAGACAAAAAAAAAGTGAAGAATAGATCACTTGCCATGTCTCTCGTAATAATATTATTAACGCTGTAAACAGCTAACATTGACGATTCTGCAGCAATTGATTAAAACATCACCTCTTTGAACAGCCAGTGGCGGATGTGCCATAAGTCCCGGGTATTCCCAGGAATACCCAGTTCCGTTGCATAAAAGCCAAGTATAGGTGTGCACATCCTGTTGCAAATCATGCAATGGCCTGTTACCCAAAACTACGACAGCCCAATAGTCTAAAGCCCATAAAAGAAATAAAGAGTAGATAGAAGGGAAAAGTCCGTTTGACCTCCCTCAACTATCATAGGAGTTGCAACTTTTCCCCCGAACTACAAAACGGGTAACCAGACTCCCTCAACTCTTTCTCTCGCTTCAATTTACCTCCCTCGGCGGTTTTCAGAGCGGTATTGTCCGACGTGGCACAGCGGGACCCACATGTCAGGTGCCACGTCATTTTTATTTTCTTTTTTTTCTTTTCTTCTCTCCTTCGTGGTAGCTATTTCCCCTGCCACTGGCTCAT
Source organism: Eragrostis nindensis (assembly GCA_012490785.1). Lineage (NCBI taxonomy): Eukaryota > Viridiplantae > Streptophyta > Magnoliopsida > Poales > Poaceae > Eragrostis > Eragrostis nindensis. The sequence continues at coordinate 33,928 of JAAXCT010000437.1, read as the reverse complement.
CCGCCCTCCCCTCGCCGCCGCCCCCTCCCACCCCCAGCCCCCGTCACCGCCCCCCCCCCCCCCCCGACCTGCCCCACCCCCCCCCCCCCCCCCCCCCCCCCCCCCCCCCCCCCCCCCCCCCCCCCCGACGCCGCCGCCCCCCACTCCCCCCGACCTGGCGCCGCCGCTCCCTCCCCGCTGCTGGCGTGGGCCGACGCACCTTCTCAGATGAGGCCCGCGTGGGTCGCCGACGGTGCCGGCCGAGCCGGGCGCGCGTTGGCCGACCTGCTCCACCACCCGCAGGCCCGCGACTAAAGATGGCAACGGGCAAAATGCCCGCGGATAGCAGCGACAGATGCCCGTGCCCGCGAGCCAAATCCTCTGCCCGTATCCATGCCCGATATCCGCTACGGGCAAGGAACGCTGCCCGTGCCCGTCGCCCGCGGGCAACTCGTGCCCGCGGGTATGCCCGTGTGCCCGCCGGCGTCGAGGAGGCAGGGGCACAGGGCACTCCGGCGGCGCCGTCGCACAGGGAAGGAGGGTGATCTGGAGGGCGGCGGCCCGGCAGCGGCAGTCTCGTCGTCGTCCACGCGTGGACGAGAGCGTTATCCGACGCATCCAGGAGGGCGATGTGCAGCGCGTGGATGAGGGCAAGTCGGGAGCGAGCGAGAGAGAAGAATAGAGGACGCCGGGGTAGCCTGCGCCTGCGTTGCGGCCGAGACAAAGAGAAGAATAGAGAGCACCGGATGTGCTGGACCTGGAGCCTGGACTGGAGTTGATGCTGCGGGGAAGAGAGAGAGCGCCAGGAGTTGAAGACGAAGCTTCCGGGAAGGAGGGCCTGTTGACTTTAGTGAGTGGACTATACGAGCAGGCTTTAACACGAGTGATGGCCGGGCCCCATGAGAACTGGTAGCTGCTGGTGTGTGTTTTAATAATGCGGGCCCTGTGTTGTTGGATAGAGAAGCATGCAAGTTTGCGGGCGAGTCTAAAAAAGATGCTAGTTTGCGGGCAAACGGGCAAGCGGATCGGGCATAGGTTTTCATTGCCCGTTAAGATTTATCCATTGGGTTTGGTGACCTGCCCGTGCCCGTGCCCGCGGGCACAAACCCCTGCCCGAATCCGCTCTTATCGGGTCGGATATCCGCGGGCACACGGATAATCGATGCCCGTTGCCATCGTTACCCGCGACACGCTGCGCCGGCCGTGGACGGAGCAGCTCCTCGACGACCTCCACCTCCACGCCGACCTCCACGCGAGTCGCTCCTCGCGCTCAGGCAACTCCTCGTCGAGTGCACGCCGTGTTGCTGCGATGCGACGGGTCCCGCCTCGCCGCAACTCTCCGGGCGCAGCGCCGGTCCGCGCGGGAGGTATCGCGCCTCGTGTTGTCCACGTGGGACCTCTTCCACCACGCCTTCGCGTTCGCCGACGCGGCCGCCCCGGCGGCGGCCTGCTCGCCTTGCTCCTCCTTGCCCGCCTCGGCGTCGCCTACTGCTCAAGGAGGTGTTCAAGAAGAAGCAAGCGCGGGAGGTAGTGACGCCCGTCTATCACCGCCGGAGCCCCGCCCCGACATCCACCCCCTCCACCTCGCCGTTCTGCTGCAAGATCCAGCTCGGGGAGATGCCCGTCCCGGTGCCACTAGTCCTCTCCAACGACGGTGAGCAGGCGTCGGCATCCAACGACGGTGACCCGCGGTTCATCTTCGAGTTTGACAGCAAGTCAGAGTGCGGGCGCTGGGAGGAGTGGCGTGCGGCGCAGCGGGCGGGCTGTGCGGGGCGGGGCGGTGTGGCGAGGGGCGGCGGCGCGGCGCTGCGGGCGGGTTGGGCGGGGTGGCGCGGGGAGGGGCAGTGGCGCTGCGGGTGAGCTGGGCGGGAGGCAGCGCCGCGCGAGGAAGCAAGGCGGCTTGTCGTCGGGGAGAAAGAGGAGAAGAAAGAAAAAAAAAAAAGAAAAAGAAAATGACATGGCACCTGACATGTGGGACCCACTGTGCCACGTCGGACAATACCACTCTGAAAGCCGCGAAGGGAGGTAAATTGAAGCGAGAGAAGGAGTTGAGGGAGTCTGGTTACCCGGTTTTGTAGTTCGGAGGAAAAGTTGCAACTCCTATGATAGTTGAGGGAGGTCAAACGGACTTTTCCCTAGATAGAATTGTGACCATAGCCCACTCAGTTGAGCCCACCTCGTGTATACAGATGGCTCAATCGTTCAACGCTGAAGCCCCACACCACAGGCAAAGCATTTACGCGTTTTGCCGTCTGTCCAGTTCGACGCTTCGACTGGAAGGCTCCCAGTCCCAATTCCCGAACCCTAGACGATCGAGGTATCGAGCTAATCTGCAAGCGGCCAAGGTCGATGAGGCAACTAAGCATACAAGGCATGATGTCGTGTACAAGCTTCTCAAGTTAGTGCTCATTCTTCCTGTTGCAACTGCTAGTGTGGAGAGGGTATTTGTTTCAATGAATTTTGTGAAGAATAAGCTGAGAAATAGAATGGGTGACAGATATTTGAACAATTGTTTGGTTACATTTATCGAGCGTGAGTTTTTCCTTTAAGTGAAGGACATCGACATCATCAAGCGATTCCAAGCCATGAAGCAGCGCAAGATTAAATTGTAATTTTCTTTACATAGCGCAAGATTAAATTGTAATTTTCTTTACATATTTTGTAACTTATGTTATTTACTTAACAAATCTCTTCTGAGAACAATTAGTACTTAAAATTCATGATGTGGTGTTCACGCCTGTGTGATCGAACAATTGTTCGGCTTGGGAATACCCTGTCACCAAATCCTGGCTCCGCCACTGTGAACAGCTAATGCTTTGGAATATATATCAAAGCTATCGACACTATGTTTCTCACGATACCTCAATGGAATAAAATAGCAGCGTAGCATTCACGTTATTCCCAGTTAAAATTGACATGAGCCGTGCTGCACTGATGCTAAAAGCTCTTCAAATAATCACGCACACGCACAAACAAAAACAATACCACCCTTAACTATCAAAGATATGCAACATTTGTCAGAGTACCACTGTTCTACAAATAAAGATTGGTGTACATGTACTTTGTCAGGTGACAGCGTCAAAAGCACCCTGTGCGATCATTACTCTCAGAGTAGATTTGTTAGCAGCGTTAGCCATCATAGGACGAACAACCAATGTGATAGGCCTCCTGAAGATCTAATCCAACATTTGAAATCTCATGATACGGCCTGTGAACAGGAGGTAAAATCAAAGCCAAGGATTTGTCCATCAGCAGAAGACGTCGGCATTTGCTGCACAAAAGGTAATCCAGAATGACTTATCACGCAGCAGAAACGCAAACAATACTATACATCAAGTTAAACATCACGAGGTATTTACCTGCAAACCTTAGTAAATAGCGTCTGATAGCTGGCAATCCAACACTGAAAGAAAATAACACGTTTAGTAACACAAAATGCCCATAATGAAGCAAAAGCAGCTTAGGAACTAGAATAATGTTGAACTAGAGTTTTTTGTTTTTGTTTTTTGGTAATGATTGCGTCCACAGAATAAATTGTCAATGACTGGATTCTTGGTATTAAACTAAAGATTGTGCCCCTTAAATAAAGTATTAAAGACGGATCACTAATACAAAGGTATCCAACAAACTAGATACCGCTGCAACTTACCAATAGTAGTGATAATGCTTTGCTGGGTGCCACACTGATAAAGTACTGCAATGCCTTGTCAGCATGTTCCTGGATAATAGAAGTATTTTATCAACCACAGCCATTTTTTCTCTTATAAGTCCTCTCATCTTAACAGAAGAAAGTTAAAAGGAAAATGGAAGCACTTACCTTGACATGCTTAAATACATGATGCACTGACACGCCTCTTGCATGAAGGTAGCTTCCTCCCTAGTAATCACGTCCCAAGGTCACTTGTCAATAGGGCGATTAAATTTCAAAACTAAAGAGTATCGTGACATGCTAAAATAATGACGTGGTCTCGGTACATAGGCAACTTAAGAAGATATACTGCCAATGCCAGTGCATGGATGCTCATGCAACATTCATAACAGGGAGAACAGAGTCAGTTATTGGAGAATATCTTTACCTCTCTGGGAGAGAAGAACGCCACTGCATCAGGATCAGTAGATCCAGCAGGGTGCAATGACACTATAGCTCTAAATATTGAAGGAACTAGCAACTCAATTACTGCAACCTGGTCTGTGGGAGTTGTCAGAGCACCAGATCTTAATTTGCCCATCATTTGCAGGTTTAACTCTTTAGTTGGATCCACAAAGTCATCATCCAACAGAGAAGCTAATGATGAAGCTCTTTTCGACCAATCCAGATGCCGGTATGTGAATACTTTCATGTTAGGTACTTCATTTTCTAGATTTTTCAGTATTTCAGATAAAGTTTTTTCCTCTAGCCCGCCATTGCTGCCAGACAATCTCGGCCTTTTAGTGGAACCAGTTTCACCATGCACTTCATCATCCAGATGAGGAAAAAATCTTCTTTTCTGGTCAGTGAAGGCCTTAAGGGCTAACCTGAAAGCAACATTCGATGAGCATGAGCCCCAAATCATCAACAATCAAAACTTTAAATTCATGAATAACGCTAAAGCAGGCTCTTTTCCCACTTTCCTGCAAAGTCACTAAAGCAGTAAAAGATTCCATCCAAAAATCACCACTAACCAGAAGCTATGACGGGAAACCATGTGATTAGAGACCCCAAAAAGGGTGGGGTTGGGGTTGGAAACACCATTGAGGGGTAAGAGATAGATTTGGTACTGACATTTGGATGATGGAATTTAAACAGGTTTCGAGTTCATGGTTAAGTCTTAAATTAAACACAATGGTTAGTTAATAGACATAAACCTTTTTCTGAGGCCTCAACAAAATGGAAAAACCACACATGCTTCCAGATGTTTTAACTAATAACAAAAGGAAACGAAAAAAGAAGGCAATTCGTTCAACATTCTTGGCCTCTTCCCACATAGATTGGTGTATGATTACTACCAACATGTAATGTACTAGAATGACATTCCAAAAAAAAAAAACTGGGTGCATTGGAAAATATTAATAGATATTCGCACACAATACACTAATAAAATATTCTGCAGAAACCATTATTGTAGGGAGAGCCACTGTGGAATAAACATAGGAAACTGCATTCCATTCCTGCAGACTAGTTGAGATGCCACGTGTAAAAAACAAATAGATAGGGAATGGAAGCACATCATGAAGCAGCAGTAGGCCAGTAACTATATAAGAAAACAAAAGATAGAAATTACTGATTTTACTTAGTTCTGTCAACAGCAGATGCACCAGCCTGGCCGGCCAGTTGACGCTTCCAAGCATAAGCCACAACAGCACCGTCTGGACAAACAAGTGGCATGTGCAAGCCCCACGAATTGCCTCGAGCTTTCAGGGCCCCATTAAGAACTCCAGACTCCTCCAATTGCCTTCCTAACAGCAAAAAAGGAATTATTCACAGATGAAATGACTAAATTTGACATTAAGCTCATGTAAGGATACAGTTCAACTATAGGGGCCTTCCAGGATCAAAATAATTAGACTGATCATGATGAAGAAAATAATTCCATCTTAATGACAGTTTCAAAAAGGAAATGCTTCTGATTCTCCTCCTTGTAGAAAACTTTCAATGGCATAGGAGGAATTTCCGCACACCAATTACAATCATTACATCGTACAAAAGCGAAGATGATGTCCTCAAATAATCTAAGTCCCTCAATCCAGCTTAATAGGAATCTCTACTACCATAAAAACCGGAGTTGGTGAGTGGTGATGGTCGTCGGTCGTCTGTCTTCCCCTAACAACCTGAGAAGCGCGCTGGACAAGTGGGCTCTGTTGTCCACAGAGTTCGATTCCTTCGCTTGGCTAGGCAGCTCCGGTGCTCTCATCCTTTTCCGTGTGCCCAACTAATGTATCAATCTGCTCCATGAATCAAGACCTCTAACTTTAGCTTTGCCCTTGAATAGATCTCATGCAGAGCCCATGATGGATCAATTGACTTATTGAGATGCTCTAAATCACGGACGAATCTTGGGGGGATTTCAAGCGGATCTGGATAGAGAAGCTCACAATGAGCTGCAAGGACGAACAAAGCTAGATTTGTATCCATAACCAATTGTTCGAACTCAGGATGGGAATGAATGGTGATGGCAAGGCCTTAAAGCTACCAGGGAGCTGGTCGACGAGGTGGCTACCTTGCTCTCAGCTAGGGAGATGCTCGTTGTACGGAAGTCGAGAAGCCATGTTGTGTTAGGACTGCAGACAAGCAAGCTGCGGCATCATGCGCAGGCACAAGAGCCAACAAAGCCTGTTGTGCAGCTGCAGCAACGGAAGAAGGCCATATGGTGGATTCAGAGGGCTGGGCCGCAAAGCCCAATTTAACATTTAAAGGGTTTTATTTCAGCGGAGAATAAACAAGGAAATCTCAATAGGTTTTTAGAGAAGGGATTAAGCATAAACACCTAAGGATTTTGTTTCAGCTGGAGAATAACTCGAAATCTCAATAGAGTTTTTAGAAAAGGGATATTATACTTAATATAAGCAAAAACATCATAGGCTAAGAACACAAAGCTCAGAAATATGCAATAGAATCAAGTAAATTGAATTGTTTATGGGATGTTGATTTAGAGTTTAACAACTACTATAAGTCTTCTTTTGTAGTTAGTTATTCTGTAGCAGAGCACAGGCATCATGCAAAAGTTCGACATGACTTTCAAATATGGTTCTTGATATCTTTATGGCTTTCAAGCACTATGAGACACAAGTCAGATGATGTAACAACCAGAGTTACCAAGTACAGTTTTTCTCCCTTCGAACAGAAGTCTTATAACTAACAAGTAAAATGCCCGGATAATTAATCAACTGTCCTCTAATGACTTCAGGGTTTCATTTAACGGACAATATCCTATAAAAATGGAAGATCCAGCGTTGCAGAGACATTAACATAAAGCATACATTTCCGTACTGCCTGCAGTTGTCCTTTCAATTAAACAAATATACAGGTGCAGCTCATTGCACTTCTGGGTTTCATCAAGGTTGCAATTCCTAAGTGATTCCAAATAGTATCACTGCTGGTTATCAATTCCATCTACAACAGTTGCGCACAGGTTATAGCAGTACTAAATCAGGTTATGGATGATATGTGTTCCAGAAATGCATAATGGTCTATATAAAATAAAGGGCGAATACCCATTTTTACAGAATTATTTTGTAGAATTTCTCCTGCCAACAAGTTCAAAATATCCTAAAACAGCCAACTGTAAGATCAACATTTGACAGAAAATAACTAAATCAGGTGTCTAATCTTCAAAAGACCACCAAAGCATGTCTAAAAATGTATTACCAACGCCTACGAAAGCCCCTCCAGAAACCAACATAAGCTCCAAAACCAAGACCAACCGCTGAGCAGTTCCTAATTGCAGCATGACACTAATGAAGTCAGCATTCCTGAACAAACTAAATCGACATGCTGAGTGTACACGGAACCTGTGATCCAAGCACTGAAAACAAGAATTCCCCAACCAAATCTACAGCAAGTAATCTTAGATCGCACTTATCAATCTTGTGAGCATCGGTTAGAAAGATCACATGTACAAATTTGAATTTCTCACTAACAGGAGAGACAGGCTTGTATAGTTGTATTCAGGTGAAACTTATACTATTTCTCACTCGAACATGCTGCAATCAGTAAAACCTAGCTAGTTCTCCTCTGACGGATAGGGAGAATGGGGGTGGTGGAGCGGAGATTCTAGGGCGGGGTACCTGCCAAGGGCGCGAAGGTCCTGGAAGTGGCGGTGCATGGCGGCCTCCTCCTGGGCGATAGTGCGCCCTGTCCTCTCGGCATGCTGGTCTCCGCTGTATGGGGGCGCACCGCCGGCGACGAAGAGGGCCTCGAGGAGGCGGTCCGCGCCGAGCCGGATGTCCGCGATGAGCCGGCCCGCGCGCCCCAGCCGCTCCATCGCCTGCGCCACCTGCTTCGGAGGCGCGTCTCCGCCTGCAGAATCGTGCTGGTGGGCCACCACCGCCGGTGCTACCGCCGACGACGGCGCGACCGCCGACGCCTGCGCTTGCTGCATCTTGCCCTTGGTCGTTTCGCTCCGTCTCACTTTGGGGCCCCGACTCCGATTTCACGAGCTGGGCGGGGCAGGGTGGGTTGCCGTTCCTTCACGATTGGTAGCCCAATGGCATTTGGACAAGCATGGGCCGTAATAGGCCCATGGACAAGACAACCATTCTTTGTGTCACCCTGTCATGTAATCATCTCTGTGCGCCTAAAAAAAATTTCTTTCAAACTTAGGCTAAACAAAAAATCATTTCAAAGATCACTTGTTTCATTTTGATATCAAAAAGAAAATCTTAAACAAGTGCATATACATACTTATATGCATTTCTTTCCAACAGATAGTTATCTGTTTGGACGCTTAATAAATAGAATTCCTTGATATTTCTGTTGAAATTTTATCTAATTTTATCAGAAGTGTTATATTATTTCAACAGTCAGTATCTGTGTTCGAATACAGTGTAGCATATGTGGAATGTGAGTTCGTTCACGATTCATTCTTACTGAATTCATAAATTCGAGCATATTCAACCATATGAATTCCAGAATCCGAATTCGTTTTTCAGATTCAGGCCGTTACACGCCTACTGCCATAGTGACATCAGCTTTCGACAAGCTCTTCCCGGGCTGTCTCGGCGTTCCGAACGTTCCACTTCCCCGCCGCCCGCCATGCCCCGCCCCGGCCGCAACGGCGAGCCTCCTCCTCCACCCCGACCGACGCTCCCCTCGCTCCTCAAGCTCGGCTGCACTGTCACCCCGTGCCACGTCGACCGCCTCCTGTCCGCGCTCCTCCGCCGCCGCAAGCACCGCCTCCTAGCCGCGATCGCCTCCCAGGCGCTCGCCAACTCCCTCGCCCCCACCCCGCGCACGCACCTCCTAGCCGCCTCAGCGCTGCTCGACTCCGCTCGCCCGCGCCAAGCTGCCGAGCGTCTCGCGCTCGCCTCCCCTGCGGCCAGCCGCCGCCTCTGGGACGCGCTGCTCCGCCGAGCCTGCGCCGGGCGCAGAGAACCTCGCCGCGCGCTGGAGCTGCTCTCCGCTGCTGTAGAGGACCACGGCGCGTCGCTTTCGGTGTCCACGTACCGCGTGATGGTGGTGGGGCTGTGCGCCCGCGGGGAGGTGGATAGCGCTCTGAGAGTGTTCGATATAATGACCCAGAGGGGGTGTCAGGTGGATGATCGTGTCTGCAGCTCAATTATTGCAGGGTTCTCCAGAATTGGGAAGGTCAGGATGGGGCTAGAGTTCTACAAGAGGGTACGTAACGAGTTCAGTGGGTTTGAGCCAGGCCTGGTGACGTTGACGGCGGTCGTCCATGCACTTGGGTTAGAGGGGAGAATCAGCGAGGCCAAGGAGCTGGTGCGCAATATGGAGAAGAAAGGATTGGTTGTCGATGCAGTACTTTACAGCAGCGTGATTCACGGATATATGAGTCATGGGTTATTGACGGAAGGGCTTCGGGAGCATCGACTGATGTTAGATAAGGGAATCCCAGCTGATGTGGTGAACTACACGACTGTTATTGATGGATTATGCAGAGAAGGTAGTGTGGAGAAAGTAATGGGGTTCTTGGACGAGATGGAGCAGTGCGGAGCTAAGCCAAATTTGATTACTTATACGTCACTGGTTGCTGGCTTCTGCAAGAGGGGTAGATTAGAAGAGGCTTTCTCTATTGTGAGAAAACTCGAACAAACAGACATGGTGGTGGACGAGTATGTATATTCGATTCTCATTGACAGTTTGTGCAAAAAGGGAGATTTGGATAGGGCTTTCTCTTTGCTCAAGGAGATGGAGAACAAGGGTTTAAAGGTTGGCATTGTAACATATAATGCAGTAATAAATGGTCTATGCAAGGCTGGTGACACTGAAAAGGCTGTCAAAATCTTTGAAGGTGTGGATGCTGATAACTTCACATATAGCTCACTGTTACATGGTTACATGAACAGAGGCGATGCAGCTGGTGTTATGGCAATGAAGGATAGACTTGAGAGTAGTGGCATATCCATTGATGCTATCACATGCAATGTTCTTATAAAAGCACTGTTTATGATTGATAAGGTGGATGATGCCTGGAGCTTGTTTTGTAAAATGCCTGAGATGGGATTAAGACCTAATATAATCACCTACCATACCATGATACATACACTGTGTAAAGTTGAGGAGATTGACAAAGCGCTTGAGCTGTTTGAGGAATACAAGAATCGCTCATCATTCTCCAATGCAGTTGTTCATGATTGCCTGCTTAGAGCTCTATGTAATGGCGGAAAAGTTGACATGGCTGACCAAATATTTTATGATCTTGTTCAGAAAAAAATAAGGCCCGATGCCTGTTACTACAGGATGTTGATTCATGCGCATTTTAAAGAACGGGGTGAACATGGGGTGCTGGATTTCATTTGCAAGGTTGGTGAGTTAGATACTAACTTATTTTCATCTATTTGTAATTATGCTTCTGCTTTCTTAAGCAGCAGGGATTGTTGTCAAGCGGCAATGAATGTATATAAGTTACTTAGGATGCAAGCTATTCCTGTCACTATTGAAGCATGCTATAAGCTACTCAAGAGTTTACTCCGTAATGGAAGTGAAGAGGTCATACAACCACTGTTATGCGAGTTCATTAAGCTTCATGGCCTGCATGAACCTAGAATGATTAATATGCTTTCTTGTCATCTCAGCAAGAGAAGTATTAGTGAGGCTATTTCGTTTTCCAATTACATGGATAATGGCACTGTTCCTGTCAGTGTTCTGAGAGGAGCTGTCTATGCTCTAAAGAAGGAAGGTGAAGTTCTGGACGCATGCAACTTTTTGAAGGAAGCTGAAAAAAAAGGGTTGCCAGTTGATCTAGCTATGTACTCTATAGTGGTGGATGGCCTTTGTAAAGGTGGATATCTTGAAAAAGCATTAGACCTCTGTGAAACAATGCAAAAAGAGGGGCTTCGGCCAAACATTGTCATTCATAACTCAGTTATCAATGGTTTGTGCCAGCAAGGGTGCCTTACTGAAGCGTTCCGGCTCTTTGACTACTTAGAAAGCAGCAAGATGCTTCCCACAATGATCACTTATGCCATTCTTATAGGTGCATTGTGCAGAGAAGGTTTGTTGGATGATGCACATCAATTGTTCAAGAATATGTCCAACAAGGGTATGAGACCTACAACCCGTGTTTACAATTTGCTGATAAGTGGTTACTGTAACGTTGGATTAACTGAAAAGGCACTTGAGCTTATTTCTCATTTGGAGGAATGCGTTTTACCCCCCGATTGTTTTACAATTGGTGCAATTATCAGTGGACTCTGTCTGAAAGGTGATACTGAAGCTGCATTAGGATTCTTTAATGAATACCGCTGTAAAGATATACTTCCTGATTTTGTTGGTTTTGTGAGCCTGATCAAAGGGCTGTACGCAAAAGGAAGGATGGAAGAATCTAGGGAAATCTTAAGAGAGATGTTTCAGTGCAAAGAAGTTGTGGAGTTAATAGACAGTGTTGGAAATAAGATTCAAGCAGAGTCTCTTGTTGGCCTCCTATCCTCTGCATGTGACCAGGGGAGGATCGATGAGATTGTGACTATCCTAAATGAAGTGGGACTCATGTTTAGATCCACTTCCGACTCTAGCGGTTACAATACTCCTGAGTACCTCAAAAAGCTACAGAAAACTGAAGATGCTTGTGATTCCATGACAGATTCAGGACAAGTATTAAGTCCAGTTACTTACGGTGTTTCTAGTGGTAGTTTCGGTAGTTCTGAGAGCATAGTTCTACCCATGACAGATGGAGATGGTAGTTTATCAAAACCATGCGATGATGCTGATATGGACTATCAAAATTTGCTTGGGAGGTCTTTCTATGATGACTTCGATGCATATTATGCTGCTGTTGCTTCACTTTTCTCAAAAGGAGAGGTTCTTAAGGCCAATAAAGCAATTGAAGCAATGATCCAGAATTCTGGTAAAGTTTGGTGACCTAACTCATTAGGAAAATCTCTGTCCATAGTATCATCATCTGCAAAGATATAAAACTTGTAAGTACACCATGCATTTTAGACACAGTCGATACTTGGTGATGCACACTTATCGATGATATTCCATGTCACCTATGCTATATTTTTCTGCAGGCAAGAGCCACATTATGCTATGCTCATCGAATTTGGAATTTAATTTTTTTCACTTGTAAGTCTGTTTTATAGTGCAAAAACCAATTAGTGCTTTAGGCTCATCACACAGATTGTGTACCCTTTATTCTAAACTGTTTGCCATTTCTTTTACTCCAGCTAGAGACACCACATCAGAGAGGACCCTGACTATACATAGACTCCAGCTGAGAGGGTGGCTGCTAGTTTGGCACATCGTACCCAACCATTTGGTTGTGAATATAATTGCACAGAACGGTTCATGATCCAGTAAGTTCTCAAGGCTGAGTTGGACTCAAACTGTTTACTATTCTAAGTTGATTTCATTGTCTTTTAGTGTGCTTTCGCTCGATGGACTGGCATTGGTTTCTTCTTCTTTTCAAATTTTCCTGCCTTGATTGACCATGTTGTCTACCAGGCTTTAAAACATTGAACTAATGGGGAAAGAGAAGCCCTCATAGTACCGGCATCTGTAGGTAAACTGGGGCTCTAACTTGTAGATTTTTTATTACCTTTTTCGTTTACTTGCTAGTCCCGTTTTCAAATCTAATTGCCTTCTGAATACTTATGTATTCATGTTGTATTCATGTTCCATTGCAGCTACTTTGTTTTGTAAGTACATTTGAAAGCAGAAGCTGTGCTATGGTCTCCCGTGTATATCTTCCGGTTGAAACTTCTCAACAGCACTGTGTACAATCAGGTACTTCCTTGGTTTACATCTGAGATAACACTTATTGATCTAACCAAATAGACGTGGTCAAGCCATTAGTTTTAATGCTTGCTCAAGATCCTAAGAAAGCATTGTAGTCACATCATGATTACATGAGTCGCGTGAATATATCTTTGGACCCTTTTATATTGATGGGAGGGTTTCCCCTTACAAACTGACTTTCGATCCTTAGTTGATTTTGACAGCAACCAAATGAATGCATCTTAGACACTGAATTATTAATAGATACACATTTTGCAATGTGATTACATAAAAACGTCAAAACAGGTAAATCACAGCCATTCTTGCTTATTTAAACAAAGCATGTCAACCACATCACATCCAACTCCTCAGATAGCGCAGCCTCAGTGGCCCCTCAGTGGTTGTTGTTGAGCCTCCTGCAGTTCTTCCTGATCTCACCCTGTGACCCGGTAAGGGGTGAGATATTTCCCATCTTCACCATTGACTCCGCAAAGTGCTGGAAGAAGAGATTAACATCAGCAGCATATGCCTTTACGAGTGCTGCTGTCTCGGCGCTCTTGGTTAGCAGAACCTCGTCAGAGCTGAGAAGGCCCTTGCCGGCCAGGATGTTCTTGTAGTAAAAATTGTCAAACTTGGATGAGGTGGCGAAGTCCAAGGGGAAGAGGTTGTTGTCGCCTCCAGAGCGGGGGCACCCCTGCCTCAGCTGTGCCGCAAAGGATACGTCCAATGTGCTGTCAGCCATGCCATTGCCTGTCTGGTTGTACAGCCTCTGTCGGAAGCTGGTGCACCGAGACATACCGATTGTGTGACCACCTGTAATATACACCCTTATACAATGTTATACAATGTTTAGATTGGCCTGCTACATGAAATTGGGTGAAAAGTTACCAGAGAGAGCAACAACGTCAACAACGTTTAAACCCTGGCGCTTGAACTTCGTGATGATGGTGGGAAGGGTGTTGTTGGGGGCAGGGATGTCGTTGTTCGAGCCCTGGATGCTCGCATCCAGCGAGTCCCGCCGGCCGAGCGGCACGTCCCAGTATGGGCCACCAACCTGCAGGGTTTATGGTTTAGATGAATCGTTATGCCAGGAGCAGTTGTTTTGCCAAGTCTGTAGCCATAAATCATGTTCATTTCTCTTTTGCAGATGATATGAATGCATGATTTGTTTTGCCTTTGTGGTTGGGAAGGACTATTGGTGATGGCACTTACGAGGATGGTGGAGTCACGGGCAGCGAGGGCTAGGATGTCCGCGCAGGAGACAGTGCCAGGGCAGGCGGCCTCAAGGGCGGCCTTGATCTGGTCGACAACTTCAAACCCCCTGAGGGAGTTCCTGTTAGGGTTGGACCCTTTCTCACTAACAATGCTGCTGCTGTTGTCCAACAGCACGGAGGCATCGCACCCCTACACACAGAAAGATGTTGAAAAAGGTTGGTGATTAGATTAGGCAGATGGAAAGAGATTAGAGATTAGACGCATGCAACAGAGTAGTAATGGAAGTAAACTCATTAAGCACATGTACAACTTCATCAATCATTGTGCATTAGTTAAGTGAACATCTTCTCGTTAGAAAAAAAGAAGAAAATATGACTAATCAATCATGGTACGGATTCCATCATGTCACTAAAGCAGAAAGTAGTGCTCGCATGCAATGCAGGTAGGCTTTCTTATCACTGGTGAAAAAGCTGGCCTAAAATGTACAAATTCTTCCATGCTGTCATTTCCATATATAGTGAAGATGTGAGGTTGTACAATGTGCAGTATTATTGAGTTTTGTTCTAGTACAGAGAGAGTTTGTGAACTAACACACCCATTTATTTCCGTATTTCATTTTTGTTTACAATACCTTTATATGGATTGCAAACAATATTTTAGTACAAAACACAACTCAGAATTTGAAGTACAAAACTTGTGCTAATTTGCTATTGTGCAATGCAGGGACATAACAAGCACCGTAAATGTTTCAAAGAAGGTAAAGAATCACGCCAAAAAAAGCAGATAATGAATCTAACAGCAGAATGGAAGAAAATTTTACCTTGACAAAGCAGTCGTGGAAATGCAGCCTGACCAAGGATGCCGCCATCCTAGTCTCCTTGGCAACAGCCTGTGCTACAATGGACTTCACGATCTCCTTCGCCTTGGGACATGAATGGTCGTAGAACTGCGGGAACAAGCCGCCCCATGGGTGGCCATGGACGGCACCAGCGAGGAGGAGGGGAGAAACAAAGCAGAGCAAGACGAGGCAACCCATGGAAGTCGCCATGAATGGTGTGCTGCAGTGCTGCACTATGTTACAAGTAAGAGAAAGCAGCTGTCGCTTGTTTCTATTTCTCTTCTTGTGGATGGTTAGATGAGGTGGGCATATGGTGGTATATATAGCTGCAGTCCGCAGGAAGTGGGAGTAGTGCATGTAAGGAAAAGGATGGTGGTTCGGAGCAGGGGACGGTGGGATGCAGCAGGGCAGCTGGGTTGTTAGGGTGATGCGTATAGAATAAGTGAGCTATCTAGACATTTGTGTCCAGACGCTACAGTAATTCTGTCAAGTCGCAATTGGTCTCCAACAGTCTTAGTTGCAGTTTGACACGGTGCTTCTATTTTAGCTAAAAGCTACGCGGACAGTTAAGAGTGTTGTTGGAGAGATGGCTTTTCACTGAAGCTAAAATCCAAAAGAAGAGCGGAAATAGAATCTGTCACTTGTTAAACAGTAGCACTCCGGCAAAATTAGTCTGTTAAACTGAAATGAAGACACTGATTATGCTGCTCATATAGCCATATGCACAAAAAATAATATTTTAAATGAAAGTAATGTTACAATTCAATGATGCAGTTTTATTGTGGATTCCATTTATGAAATAGTCAAATTATGATCAGTGTGCTGGATCTGGAAGCCTTCTAGGAATGATCTTAAACTTCTCTCGATAAGGAAGGTGTAACTTTACGGTCCATAGTGATTGCTCTTACTTTGTTCTAGCTCTATCAGGGTAGGCCCGCCCCTAATAAGTCTCAGTAATGTATTCGTCCAACCATATTTAACCTTACGCAACACATGACAATTCTGCATACACAGTGTGAAATCAAGTAACCAAGTACAAAAAGCTCAGCCAAAAAGGAGGTTTTGCTTCCCAATGATCCGGCTACTTTTGTCGTACACAAGTGTCGTTACAGGTCAGATGGTATGTTTTACTAAATAATTTAGGTCATATGCAGGATTGTTCCAACACAAATGGTTATTTTATGGTTGGTAATCATCGACCTTGGATTCGTATCCCTTTCTTTGGGGATCAAACTACAATGTTACATCATCATACCTTTTTCATACAAGCTTCAGATCAAGAGGTAATGCTTACAGTTTCCAGTCATCGTCATAGTTTTTACCTCGGAATTGTACTACCATAGTAGATACTTTTGCTATATGATTGCAGCCATCAATCTGAAAGATCGGATGGTTCATGAAACGGCTGGAGGACAGGCATTCCTAACATGGTTGCCTCCTGTTTCAAAATGCCTAATGCAGGGGACCGGCTGATTCTCCAGCGAACACACATGCAGGTCAAACGCGATGTATGATGCACCAACTATCAGTAGTACATGATGATTCGCGTTAGGTGCTTGCATGGCCAACATTCATGTCACAAGCAGTTCCTTGAAGGACTTCGACTGTTTGAAAGCTTCCACACTGGTACCGGTTGAGCTTCTTTGTTCTTCTGCGCAGCACGTATCAGTGGCCGTTCCTTGAAGTAAACATCAGCATTGGTTGCTGCTGTCAGATATTTCAAAAGGTACATCATGCTCATATAAACAGTTTATTATCACTGTACTGCAAAATAAATGTAAAGGTTTAAGCAGAAACAAGTAAATAATCAGAAAAGTGGTTACTATTTACCGCCAGATGTCATATCAAGACACAAAATGGAAAGAAGCAACATAAAGAATATTCATGGAGAACAATATCATTTTTACCCGAAAATTTTACAAAACTGATGTATCCCCTTTTGGGGAAATGTTTCTCCTTTCTTTTGATGGCAATGTTTCTCCTTTTTTGTGCTACTAGTAGTCTGCTAGACACATATTAAGCATACTGATGGGTCACTATTTTTTTTATATGTCTATCAAACAAAACTGGTTTCCTGTATTATCCCATTTTGTTTTTGCGTATGGTAAAAGTGTCAAAAAAAATTGCCCTATCTACTAGCAAGAGCATGCCACATGCCTAAAAAAAGCCACAAACTTAGAACCCCAACTTTTAAAGATCCGGGGGAAAGAGAAAGTGCATAGGCAAGAGTACCTACTCATTGACTTGTGCTGTTTAGGCACATGGTTTCATTATTGTACTTCCCATTTTACTCGTGTATATAATTCACTCTTAACTACAATACGCAGCAATCATGCTTTCGTGGAAGAAAAAGTCATAGTTTGAATAGGTCCCCCCAGATTTCTTCGAAGCTAACCATCAAGATTTTCTGGAGCAGCTGAAAATTAATAATCTATCAATGATTTCTTCAGTTAGTGAGAGTTTAGCATCACAAGTTAAAGAACACAATTGTATAACTGCTAAGACAGCTGATTAATGTATTATTCTGATATGATGTTTCTCTTACCGACCCCGAAGAAAAGACATACTGTATCTTTTTTTTTAATTATATACTTTGAGGTAAAAAAGAAAAGATTTTTCCCCCATTTCACCATTTTAGGGTCAAACCTTACCACGTTATCTCTTGATGTTACACATAGTATGATTAGGGCATGCAGAGAAGGATTCTTTTGACCTCGTTACAAAATGGAACTTACGAGTATTCAAGGAGCTCCCTTGGCATGAAAGGCTGGAAAAGTAAGCTAACAATGATGTATTACGATGCTAGCTGCCCGTAGGTGATAGCACAAGAGAATAAGTCGAGCACTGCTTTGTTGACTGCTGGAGACTCCTCTTCGCTTCCAAGAGATCTCTACTTTGTGAGCCATGCGCATCTGTTGCTGCTGATACGGTAATAGGGTTACAGTAATAGGGTTCAGAGCCAGAGGTGTTTGTTTCTACTCTTCTGGAAAATTAACAGCACTTTACGCGATCTGAAGCGTGCGATGAACATCTGAAACTGTGCTTGCAAGCCTGCCATTGGACGAGGAGTGCATAAAGATCAGGTTGAGTGAAGAACAATGTAAAAGGACATTAGTTAACTTCACCACCTTTTTTTTAAAAAAAAAATCCTAAATGGCATGCGAAATTCGGGAACAAAAGTTTCTTAGCTTAAAGCTGTCAGGTTACTTCAAAAGAAGCTCCGAAAACTAAGGCGTTTGTTAAGTCACAGAAACATATCTTCAGATGGACGTTTGGATTAACAAGGACACCTTCCTCTATGTTATGCGAATGTGAAAATTGGCTAAACATATCTTCAGATGGACGTTTGGATTAACAAGGACACCTTCCTTCTGAAATGTTCAACTCGCGCCGGTGAGCTTGGCCTACTCAGTACGCGCACTCGGTTTCACCGAAACACTATGCTGAGCTTCCTGTTTACGAACTCAAAGACATCATCGAGCCACGCCCCGAAAAACAAGTGGGCCGACCTTACCATCATCAATGTATTAAGTAAATTAATTCACATATCTAGCTACTCCATGTCAATTATCAAGTCAAATTTCCCATACCCTTAAATACAGGTGAAGGACAATCAATAAATTACACAATCCTGTACTCAAAGAGATTATCTATAATATGGACACTAGAGTAGTGTGTACCAACTGCATGTGCCACTCGTAACCAACTCGCTCGTCTTCATCCGTCTGGCGCTGTACGACCTTTTTACCTGCCACGCTGCCGGCAACGAATCAGCATTGACCACTTGACTTTCGGGATGGGCGTCAATCATATGGGACCTACCACAGTAGCTAAGTAGTTGGTCATACTTTTGATCCGTGCACGCTTCTGAATTCTCATCTCTCCCTATAGCTCTTTTGTACTAGTAACTTCAATCTAATCTTCGCAAAGTTTTAGTATTCATAAGATTTCCAACATTCACAGACACAGAACTAATTGCTAAGATGGATGGCCGATCTTATCTCATGAACGAGAATCGCCGAATATCCATAGGCGAAAGGCTATAACAAAACTGGGAAGGTCTGAAGAATCTTATGACTGGAAAAGAGCAAGTCACCATCTTGCTTCGTAAGTATAATATAACTGAATGGTTAAGTTTGCTAGCACTTACCCGCAAAAAAAAAAAAGTTTGCTAGCACAAACGAAATGGTGGTAACTAACTAGTAACTGGTTGCAGGTATTTTAAAGTGAGGGAGAGAGTTTCTGGAACGGGTTGAACATGAATAGTAACTAGCACTCCATGTAGAAGAAGGGAGTTACTTAATGTTGCCCCAAGTTTTTTTGTAGAGGGCTGAAGGGGCAAGAAACATATAGAATATGCTAGGCTACTTTGTCTTTGTGATACTCATGATGACGACGATCGATGATATTAAGCTCCTGAGCCAGCTCGATCGATGGAGTTGACATGATTTCGTTCACACGCACCTACTGTACCCTTTCTTCGACGACAGCGACGCACGCCCATTTCCAGTACGTGATTGACCAGAGGTGACTCTGGCCACGCACGCCCATTTCCAGTACGTGATTGACCAGAGGTGACTCTGGCCTGCTTGTTAACACGCGTGCTAACTAAAAAAAAACTAACTTCACCCAGTTAAGAGGACTGACCATTTCCATTCCACATTGCATACGGACGGCGAACTGGTGCGCCCTGTTCCGGTAGACGCTTGACGCGTAGGGAGTGTTTTTTAGATAATGGATAACTTACAAAGCAAGTTTCCGGCTTTTTGCATACTTGATGCATACAGCCGTTTGGTCTCATTATTACAAAGTTCATGAACTGAAACAAAGGGAGCGCTAATTAAGCACATAGCCTAGCATTATGCGGCCATCCATTGTTGGCGAAGAAATGCATTGTCACCACTTCCAAAGAGCGACAAACCGCCACAATGTCCTCCCTGTAAGCCTCCTGTAAACCTGAACCTAAATTCCCCGGAAGATAGCCTGCATAAAAGTAGTCCATGACCTTTTGTTAAATACAATATCATTGCGGCACAGCCAAATAGACTAAAGAATGGCTGCCACCCCAACAAGAAGAACCCCTTTGTTTTGGGTGCCAATTGCTCCTATCCAACCATTCAAAATATGAGAAATACTAAGAGGTTGTGGGATACTCAAAGCAATATAAATAATACGCCAGATAGTCTTAGCGAAATGACAATGCAAAAAAAGGTGTTGTATAGTTTCATTTTGGTTACAGAAGCTACACTTTTGGCTCCCTCTCCAATTTTTCCTAGCAAGGTTATCTTTGGTGAGAGTAACACCACGGCCAAGGTACCATAGGAAACTTTTGATTTTTAAGGGGAGCTTTAGTTTCCAGAGGGTTTTTGCCTGGATGCAAACATCAGATGCCATCAACTGTTCATACATGGAACGGACGGAGAATTGTCCATGCCTATGTAGTGACCATCTAAAAATGTCCTGGGTATTGTTTAGGTTGATGGTGATGAGTTTGCTCACCATTCTTTCCCAAGCAATTTGCTTATCACCTATAAGCGCCTTCCGGAAGGAGAGATTGAGTGGGGTCGAACTCATTATTTCGGCCACAGTGGCCTCTTTGTGTCGAACAATGTTATATAAGATGGGGTATTGTTCACTTAGTGGTTTATCATCCAACCAAGTATCATTCCAGAATCTTATTTGTTCTCCATTATTGACCTGGAATTTCCCCAAACTTAAGAACTCCAAACTTAAGAACTCCTGTTTGACTTTCATGAGTCCTACCCAAAAGTGAGAGTCCCCGGGCTTTCCTTGCACTTGGGACAAAGCTTTACTCCCAACGTATTTGTTTATCAACAAGCGCTGTCATAACCCATCCTCATTGAGTAGCTGAAATAACCATTTGCTGAGTAAGCATTGGTTCTTAACTTGGAGATTAGTAACTCCAAGGCCACCATAGTGTTTGGGTTTGCACAGAATGGACCATTTCGCTAGGTGATATTTTTTCTTGTGTCCTTCTCCTTCCCAATAAAACTTAGATCGTATTATATCTAGTTTTTTGAGTACCCCTTTAGGTATCTCAAAGAAGGACATCATGAAGATTGGGAGATTACTCAAGACCGCATTTAGGAGTACTAATCTACCTCCTGCGGATATGAGTTTAGCTTTCCAAGCACTCAACTTTTTCTCAAATCTCTCTATTACTCCATTCCATTCGCTATTTCTTAGCTTCCTGTGGATCATAGGAATTCCAAGATATTTGAATGGCATGGAGCCTGACTCACATCCGAACAATTGCGTATAGTGCTGCTCATATTGTTGTGCCTCTCCGAAACAGAAGATTTCACTCTTATGAAAGTTAATCTTCAATCCCGACAATTGTTCGAAGACACACAACAATAGCTTCATATTCTTCGCTTGTTCTAGGTTGTGATCTAGAAAGATGATGGTGTCATCTGCATATTGGAGAATAGAGAGACCCTCATCTACTAGGTGGGCACTACTCCTTTAAACTGCCCATCCCCCTTTGCTCTGTGTATCATCACAGCTAGCATGTCTGCTACGAGGTTAAAGAGGATGGGAGAAAGAGGGTCGCCTTGTCTCAGACCTTTATGGGTTTGAAAGTATGACCCAAGATCATCATTGACTTTTATTCCCACATGTCCTCCGGATACAAAATTATCAATCCATTGGCACCATGTGGGAGGAAAACCTTTCATGCGTAAGGTCTGTTGCAGAAAGGTTCACTTTACTTTGTCATATGCCTTTTCGAAGTCAATTTTTAAAATGACTCCATTTTGCTTACGTCGGTGTAACTCATGAACGGTTTCATGTAGAATGATTACTCCCTCCATGATGTTACGCCCTGACATGAAAGCTGTCTGAGTAGGCCTAATGACTCGGTCTGCCACTCATCCAATCCTATTTGTGGCTACTTTAGTCAGTATTTTAAAGCTGACATTTAGCAAACAAATAGGACGATACTCTTGTATCCTTATAGCCGATTCCTTCTTGAGTAGAAGAGTAATTACCCCGAAATTAAGGCTGTAAGTGGTTAGTCGACCTCCATAAAAATCCTCAAATAAAGCAATAAGATCTGCCTTGATAACTTCCCAAAAGACTTGGTAGAATTCAGCTGGGAAGCCATCCGGTCCTGGAGCTTTATTATGCTCCATTTGGAAGATCGCTCGCTTTATTTCTTCCTCCGTAAAAGGAGATGTGAGAATTTCATTTTCTAGCGCACTGACTTGAGGTATATCACTAGTAATTGACTCATCCAGAGTTATATGAGTATTGTCTGGTTTGCCAAAGATACCTTTGTAGTATTTAGTGATTTATTTTTTGAGGTTGGCATCTCCGACTATTGTGCCCTCCTCTTGCTCAAGTTTGTATATGCGCTTTTTCCTATGTTTGCCATTTGCTACTAGATGAAAATATTGAGTATTACTATCCCCCTCTAGTAGGTCTTTGACTTTTGCTCTCTGGTACCATTTGAGCTCTTCTTCTCTTAGGATATGAACTAGCCGTTCATTGAGAAAATGTTTCATGGCTAGTTCGTTTGGCGTTAACAGAGTATGTTCCGCCTTTTTGTCTAGCTCATCTATGAGTGAATTGAGCTGAGACTTCTCCTTTTTGATGATTCCTGCTGTATGCGCCGCCCATCCTTGTAGGTGTTGGCGAACAGCCCGGATCTTGTTTTGCCAACGTTGCATCGCGTTAGCACCTTTGGTCTCTCTATTCCAGATATTGATTACCATATCAAAAGAAACAATCTCTGAGAAACCAACCCAATTCAAATTTGAATTGTTTATAGCCTTCGTTCGCTACAGACTCTCCAGTGTGTAGAAGCAAAGGAGTATGGTCTGATCTTGAGCGATCTCGAGCCTCGACAGTCACCTTGGGATATTTGGATTCCCACTCCGTACTCATGAGAACCCTATCAAGTTTCTCAAAAGTTGGAGGGTCTAATTCATTGGACCAGGTATACTGTCTCCCTGTCATCTCGATTTCCCGTAGTTCCAAAGTCTCAATTATGGAGTTGAAAAGACGGGGCCATCGCGGGCAAAAGTAGTCATTATTCTTATCGGAAGGGTAGCGCATAATATTATAGTCCCCTCCGATAATCATCGGGTATGTCTCGGCACTGCACACATTGGCCATTTCAGTGAGAAACTGAGCTTTTAGGTCATCTTGTGCCATGTGAAGCCATCACTTTTATTTTTTAAAAGGAATTTAGAGTAAAAATCCCCTTCTGCAATGGCTCCAACATCGAAGACAGTCATGTTAACACCTAAGATCATCCCACCCGACCTGCCTCTAGGTGGCATGACATGACAAAGGTAGTCCATACCCCCCCCCCCCCCCCCCTAATGCCTCTCGGAGTGTACTCGGTGTAGATCATGTTGTTGTAATAACGCTATCGACGGGAGAGAACAACAACAAAAGTAGACAAGAGGCGAGACACAATGTAGGATGGAGCCTTCTCTTTATTATTCTGAATAAACTTTTATCTACAGTGCTTGGGGTGCTCCACTATTTATACTCGGGGTTGAGGCCCTCCTTTCCTACTAGGAGAGGAACTCTTTGGTAAATTGCCCACATATGGAGTAGGACTAGGATATGTTCTTCTAGAACTTCCTTTCCTTCTCCAACAAGTATTATTATTATAACACATGTAACTGTCCAGATCCGTCACGACGACGCGCAGATTGCGAGATATGCCACTGTTAATTTCTCACATGTGTCCAGCTCCTGAAACAAACCGGCCATGCTAGTTCATAGAGACAAGGGTAAGCATGCATCTAAAAATTCAGGCCTTAATGAAGGATAAGACTGCGTGAGAGTGCTTAAGGGCTACGGTACCTACAATGTTGGTCTCAAGAGGACACTGACGGAAAAAGAGAGAGAGGGAGAGGGGGGAGAGAGATGGTTAGCAAGAACAGGATTGTCGTCGCCCGATTATTCGGAAGAACGGCAAATATTTGGATCGAGAGAGCAACGATCAATCGAGAAATCAATCTAGGGCACACAGAAAATTTATATTGGTTCAGGCCTTCCGAAGGATAATAACCCTACATCCAGTGTATGACGTGTTGAATATGGTAGTGTGTATGATCTCCTCTCATCGAAGGGTTACATGCATATTTATAGTCCTGTTACCGCCTCTAGGAGTCCTTGCCTTGTTCTACAAAACTTCCAATCTATAGTAACAGATTCGGAGTCTATCTACAAGTTTCCTTTCGTACGATACAAGTCTTCGGAAAATATGAAACTAAATCTTCAGGAATATCTGAAAATATGGGTTACGACAAGGATCAATCATCGACTAATCTTGATTCATGTTTAATACTCACTCTAGTGAACAAAAATAAAACTTGACGAACCCACCTGTAAGACAGAGCAATAGAACGGTGTGTTTCTCTTGAAAAAATAGCTGGACACCGCCTCAAGGTCTTCAGATATTTCATGATAACGATTTTGTAAGAGCATCTCCAAAAGACTAGGTAAAAATGAATAGCCAAAATCCTGATTTACCTATTATGTAAAACAAAATACGTAGCAAAAAACTGATGAAACCCAACAGCCTCTCTAAATTATATCCCTCTCTTTATTCAAAAAACTTATGGGCTTTAGGATTCGTGCATATGAGGACATCCAGCAGCTGGTCATCTTCTTCCACATCAGGTCACGTCCCTCCTCTTCCTCTGCTCGGTGGCGCAGGCCGCCTGCCTCTCCGTGCCCCGCCGCCGCCAGCAGCGCGCCCCAGGCCCGCCAGCCTGACCGTAGCCCTCCGCTCGCTGCAGGTCATAGATGCGACCCTACACGCCGCTGCTAGCCACACGTCCCCGCCTGCTGCTTGCCATCTGCGTGACATGCCGCTGCTAGCCGTGTGCCCCGGCGCTCTCCGCCGCAGCCCGGCCCCGTGCAACGCGCCCCGTGCCGCGCCCTCCTCTGCCGCCGCGCCGTCGCGCCAGCGCATGCCGCGTGCCCCGTTCCTCCCTCGTCGAGTCGCCCACGCCACTGCGCCCTGGCCCGTCTCCGCCCCCACCGCCGCGCCACCGGACCTCCTCGCAAGCGTCAAGTCCGTGGCCTTCGCCGCCTCCGTCCTCGCCACAATCGTACCCAATTTGGTCGGCGCCCAGCTCAACGCAGTCGCCCGACTCCACCACCAGCTTCGTCTTGAAGAACTGGTCGGCGCCCAGCGGCCATCCCAGCAGCGGCATGCCGTGGGACAGGCTCTCCGGTGGCCGCGTGCGCCAGGATCCGCAGCTGCGGCGCCCACCCGTGCACAAGCAGCCCTGTCTTGGCGGCGCGCTCCTCGAACCAGGCGGGAAGCCACGCGGGATCGAGGCGGGGATGGGGTGGGGCCAGGCTGCGCACGCGGGAGGAAGAGGATGGCGAGCGCCGCTCGCTCGGTAAAGATTGCCAGCGGGAAGTTGGGAATAGCGAGCTAGGAAAGAAAGCGAGGCGGGTAGCGAGGCTGTTGGATTGAGATTTTGTTGCCAGTTCTCTATATTTAGCTAACAACAATATTTTACAGAATCTCTTGGAGATGCTGTAAAAACAAGCTGAGTGTTGTTTACTCGATCTGGTCTCAACTTGATAAACACTTTAGTTCAAAGTAGTAATTAATTTCACAAATTTTGAAAGTGCACCCTACACATCAGATTTTTTTTACTATCCTGCTTGGTGTTAGAATATTCTGAAAATATAATCATCTTTATACTTATGTATGGTGGTTAATTTGAATTACAAAGGTGCACTGCATGTATCTCTAAACCACCTCTCTATTCAAGAACAGAGGTACGTAGTATGTATATATGTTTTTAAGGAACTGAGGTAGCATTAGGCATCGACATTTTGTTTCACATAAGAAATGAGATCAGAACAGGTTATGCATCTGTGGTTACCGGTAGACTAGCTAATAACAGGCCTAATGATTAATTCTGAAAGAAACAGACATACTAAGCGTGCAAGGTGGAGTCGGAGCTTCGGCTTCCACATATTCCTTATCGCAACCAAACAGTCAAGAAAAAAAAAAAGAAAGAAACGAGATTCGATTCATTTGCTCCCAGCTTTCATGGGTCCAATATGTGCCAACGCCCGTGGGGCCTGCTGGTCAGAGCGTTGCTCCCGTCGACCCAAGCTCGAGCCGCGGCACCCGTGGTTACAGTAGCGCGAGGACTTTTTTTTATTTTTTAATCTTTTTTAATTAATATTTCAATAATAATCCGGTTTAAACTAAATTTGCAAATCTAGCCTATTTGGCCGCGCCAAACTGATTGGCGTGACCGAAACTACAGTCACGCCAAACTGACCGGCGCGACTAGATGACACGTAAGCGTGAATTGCCACGTCAGATTTTGATAAACCGGACTGACCAGGGAGTCGCGCCAAAGAGAATGGCGTGACTGAAACTGGAGTCGCGCCATTCAAGTAGGCGCGACTAGAGAGCGGAAAAATATTTGTCACCCGAGTCCGATCTCAGCTCACCCGCCAGACCGACGGTCCTTTGACCGCCCACATGCTCGAGCCAAGTGAAACACTAGAGTGAGGGGAAAAGGCTGCACATGCGATTTTTTTTTTTCTGAACCTTGCAGATAAGTCTCGTGACCAGTTGTGGCCCTGTACACTCACGAAAGAGCACCTACTCGCGAGTAAAATATTGCTTCTTGTAACAGAGTGTACACAGGCGCGAGTTAATGCAACAGGGCAGACATCTTCTCAACTATGCCAAGCTTTCACCCACGTAGGTCGGCTTCCACCCACGCAGGTCAAGGGCCCGTCACGAGGCGCCCGCTAACTAGTATTGTCAGTACGAAACACCAACATCTATCGCTATATTTTTAGAAACACAAACTTGCAATTGGAATAATGGGCTGATTTTCGACAAAACCGAAAATCCTCGACAGCAAGTCCATGTGCAGTCATCTTGTGCAATCGCTCTGTACATTGTCCGATCTGACCGAACAAATCCTATGTCTGGCAAAACAAATCCTGTCGAAACTGTTTGCTTTCTTCAGCGAGAAGCAACAGCAGCTCGGAGCACATGGATTTTGGGCGGTGAGGTCCAACTAGATGACTGTTGGTGACCATCAAAATGTATTCGCTGAGAGATGTAGAAGATAAATATGTGATCAATTTTGTTAAACCTCATAAATAATTTCACAAATTTCATGATTTTTGCGACTAGAGTTTGGGATGAGAAAAAATGAAATTAAGGAACAATCACTTATTCGGAACAATCACTTGATTCGGAACAATCCTATGAGTAGTAGTTTTCTCCTCTCCATAGGAAAAAAGCCAGCGGCACAGTACATGCATACATGCCGTGTGCAGTGGTTGCGGAGAAGAGCCAA
This sequence comes from Eragrostis nindensis, assembly GCA_012490785.1. Taxonomy (NCBI): domain Eukaryota; kingdom Viridiplantae; phylum Streptophyta; class Magnoliopsida; order Poales; family Poaceae; genus Eragrostis; species Eragrostis nindensis. The sequence continues at coordinate 6,684 of JAAXCT010000437.1, read as the reverse complement.
TTGATTGTGTCAGAGACTTATCTGCAAGGTTAAGAAAAAAAATCGCATGTGCAGCTTTTTCCCCTCACTCTAGTGTTTCACTTGGCTCGAGCATGTGGGCGGTCAAAGGACCGTCGGTCTGGCGGGTGAGCTGAGATCGGACTCGGGTGACAAATATTTTTCCGCTCTCTAGTCGCGGCTACTTGAATGGCGCGACTCCAGTTTCAGTCACGCCATTCACTTTGGCGCGACTCCCTGGTCAGCCTGGTTTATCAAAATCTGATGTGGCAATTCACGCTTACGTGTCATCTAGTCGCGCCGGTCAGTTTGGCGCGTCTGTAGTTTCGGTCACGCCAATCAGTTTGGCGCGACCAAATGGGCTAGATTTGCAAATTTAGTTTAAACCGGATTATTATTGAAATATTAATTAAAAAGGATTAAAAAATTAAAAAAAGTCTAGCGCGAGCTACAGTGCCGCAAAAAAAAACACCTCTCTCCTCCGCTCTCAAAGCATAGGTTAAGCACTCGCGCCGATTCTCACTGGCCAGCTGAGTCCCTGTGTACGAGTGCGGAGAGAGGTTCGACGGTTTTCTCGATCTGTGTGAGAAGATCGTTCTGTTTAAGAAATACTCAGGGCCCGTCATACCCCCGCAGGTCGAGTTTTTATGAGTCCAATATGTTTTACACAAGAATGAGACAGCATAGAAAGTCCCGACTCCCGAGTGATAGCAGGACATCAAGACATCCTTGTTTAATTATTTGATTAAAAAAAAAGAACATGTCACCAACAATCCCACTCACAAAGTCACAATTGATCAAGTCACAGCACACAAACAAGAAACCACAAATTAAGCAATAATGCAACCTCTCGATCATCAGTGCCCAGTGTCATCACTAGTGGTTGCCGTTGATCCTCCTGCAGTTCTTCCTGATCTCTCCCTGCCCGCCGGTGAGCGGCGAGACGTTGCCCATCCTCACCATGGACTCGGCAAAGTGCTTGAAGAAGAAGGCGACGTCGGCGGCGTACGCCTTGACGAGCGCCGCCGTCTCGGCGCTCTGGGTGAGCAGGACCTGGTCGGAGCTGAGCAGGCCCTTGCCGACGAGGAGGTTCTGGAAGTAGAGGTTGTCAAAGCTCGCCGGCGTGGCGAGGTCGAGCGGGAAGAGGTTGTCGTCGCTGCCGGAACGCGGGCAGTCGTGCCTGAGGTACGCGGCGTAGGACGCGTCGAGCGAGAAGTCCGGCGCGCCGTTGCCGGACTGGTTGTACAGGCGCTGCCGGAAGCTGGTGCACTGGGAGAGCCCGATGGTGTGGCCGCCGGAGAGCGCCACCACGTCGACGACGCCCAGGCCCTGACGCTGGAACTTGGCGACGATGGTGGGCAGCGTGTTGTTGGGCGCCGGGATGTCGTTGTTGGAGGACTGGAGGTTCGCCGTCAGCGAGTCGCGCCGCCCCAGGGGAACTTCCCAGTACGGGCCGCCGACGAGGACGACGGAGTCGCGGGCGGCGAGGGCGAGCACGTCGGCGCAGGAGACGGTGCCCGGGCACGCGTGCTCCAGGGCCACCTTGATCTCGTCGATCAGCTCCAGGCCGCGGATGGAGTTCTTGTTGGGGTTGGAGTCTTTCTCGCTCACGATCGTCGTGCTGTTGTCCAGCAGCACAGAAGCGTCGCAACCCTGCACGTACGTATACGTAGAAAAATGTTGATGACGATATACATGCATGCGTGAAGTATCAAGTATGAATAGTTGAACACTGTACTGAGAACGTCAATGACGACTGTGCGCTCCAATTAAGTAATTTTATTTTCATTTTGTTTTTTAAAAATCAATTATGGTTCGGATTTGGTCCTGTCACGTACAAAAACATCAAGTTGTGCAATGTAGGTAGGATATCTCATCGTTGGTAACGTAAAAAAAACGAAATCACTAATATTAATGCTTCCATGCACCTTTTCCAGTACGTATGCACACATATAGCCAAACTCCGAAGTTGCATTTAGTGTATTTAATTTTTAGTCACTCCTGAAGCTAAAGCAAATAAATACGTCCATTTATTTTTGTTGCGTTGATGTTTTTTTTTTGGCACTAACTTTGTATTCACCAATGCCATCATATCTGTGTATGACTATATGTGCAATCTAATTGTGTACTGAACACACAAATCAACCGTACGTGAACTCTATAGACCTCTATGTCACCGCAGGAATGCAAGTATATGAGTATACACGGTTTACTCATACATAGCTGCACCAAATAATGGTGTAAAGATAACTAGTACGACGTACAACAGATAGAAATCGAGCCGTGTTTATAATTACCTGGACGAAGCAGTCATGGAAATGCAGCCTGAGCAGGGACGCCGCCATCCGGGGCTCCCAGGCGACGGCCTGCGTCACGATGGTCTTGACGATGTCCTCTGCTGGCGGGCACGAGTGGTCGTAGAACTGCGGGATCAGGGGGAACCCGCCGCGGGTGACGCCGGCGAGGACGGCGACGCAGAGCACGACGAGCAGGCTGCCCATGGAGCTCGCCATGCCAGCAGCCAGTGAGAAGCTTTGCTAGCCACACACTGATCTCACTAGCTGCAATAGCTACCTGTTGATTGTTGCAAGCAGTAGATAGCTAGAAGAAGCGAGAGCGAGCTTGCTTCTGCTGCTCGTGGCTTTGATGAGGATGGTCAGATGAGGCGGGCTTTGGGTTCTATTTATAGTCGTAGGCTACGAGAAGGTTGAGGTGGTGCGGTGCATGCTTCGAAGAAGGGAGAAGAGAAGGTGGTTTGTAGCAAGCCGGACCGGTGAGATCAGGTGTGCAGCAGGGTTGTTAGCAATTCCATGCGTGTAGACCAAGTGAGCTTGGTCAACATTGCGCGTGTCCAACTGCTACAGCATGCTATTTTGTTGTTTTTCCATTATTTGGCGCTAATTTTTCAGGGTCTAGCTCTCAGTTGCAGTATAAAGTGTTACAAATGATTATTCTAGTAACACAAAAATAGTGTTTCAAGTATAGTGTTACAAAGAAAGCAATGTGTCTAAACATAGCAAGCCTAAGACTGGTAGTAAACACAAATAAATGTTACTGTTATGTGTTACTGCAAGTCGTAGTAACATTTTTCTTAGGCTACAGTAATATTTGAATAATTCATAAGTTAAAATCAATTTAAGGTAGCTTCTTAGCATAAATGCATATGTAGCGCAGTGGAAACTCAGCAACTATATAATGCTATAAGGTCCTACGATCGAATCCTAGCAGCCACTAATTATTTGGAATCTTTTATTTGTGTCTACATTACTATTATAACACTTTTTATTAGACATAGTAACACATTCATATGTGTTTCTAAATTATTATTATAACATTTTTTTTCACAAGTAGTAACACATATATGTGTTACACTAGAACTTGTTCTAGTAATACCAGCATATGTATCACTTATTACATGTGTTACTGTAGATCTCTGTAACACTTTTTTCTACCTTTAAGAACACATATATGTGTTACTAAAGGTTTGATGTGACGTAGTGTTCACCACTTGCAAGAGCTCAAAGCGAGTGTATACTGAAAACAGAAACAGCCACTTAGCAACAACAAGCACATCTGCAGATTGTTTTGCACTGCAGTGAACTCGTGCGCATGTTAATAAATTACGTAACTGAAAAGAAGGGCACGTATAATGAACTTTAATATAAAGAAAAATACACATGTCATGCAATGTTGCAACTTTAACTTTGGAAAATTGCTTAATGCTCTAACTAATACATTAACTATGCCAACAGTGTCCGCTTGATCCGGCCGGGAGCCTTCCGGGGGGTCGGTGATCGATGTTACAAGCTACCTCATTGCAGGTACAGCTAGCTTTACGGTAGGATCAGTGATAGCTCTCACTTTATCCTTGTTGTATGACCATGCTTAATACATGCCAATACAGCGTACGAAATGCATGTGAAACCAATCAACCAAAGTGCCGGGAAGCAGCTTAAATAGTTAGCCACATGCATAAAGCAGCTGAATTCGGGTTTATAGTTGTTCTAGCGAAGAACAGTAAAACTTAACGACGCAACTGTATGACAGAGCAATATGCTGGTGTGCTTTTCTTGAATAGCTGCACACTGCCTCATTACGATCTTCTGATATTTCTAATGATCTTGTGACAAAAATTTAGACACACGAAACCAATACAAATACACACAGCCCAATGTGTCTTTCTTGTACGAGCCAATCTCAGTGGGAGTTTCATTCCCATTAAATGACATGCCACGTAGGCAAAAACGATGACATGGCGGAGTATTATGAAATGGGCTGGATGGGTTTCATCCTCATGAAACTCCTTTGGCACTATTTCACATGTATGAAACTCTAATGAAACATGCATTGAGAGTCTTTTCATCTCAACTTATTTTGACCAATCACAAGACAACAAGTTAATATGATGGCTTATCTATGAAACTGTGAGATAAAATTGTGCATTGAGAGAGCTCATTTCATATCTCAAACTAGAACTTTTAAGATGATGTGGCACTCTTGAAAAAAGTGAAATGAAACTATACATTGAGGTTGGCCTAAGGTTAACAACAATTAATCTGACCACCTAGGGATTATAGATGGCCCCCACGGCAGAGGATCATTGGTTAGGCAAAATATCACAATGTTGTGTTCGGAGTAGTAATGGGCCCCAATTGAATTAAAAAAACAAATCAATCTTCCTCCTACCCCCCAAATAAGGGAAGAGAAGAGAGATAATATCATTGTCATGAAGATCAATATTCGTTCATAGAAAATTTGCATCTAGAAGATATTAGTGAACAAGGTCGTGTGATGTAACTTTTTTTTCTTTGTGAGTTTATACTTAAAAGTTTCTCATGTAAGGTTTAAAAACCGAGACAATACGTGCAATGAAATTTGCGTATGCTATATGCTCTTTTCTAAATAAAAAAACACTTTCCTACTAAGTTTTCTGGTGGAGTTTTTAATGAGGCATGCATATCGTGGTATTCGCCTAAGGGGAGTATTATGGTAATTGCATTGTCACGAGCATTCTTGTGGGCTTCTACATAAACCTGTACCCTAAGTAGTACTCTTGCCCCATAGGTCTCATGTATACGAGAGAGGAGAGTGGATAGTTTTATACAGATATATTGATACATAAATAATAAGAAAGACTGTCTGTACATTTTGTGTCTCGTCTACTTTGTGTTCTTGGAAAAAAAATTCTCATCGGTAACACGACGCTACTCGGACAAACGGACAGGAAAAAACGAGCTACCATGCATTTTACATTTTTACCCAGCTTTTATGCGTTAAATGCTTTACACAATAATCGGAAAAAAACTGCTTTACACAAGAATGAGACAGCCTAGAAAGTCCCGAGTGATAGCAGACATCAAAGACATCTTTGTTTATTTAAACAAAAAAAGAACATGTCACCAACAATCCCACGCACAATTGATCACAGCACACAAACCACAAATTAAGCAATAATGCAACCTTCCGATCATCAGCGCCCTCCTCTCAGTCCGTATCGTCAGTCATCACTAGTGGTTGCTGTTGATCTTCCTGCAGTTCTTCCTGATCTCTCCCTGCCCACCGGTGAGCGGCGAGACGTTGCCCATCCTCACCATGGACTCGGCAAAGTGCTTGAAGAAGAAGGCGACGTCGGCGGCGTACGCCTTGACGAGCGCCGCCGTCTCGGCGCTCTGGGTGAGCAGGACCTGGTCGGAGCTGAGCAGGCCCTTGCCGACGAGGAGGTTCTGGAAGTAGAGGTTGTCGAAGCTCGCCGGCGTGGCGAGGTCGAGAGGGAAGAGGTTGTCGTCGCTGCCGGAGCGCGGGCAGTCGTGCCTGAGGTACGCGGCGTAGGACGCGTCCAGCGAGAAGTCCGGCGCGCCGTTGCCGGACTGGTTGTACAGGCGCTGCCGGAAGCTGGTGCACCGGGAAGCCCGATGGTGTGTGGCCGCCGGAGAGCGCCACCACGTCGACGACGCCCGGCCTGCGCTGGAACTTGGCGATGATGGTGGGCAGGCGTGTTGTTGGGCGCCGGGTGGTCGTTGTTGGAGGACTGGAGGTTCGCCGTCAGCGAGTCGCGCGGCCGAGGGGAACGTCCCAGTACGGGCCGCCGACGACGACGACGGAAGTCGCGGGCGGCGAGGGCGAGCACGTCGGGCAGGAGACGGTGCCCGGGCACGCGTGCTCCAGGGCCACCTTGATCTCGTCGATCAGCTCCAGGCCGCGGATGGAGTTCTTGTTGGGGTGGAGTCTTTCTCGCTCACGATCGTGGTGCTGTTGTCCAGCAGCACAGAAGCGTCGCAACCCTGCACGTACGTACGTAGAAAAATGTTGATGACGATACACATGCATGAGAAATAAATAGTGTACTATACATGTATTCAATGAAGTAATGAACAGTTGAACCCCACTGTAGGGAGAAGAAACCATTTCCATTTTATTGTCGAAAATAAAATATAAGAAAAAAGTAATCAATCAGGGTACGGGATTGGTATGTCACAAGAAAAGTGGTGCAATGTAGGTAGGCCATCTCATCGTTGGTAACGTAAAAAAGCGAAATCACTACAGATGCTACGATGCTAACTTTTCCAGTACCTACGCACATATTGCCAAACTCTGAAGTCGCACACCGTACATTAACCAAGTCCCACGTGAAGTTAAAAAAGCAGATAACTACGTCCACTCCTTTTTAGCTGTGTTGATGTTTGCTTT